>JBCNJP010000007.1:87083822-87101150 GCA_039602395.1 Deinandra increscens subsp. villosa | reverse complement strand
GGTTCCCTAAACCTTATTGAGTTCGAATTTTGTGGTGTGACCAAGAAGAAGAAGAAGCTCGTGAGTCTTGCTAGCACATAGCATTGGTGTGTCGTGTGTGCGATCGTAGAGGGATTTACATCAAATCCTCCAAGAAGATCAAGTCTTGCCGAGCTAATAAGGTACATGATTCTATCCGGTTAGTTAGGATAATTCATAGGATTAATCCGCTGCGTACTCGTGTTAAAATTGATAAATCGTTATATAACCCAACAGAACATCCGCCGAGGTGGGCTGTGGTATATCATGGATGTCCTCAGGCTCTGGCACCCTATGGTTCCATGGCTGCTGCATGGGGGTGCTCTAGTGCGTCCAATAACCCCTCCCAATTGCGTTCTTCAATCTGCTCATCGAAAGTAAGGACTCCAGAGGGACCTGCTTCAGAAGCAGGTGTGTAGGTGGTGTTAGAGCATATTCCTATGCTACATTGTGTCTCGTGTATCGTATCTGTTTAGAGCTTGTGTGAGTCTAGTTAGGCTGCTGGGCGTACCACATGGTCCGCCGGACCAGTTGGTGCAGCGTATCAGTTGATACGCTGGGTGATACGCCGGCCAGTCTAAGTTACCTATAAATAGGTAGCTTGTGTAGAATGTTAAGGACACTTGCCATATTCTACACTTCTCTGTGTGTTTCTGTGTGTGTGCTCTCAAGACTTATTAATACAAATCTCATTTGTATTTACTTTTGATCTCGTGTCATCTCATTATCACGTGATTAGCAAACGATCCATCGCTCCATGGTTTTACAGGTGGGGCTAGGAGGTTGCTGTGCCTGCTCACTCTGCTGTTCCTGTGCTGCCTCCTCCTGAACAACCGGTAGTGGATCCCAAACCCGACCTGCACTATCAATGAGTCTCCAAGGTCTAACAGCCGTCACCATCTCCATCTTTTTACACATAGTTAAATCCACCTCTTTGACCCCTGTTGTCTTCGTGCATCCCCTCTTACTGACCCCAAAGTGTCATGCTAGAAGGCTGATGATTGAGCCACCAACTAGCCAACTTGCCTGCCTGCTACCACTGCAACGAGTGAAAAGGTGAAGAAGACAATGCGCAAAAATGCAGTGTCCTCAATGCAGAAAATATAGAAATAAACAAAAGGGTTGGGTAAAAGGAACTCCCTGATTGTTGTGATTTCCCATTTTTCATATACACTAAACAACACATCAGCGGCCTTCGACTGAGAATTTTATGGTCGCCAAATACTTATTAAAACAAAAGCAACACAATTTATGGGTTTCTGGAACCCATGAGCTTTTGATTCTTCCTTCCAGAAATCTGCTACATCTAATTGAGTGGAGGTAATTTACTTTCTTTGATGCTTTATCAAAACAAAATAAGTTCGGTTTAGATGTTCAGATATAGAATCATGTCAGTGCAGGTGAGTTTTAATCTGAATTTCAATAATTATTTTTGAATTTAACATTTGTTTGATTCTTGGTTTCTAAAAGACATGATTGAATCGTTCATTTCATTCCACCCAATAACCACTATATATGAAAATACAAACAAGCTATTCTAGGAATATACAATCATTCTATTCTAGGAGAATAATATACAATTAAAGTAATTGATTTCTATAATCTCTATCCATATATACAAATAATACAGTGGCTATCTAATATACCCCCGCAATCGAAACGGGAATTTTATGGATGTTGAAACTGGAACGGAAGTCATCAAAAAGAATCCGCGGTAATCCTTTCGTAAAGATGTCAGCTATTTGATAGTGGGAAGGTACGTGAAGAACACGAATTTCGCCACATTGTACCTTTTCACGAACAAAATGGATGTCCATTTCGATATGCTTTGTTTGTTGGTGTTGAACAGGATTGCTCGTGAGATAAACGACACTGACATTGTCACAATAGACAATAGTGGCATGTGATGGTGGATAATGCAGTTCCAATAAAAGATTTCTTAACCAACATACCTCAGAAATGACGTTGGCGACCCCTCGATATCTTGCCTCGGCGCTAGATTTAGATAGGGTAGTCTGTCGTTTAGAAGACCATGAGATCAAACTATCACCCAGGTAAATGCAGTAGCTAAATGTGGATCGTCGTGTATCTAGGCACCCGCCCAGTCTGTATCCGTGTAGGCAAGCATTTTGGTAACCAATGATTTTTGTAATGTAAGTCTAAAATCAATGGTACCCTTAATGTAACGTAAGATCCGTTTGAGGACATTCATGTGAGACGTCCGAGGGGAATGCATGTGAATACAAACCTGTTGCATCGCATATGAGATGTCGGGCCTTGTGAAAGTTAAACATTGCAAAGCTCCCGCAAGTTATATTCAATGACATCTACCAAGGGTGTATCATCTGATGCACTTGTTTTCATGCCGGTGTTAACAGGGGTTACAGCCGGATTACATGTTGTCATGCCGGCTCGATCTAGGATCTCTGATGCATACTTTGCTAGAGATAGAAAAATACAGGATTTGCTTCGCATGCCCGACATACCCAAAAAATAACTTAATGGGTCGAGGTCCTTCATAGCGAATTCCTTTGCTAAGAGGTCCATGAGATGATTGCGGAGACCTGTGGAGGAAGTTGTAAGAATTATGTCATCGACGTATAAAAGCAGATATGCGATGTCATTACCCCGACGGTAAATGAAAAGAGAGTGATCCGCAAATCTCTTGTACCAAGCCCAAGGTGCCTGTTTTAAGCCGTATAGAGAACGTTTTAGTAAGCATACATGATCAGGAAAATGGTTATCTCGAAAACCTGGTGGTTGGTGCATGTAAATAGTCTCTTGAAGGGTCCCGTGAAGAAAGTTTCACGTCGAGCTGATGAATAGGCCAGTCCTTAGAAAGTGCAATAGATAACACCGTTCTGATCGTTGCGGGCTTGACAACAGGACTAAATGTTTCGCCACAGTCCACGCCAACATTTGCGACCTACCATCACATACCAATCGAGCCTTATATCGCGCAAGTAACCCTTTAGAATTAGTCTTGTGTCGGAAAATCCACATGCACCGTATCACATTCATGTGGGGTTGGCGTGGAACTAACTCCCACGTCCTATTCGCAATAAGGGCCTCGAACTCGTCGTTCATGGCCCACTTCCAGACTGGGTTACGAAGGGCGCCATGGAGTTTACGTGGATGGGGGGTTATAGAATTGGATGTGGTGGAGAAATTGAAGGGTATTTTGGTTTTGGAAATGCCATCCATTGTACGAGTGCGCATCGTGCGGGCGGCATGTAGCGGTTGGGTGAGTGATGGCAGTTGGGCCGGTGGTGGGGAGGGTGTGGAGTTGGTGGGTGAGGTTGCTGTAGCCGAAGAAGTGGAAGATAAGGGGTTGGCATCAGAGTGTACAACTGGGGAAGAGTGTTCGATCAAATGACGGGTGTGATGGGGGTCGTATTTGTGGCTGGCGAAGGAGTAGAAGGTAGAGTAGGTTGGGTGGTATTAATGGGTGTAGGACCATGTGAGTTTGAGGTTGATGGGCTGGGAATGGGCCAGATAAGAGGGCTGGGATCATCCATGAGGAATTGATAATGGGATTGGAAAGTGGGTTATTTTAGGGCGAAGGGGAACACAGATTCCTTAAGGAGGACGTGTCGGGAGATAGTAATCATTCAAGTTGCCATGTTATAGCTTTTGTACCCCCGGTGTCGTTGGGGGTAGCCGATAAAAATGCATGGGACGGACCTATTTTGTAGTTTGTGAATGGAGGTAGTGGGTAGGAGAGGATGACAGAGACACCCGAACACCCGTAGGTGTGTATAATCGGGTTGACTGTTATAGAGAAGGTGAGTAGGTGTTTTATAATTGAGGAGTTTGCTAGGAAAAATTTTGAGGATGTAGGTAGTGGTTTGAAGGGCATGGTTCCAAAATAAGGGTGGGGTGGATGATTGAGCCAAAAGAGTACGAATTATATTATTAATTGAACAGGTCTTTCTTTCGGCTTTCCGTTTTGTGGGGAGGTATATGGACATGAGAAACGGAATGTCATACCATTTTGGGTGCAAAAATTATGAAAAGAAATATTGTTATATTCTTTTCCATTGTCACATTGGAGGGTTTTAATTTTAATCTTGACATGGGTGCAAATTTGGTTATAGAATTCGACAAACACCGAAAATACTTGAGATTTATGTGTTAGTAGGTATGTCCATAAAAATTGGTTTTATCATCCAAGAAGAACACATAATATCGATGACCACTATTGCTTTGTACCTATGAGGTCCAAACATCATTGTGGACGATGTCAAAAGGAAAATATGTAGATGTAGTTGAGGCACTAAATGGTAATTTCATTTGCTTTGAGACAATGCAAGGTTCAGAAACAGAAGTGTTTTTATTTTTATTTAAAGAAATATTAGAAGACAAATAACGCAAAATAGATGGTCCGGGATGTCTGAGCCGTTGATTCCAGAGTTCTTGAGAGATAGCAGCAAATTTAGAGGGTGTTGAGGAGAGCAAAGTAGACGATAGCGGTCAGGTAAAGATCTACGGTGCTGTTACATCGGAGGATGTGTCTCTTGGTCTTGAAATCCTTTACAAGAAACCCAAATTTATTAAACTCAATTGTTATATTATTATCAGTGGTCAATCGACGAACAGAGAGTAGATTTTTGATAAGTTGTGGAGCATAAAGAGTATTAGAAAGAGTTAAGGGGGAAAGGGGGGAGGATTTGTGTACCGTAGCCTTGAATTGGTATGGTCGAGCCATTTCTGACTATTATATTAGTTAAAAGAAATGTATTGAAATAGGACGAGAAGTTTCATGGATAGTTTGTCATATGCGATGTTGCTCCCTTTTCGAGGTTGAAAGTGAGCGGGAAGTCGGATCGTGCACAACTCAAGTCATTTTAGTAAACGAAACACGACAAACGATGTAAATACAAACTCAATCTTTTATAGATCAACCAAACAGGAGTTACAAAAGACTCAGAGCTCTAATGCTGAATACACCTTAAGAAACACACACTTAAGACGCTCAGTTACAAAATTATAACACAAATCTACTATATATAGAAGACCCCGATCACCCGAACTGGACACTGTCCGAAGTGGCAGTTCGGGTACCAGTTCATCCAGGTTCGGGTGGGTTCGGCTAAGTAGATTTGAACTTTGTATCTTTCTTCTGATTTCTTCTGTCTTAACTAGCATCTTGCCATATTCATGTATCAACAAACTCCCCCTTGGCAAATGCTGGTCAATTTCTTTCAGTCTTGAGCTCTAGCCTCCATCTCGGTCCATGTCTTTGAATTATTTCTTCCAGCATAGATGTCGGACGCAAAGCATATTCGGATAACCCTTTGAAATTATAGAGCCTAATCCATAAAGTCAGGATGGAACAAAATCTGAGTTTGATACAACTCGTCTATATCAGCCCTTGACAAGTTTATTAGCCACATGGGATTGAATATCTTCACAACTCTATTCTCATGCTCAAATACTATCACCGCTTCACCAGTCTTCTCATTATAATACCACCATTTCAGATTCTTTATGAAACTTAGTTCCATCTTGTTCAACGGTATCTTCTTCATCACCTTCGGCTTCTCCTTGAACCTCAACACAATAAACTTTTCACCAGTTATCGGAATAATCTTTGTCGGATGTTCCCTTCTCTTTAGCTTCTGTGGCCTCGGAAATTAAAACCTTTTCTGACATTCTTTCTCCACAATATTCTTGAAATGTAGCCCTTTCCATCCTTTACCATAGTTTAAAAATGGTTTTCTAGTCAGCTCCCGAACATCCCAAACCGGCAACGTGTTGAAATCCAATGCTCTCTTGAAATATTAGATACCAAATTGTCGTTTGATCCCATAACAGTCAATATCGTCAGCATACATCCATTTTAAAGTATCTCCTAAAGCTTGAACCTTGAACCTGACATGCCTAGGTTGTTTGATTGGCTTTGGCGGAGGAACGTAATTGGCATGAAAGTTCTTCATGTATTCATCAAAGACCCTTCTCTGTTATTGTTCTTTGGCTTCTTTAACAACTGGGTCAACAAGAATTTCAACTTCTTTTTTCTTTAGCTCAGCCTCAGCATCATTACCCTTCTCTTTTTGAAATACTTCAGAAGTATCATCGTCTTGGTTGTTGAAGTTAGAATACATGTCAGGATATTCTTCTTCTATTATATCCTCAACCTCAACTTCCTCATCCACATTATCATCATCAGTTTCAGCTTTCGACGACTCATATACTTCGGGTTAAACTTCAGCTGCTTTCCTCATTTCCTCGTCATTCAAAATCAAAGACGGCTTGAATTTGAGATGGAGTGAGTTCACAAACAAACTCTCCATCTTCTTAGATTGTGCCAATCTCGTGAATACTTTTAGCCGCTTGATTTGACGGAACTAATGTAATCAGCACTGCATTCCTAGAATCAGACTCCCCCTGGGCTGCAGAAGTACCAGCACCCGAACCAGAAGTTTAAGTTGGGCCTGTACCACCTCCACCAGTAGCACCGTCAGGGTCGTCTGTGTCAAGTTTTAAATCTGAAAAAAACATAATAAGACATTTGATGGTAAACCTGTAAAAGTTAAATCTATTTTGAAAACTTCTGAAGGATCATCAACTCAGCAGAATGAAATGTGGAAACCAAAAGGTGCTTCCACCGCAGGCCAAGATTTTTTTGAAGATGACGGACGACCCAAAGCTGCAAGCTTGGGTTCTTCCCGATCTAACTAATTTCTCTCATGTGTGAAGGGAGCTTCGCGACAGCTCGTGAATAATCTATGTGTCGTTGATAGCGGAGCCTCCAAGCACATGACCGCTGACATTTCTCTGCTCCATTATGTTCAACCATTCAACAGAGGAAATGTTACATTTACTGGGAATAAAGGAGCAAAGATAACGGGTATTGGCAAATTAAGCAATGGTGCAATCACATTTGACCGAGTCTAATACGTTCAAGAGTTGGAGTATAACCTGCTGAGTGTGTCTCAGATATGTGATAAGAAAGTCACAACTGCTTTCACTGGCACGGAATGCTTAATCTTGAAGCCTGGTTACGTGATTCCCGATGATTGTATTGTATTGCGAGCACCACGTCTATCCAATCTTTATGTATTGGATATGAATTCAGCAAAGGAAAACGTGGTAGGTCAATGTTTTATGTCAAAAGCTTCCGAGAGAGACTCTATTCTCTGGCATAGACGCATGGGTCACATTCATTATCTCAAGATGAATGAGTTGGTGCAAAAGAATCTTGTTGAAGGGATTCTAAAACATCGATTCACTTTTAATGACGTATGTATCAGTTGCCAAAAGGGGAAGCAACAACGAAAATCACATCCTTTGAAGAAATACCATTCAATAAATGTCCCACTGGAATTACTTCATATGTACTTGTTTGGTCCTATGAACAAACAAAGCATTTCCGGACATTGGTACTGTTTGGTCGTTACCAATGAATATTCTCGCTTCTCATGGGTGGAGTTTCTTGTGATGAAAGATGAAACATCATGGATTGTTATCAACTTGATTAACACGCTGGAATCTCTTTACAAGTTGAAGGTTAGAAGAATTCGAAGCGACAATGGCACGGAGTTTAAGAATATCACAATGAAAATGTTTTGCTTGCAGAAGGTTATTATACACGAATTCAGTACACCATACACGCCTCGGAAAAATGGTGTTGCGGAATGGAAGAACGAAACGATAATTAAGATGACAAGAACCATGTTGGCTGATGCTCGACTTCCAGTGAACTTCTGGATAAAGGCAGTCAATACAGCATGTTATGTGTTGAATCGGGTTCTAACTGTGAAACGGCTTGGTAAAATCTGCTATGAGTTGTTAAAAAATCATAAGCCGAATCGCATACATCTGGAACCGTTTGGGTGTCCCTGCACTGTTTTACGGTCTGCTGGAAAGTTCGACGACAAAGTGTTTGAAGGATTATTTGTTGGCTACTCGAATCAAACGAAACGTGTTTTTTTAACAAAAAGACCGGTGTAGTGGAAGAATACTTACATGTTGATTTTCAATCATATACTTTACCACCCAAAGGTGTCGGTCCAAATTGGATGTTCGACTATAATGGTATATTTGATTCAATCGAGTCAAGAAGTGATGAAATGATGATCATCTTACAAATGTTCACATTAATCTACAAGATGATGTTCCAGTTATGAATATTTCGTCTCCATCTGCTCCGAATGTGCCTGTTGCTGATGATTACTTCGCCGTAACCAAAATTGATTTTTCAGTTGAAGCTGATGATATGTCTTCTGATGATGAACACGTGTTTCATGAAGCCAATTCAGATCCGTTTGATATTCCTATCCCACTAGTTGTGCCTACTACAAGAACTACTAGTGTGGTTGAGGTTAATGTTGTTTAAACTGTACCACAAACTGAATCCAGTTCCAATGACAATGTTGTGGTGGAGGAATATCATGTACCAAATTTGGCTGAAAATATCATTGTTCCGACTAATCAGACACTCCGAATCAATACTTATCATCCACAAGAAAATATTATTGGTGATTTGGATGATGGAGTGCGTACCAGAAGACAAGTGGAAAATAGTGCATTGCTGATAATCAGGGAATCGGGAATTCAAGATGAGGTGTTCCACTCATGCTTCTTGTCCCAGATCGAGCCTACAGATGTTAAGCAAGCATTAAGATATGGTTCGTGGGTTAAAGCTATGCAGGAAGAACTACAACAATTCCAAAAGCTCGGTGTGTGGCACTTGGTTTACTTACCCCCAAATAGTAAAGAGCCATGCGGTACCCGTTGGGTATTTAAGTGTAAAAGAGACGGTCGCGGGGTCATTGTTCGGAACAAGGCGTGTTTGGTCGTCCAGGGGGTTTCTCAATAGGAAGGAATAGACTTTAACGAAGTGTACGCGCCAGTCGCACAAATCGAAGCCATTCAAATTTCTTAGCATTCGCAGCACATCATGGTTTTAAGGTCTTCCAGATGGATGTCAAGAGTGCGTTCTTGTACGGGAAGGTGAAAGAGGAAGTCTATGTTAAACAACCTCTAGGATTATACAATCCTGATTATCCGAAAAAGGTTTATAAGTTAGACAAAGCACTATATGGTCTGCATCAGGCTCCTCAAGCTTGGTATGAGACCTTGTCCTCTTATTTACTGGAAAACAGGTTCAAGTGCGGCTTGGTAGACTGCACCTTGTTTTGCAAGAAAATGGGAGGAGACTTGCTGTTGGTAGAAATATGTTGATGACATAATTTTTGGAAGCCCGAACGAACAACTTTCGAAAGATTTCGAGAAGTTGATGCAAACGAAATTTGAAATGAGTTCCATGGCGAAATGTCGTTTTTTCTTGGGCTACAAGTTCAACAGTCTGACAAAGGGATCTTCATCCATCAGACAAAATACGTGAATGATGTGCTCAACAGATTCAAGATTAGCGACGTTCGTGTTCGGGGAACTCCGATAAAGCTGTCTCATGGTCTTTGTCCTGATGAGGATGGTGAAGAAGTCCATGCGACTCTTTATCGTGCAATGATTGGTTCATTGATATATTTGACAGCTAGTAGACCTGACATAATGTTTGCTGTGTGTTTGTGTGCTAGGTACAGGTAACTCCGAAGCAATCACATTTGTATGCGATCAAAGGAATTTTGGCTTATCTGAAGGGTAACACGGATCTCGGGATCTGGTACCCTCATGGCGATAAGTTTGAATTATCTGCCTACTCAGACTCAAATTATGGAGGCTGCAAGATTAATTCAAATCCACAATAGCCGGTTGTCAATTTCTAGGAGATTAGGTTGGTGTCGTGGCAGTGTAAGAAGAAAACATCCGTAGCAACATCCACTGTTGAAGCTGAGTACATTGCGGCTGCTAGTTGCTGTTCTTAGGTTTTGTGGATACAACAACAAATGAGAGACTACGGTTTGCAATTTCTTACTACTCCCATACACATAGATAATTATGTCGCTATCTGCATTACCAAAAATCTCGTTCACCACTCAAAAACAAAAATTTATTGACATAGATATCACTTTATTCGTAATTATTTTGAGAAACACCTCATTGATCTGCAAAAGATCCATACCGATTTTCAAAGAGCGGATCTTTTTACAAAAGCGTTTGACAAAACTCGCTTTCAATATCTTTTGCATATCAACGACATACAAAAATATCAATTTGAGTAGTTGTCGGTTGATTAATTTTTATTTTTTGCTATATTTTAGTTTTTCTTTACTTTTCTTCATTAAAAAAATCCAAAAATAGTGTTTTGTATTGTTTTGGGGGAGAAAAATTAGAAAAACATAAAAAATTTGAAAAATGCAAAAATTAAAAAATTGAAAAATCAAAAATGAGAAATTGACCCGACCCAGTGAGAAATGATATTACATCAGCATACGTTATCGACCATGGATAAAGTAGGAATAAAGGCTGTAGGTGCTTGTTTTGTTGAATGCGTTAAGGCAAATCTGATATGCTAGTATGATATAAATATAAATACCTGTTTGATATTTGTGATGTTACATAATGAAGGGTACTGTGTAATTTTGGCAATAAAATAAAAATAAATAAAAACAGAATAAGAGATGTTCTAGCGTACGCATGTTCTTATTTTACAAAAGTCTAAACTTGTTTAATTTTCTTTATTTTCTCAAGTGATCGGCCTTTCTCTGTGTATCGAAAGATCGACCTGATTAGTGTTCACTTGAGGTTCTGCTTTATTTATTTGGTATTTCGTATAATTCATCGGACTTTCTTTGCATGTACGGAAGTACCGACTTGATTGTTGTTAGATTATACAATTTCTGCGTTATTTTCTATTTTTTGTTTTCCTAAACAATCGGACTTTTTCTACGTGCTCACAAGGCCGACCTGATTGTTGTTTGTTTAGGGTTCTACGTTATTTTGCATGAAACATCATGAACAATAAATCTCTGTTGAAAATCAGATTTTGTATAAAAATACAAAAATAGCTTAATTCATTTTGCCAGTATTCCGGATTGTGTGGGCTTTCACATTATCAATGCTTGATTAATCATACCGATAACATATCAAAAAGCTATAAAAATTAATCTGCCTAAACTGAAATAAACTGAAAAGCTGTATTCTCTGCCGACTTGGCTTTCATGCTGATTAATTCTGAAACTGAAGTGTGTCTCATATGTTATGTCTGATATGATCTCGCGTCTGGATCTTTCTCGCAAAAATTTAACTTATTCGCTTTTGAATTCTGTTTGGTTAATTGTTTGTTTAGCTGAACAATCCAAAAAGATTTTAGGTGTGTTTTAGCATAATCTTGTGAAAATTCAAAAAGATTTTCGGTGTGTTTGAAAATGTTATAAAAATCAAAAAGTTTTTGTTTCTGGATTTATTTTCGATCAACCGCGATAATCAAAAATCAAAATTATACCGGGAAAACCAAGCGGTCTTGAAATCATGAAGCTCATCATTAACTGATCAAAAGTTTGAGATAAATTGATAAAATTTGAAAATTTAACAAAAATCAGGGTTTAAATTGAAACTTTTTAAAGAACCAAACTGTGAGTTCGGATGAACCGAAGTGGAGGTTCGGATGATACGAAGGTGCAGTTCGGATGAGTTCGATGAGGTTCCAAACAGAGATGAACTTTAAGTTCGGATGCCTTCATTTGACCGAAGTGCCAGTTCGGACAACCGAACTGGGCTGCCTATAAAAGGCCGAATCGCCAGTTCGGATTCACTTTTACTTCTCACATAGTCCCGAACCTTAGTCGAACCTTAGCTCTCGAAATCAAATTTCAATTTATCGTGTTTTAGCGATTTTGATGACCATAATCAAGTAGATACTAAGATTCCGAGTACAAGGGTGTTTTGTATTGGCATTTTTGTTCATGAAAAAGGTCGATTTTTGTCAAAAATGTTGTCGGTTGGTTCCAGGTTTCTAGATCTAAAAATTAACACACTTAGAGTGAGTTTTTGTTGATAAAACTTGTATCTTCTTGTTCGTTATCACAAATCGAGTCTAGGTGTGTATGGGTTTAGCTTAAAATCGTCTGGATTGGATGTTGGATCAAAGAAACCCTATGGTTTCTGCACAGAACTGTCGTTGATGTTCTTCAGCCGAACTGGAAGTTCGGATCCCAGTTCGTGTCAGTTCGATTGGTTGGCCAAGTCAGTTCGGACATTGACTTAGTCAACTTTGGATATTTGACTTAATTTTAGTTCGGATCCAGTTCGTTTGACTTGATCCAGTTCGCTCCAGTTCGCACTAGTTCGTTTAGATTTTCCAGTTCGGATCCAGTTCGTGTAATGTTCATTTTTGAACAAAAAACTAATAGTTTATGCGTATGGATAATATTTGACGAATTTGGTGAACGTTTTTTTATAATCACATTGAATTTAATGAACTTTTCATTTTATGTGTTTTTAGAAATGGCGATCGAGTTAAAAGTAGGCGATAAGCACAACATATGTGCTAATAATCTTGGCGTCAGCCGTTTAAAGCTTTCCAAATTTGGCATATCGAAAATATTCGATTTTCTGAGAAGATCACTGATCCATTATGCAATTACATAAGAATGTGATCCGTATCTTGACATTCCAACTGAATTTTGGACGACTGCTCGTATGATAACTGAGGGTACTATTAGAATTTCTGGCACGGTGCAAAATCAGATAGTGGAATTTACTGAAGCCAATGTCAGACGAGTTTTGAAGTTTACTGGAGATGATACAACACTCCCGTTAGAGTTTGATAAACCAGACAACGTGGCGTTATTGAAAGAATCTGGTATGCTGAAGATCCACACAGTGATTGGATATACAAGTCAAAATTCCGTGTCCCGTACAAGTGTTAAATTCATGTATTTCTACATTGCTTGGGGAACAAAATTGCTGGACATGATGAGATAGGCCCGATGATGTTATCTCTGATGAATGCTCTTATTATGAATCGTCCATACAATTGTGCTGCATTGATCTTTCCTTACATGAGAGACAATCTGACAAACAGGAACAAAAGAGCATTGTTGTACCCGAGGTTCAGTCAAATGATTCTGAATGATTTGTACCCGAATCTGGTTAATACTGAAGCTCAAAAGATGAATTTGAAGTACATGAGTGAAACAAGTGTTGGTACATTAACCACTTATCAGAAGAAGAAGGCCAATGAACATTCAAAAATGAAAAAGTTGATAGGTCACCTGGTGAATGCTAACTATATAGCACCAGCCAATGGTGCACCTCACCATGACGAACGAAGTTATTCAGTTGAACTTGATTATTCTTAAATCAAAGAAAGAAACCAACAACCGCAACAATCAAAGGTGAAAAGACCGAAACATCAACAAGCACTAACACCTCCTGTTGTTACTAAACCTGCAATATCTGAGCCTGTTATCATAGAACCAGGAGTCTTAGCACCAGAAGTCCAAGAGACTGTCAATGTGTCTGAGACACCTACTGTTAACACCTTGATTAATGAAGATGACACAGATGATGATGAGCTGAGTGGTATGGCAGTAAATTCCGAAGATGAATCTGATCCTAACAATCCTATGGTATTTATTCGTATTAGATCTCAACAAGTTAAAGTGAAGAAGGGTAGCAAGGAACATCTTGCTTACCGTGCAAGTCTGAACATGAGCAACGATCGATATCTTGGTCGAGTCTATGAAGAAAAAGCTCCATCGGATACCGATGATGACTATAACCTTGATGATGATGCCGGACACAGCAAGGGTAAGCAGTCGGCTACTTCTTCATCACAGTTGATACCATCTAAAAGGAAGAACTCGGTTGCCTCTAGTGGAAAGCGTCAAAAGATATTGAAACGTTCAGAGTTCTTATAAAAACGACGTACCAATGAGTCTTCATCTGGTGGTCCTGAAATGTATGTTCCTGTATCGACTTCAGCCTTAGCAGCTACAGTTTCATCAACTGCTGCAGCAGCAACCGTTCTTACTGCACTGACTCAGTCTAACATTCTAAGAAGGTATTTGGGGTAGACTACGTCTACTAGCACAACACCTTCAGCAAGTGTTGGTGCTCAGTTTGTAAATCAGCCCATGGGAACAACTTCAACTCCAACATTCTCTACTGCAACAACATCAACCACTTCCACACCAGATGTCAATATCAATGTATCTCAAAGTTTGATATCATTTTCTCAATTGGAGATCCTCAACAGTGCACTTCTAGATTTCAATCACAACTTGATGACTTAAAGGCTAAGGATGATGAAAAGTCAAGAGTGATTGAGGTGTTAAAGAGAAAATATGAGGAGAAATCTGATGTGGTTCTAAAGGAGATACAATGGATAAGAAGGATTAGAGAGAAACTAGAGAGAAAATATAGAGGAATGTTAAGATAGTTTTTCCTAATGTATTTCATAAATAAGGCAGAGCCTTTTAAAAGGAAACAAACAAGAAGGATTCAAATCTATTCCTAACTACTAGGAATTAAGTTACGGGAAATATGAGCATCCCCATGATTTCCATTATTTTAGCACATCACAACTAACAAGACTAAATTAAAGGAATAACAAATACGTTGCATTCTCCTAGCATGCTTGCATGGACTTTGGTTTATTTATGAACTAGGTATGTGGGTTTATGACTTGCATGGGTCTGCAAGTGCTCATTGTTAGAGCATATTTTCTATGCTATAGAGTGTCTCGTGTATTGTATCTAAGTGAGCGTGTTTTTGTATGAGTCTTAGTGTCAACATACCATAGTTCGTACCATGTTGGTCCGCCGTACCATTGGTATGCCCATACCAATGGTCCGCCAGTTGGTACACTAGGCTAAATGTTGATACTATAAATACCGTGTGCTAGAATGATAGCTTAGAACTTCTATCATTTCTACACCTTTCTGTGTGTGTTCTAGAGAGAGAAGCCAGAAAGACTTCTTTGTAATCTTCAAGTGATTCAATAAGATTTCTCTTATTTACATTCTCGTTCACTACATTGATTTATACACGCAGTAGTAAGATCGTTACACGTACTTACAAGTGGTATCAGAGTAATCCAGGTTGCTCTACTGCTGTGTTTTTTATCAAATTCGGATTTCTAGTAAGAGAAAGTGGGTTTCTCCTTGTTTTTCATCAAATTTTCACAATTCCAAGTGTTTCTGGTGTTAAACTTGATTTCTAAACGTTCCTAGTGTGTTTTCGCAACTTACTGTTACAAATTTTAGCTCAAAACAGTCAAATTCCGAAAAATCAGTCGAAGATGTCATGGTACGCCGGATAAACACATTGGTACGATGTTTGGTACGCAAGACAATCTGTATCCAGTAATTGGTACGCTGGTTGGTACGCTACCTGGTACGAAAGGCAATCTTCAACCGTGGTACGCGATGGTTACTAATTGGTATGCTGATGGTTACGCTGTACCAAGGTGGTACGCTGAGTTCACTGGTACGCTGATTATTCTGGTCAGGTTGTTGGTATGTTGAAGGTCTGGTATGTTGTTGGTCCGCTGGAGGTCATTGGTAAGCTGGTTATTTTAGTCCGCTACTTGGTCCGCGGACAAAAAAGTTGTGTTCACTAAAACTGACGTAACTTGAGAACCGTTAAGAGTTATGGAACCCAATACCAGCCAAAATGACCGTCTCGACGAGATCTTGAAGTTTACTCCCTAAAAGCTAGTACCCTCCATTGTGGTACTCAAAATCCGCTTTTAAAACCCTCGTTTTTGAGTTTGAAGTTTTTAGAGTATCATTTTCAGTGAAAAATGTCTGATTTTCATGCATTTGCTTCTATGTAAACCATGCTCAATTTTGACAATGAAATTTAAACAAGTCAGAAAGTTCCCAAGTTGTTAAGGTTGGAAGATTATCAAAATTGGAAACAGTGGTTTTCTGCTTACATCAGCACAAATGATATCGATTTATGCATTTCGATACGGAAGCTTTATATGCATCCAACTGATGAAGGGGATTTTAAGGAAATTCAAAATTTTGATGCTGCTAAAAGAAAAAGCTATGAACTTGCTACAATGGCTTTGCCTACTGAATTGTTACATCAATTCAGCACTTGCAAGAAAAGTAAACAATTATGGGATGCATTATCTGCCCGATGTGAAGGCAATGATCAATACAAGAAGAGTCGAAGAAAAGTGCTGAATAAAGAATTTGAAAATTTTCAACACTATGATAAGAAAGACATTTCTGCTCCTGTATCTAGATTGTCTAATCTGATTAGTGAAATGAAGGTGGTTAATATTGAGAAGACTGGGGAGGAATTGAAAGAGAAATTGATGGAAGCCTTACCATCAAAATGGGAGAATTATGTGTTGTTACTGACTCATGACAACGAGTATTCAGAATTATCATTTCATGATCTAACCGGAAAGCTTCATGCTAGAGAGATGAAAATGATGACTTCAAATAAGTCCAGTGCTCAATTACAAAATCCTGAATTATATCATGGGAAAATTTCTGCAAGTATCAATGCAAAGTCTAAATCATTTGGTTTTCATTCATCAAATCCTCCTCAAACGGCATTTGTTACTAGTCATGGATCAGGAAATTCTGAAAATTCATCAAGAGGGTGTAATTTCACTGTTCCAAATCATTCAAGTCAAACTTCATTTTCTGCATAAACACCTGATGAACATTTGGCATTAATTTCTGCTTTATTATCTTCATATTATGGATTGCTGAATGGTGGTCTGACAACATCTAATCTGATTGAAGAAGATTTTGATCAGATCGATCCGGATAATCTTGAACAAATGGATATTAATTGGCAACTTGCGATGTTAGCCCAAAGAGTTAAAAGATTCAGAAAGAAAAACAGATTCCAAAGTTTAAATTCGGATGGCAAGGTTGGAGTAGATAAATCAAAGGTAAAATGTTTCAAATGTTCTACTTTTGGTCATTTTGCTCGTGAATGTTCAAAGTGCAATGCTTCTTCATCAAAGTCTACAACATCTTTGGTTTCTGAAGTCGATAAACAATATGATTAGGGACAAACTTCTAATCCTCAAATTGCTTTAACTGTGACAATCCGTCTTTTCAGGTCATTTTCTGACATTAACTGAACGTAAACCGTATTAAATGTTGTGTGAAAATTTATGTGTTTGATTATGTTGACTCTAGCAAATTAGGGTTTTGTTTGATCATCACTATACGAGCATGTACTAAGTTCAAACGATTGATATTCTATGGTTTCACCATTTATGATTTCATGTGATATATTTATATATAAGTTCACACGATTTATCTATGATTTTATGTGACGACGTGTCATAAATTAGACGTATTGTTTTATGATTTTATTAGGGTTAATCTATGATTTTATGTGAAACAAAAATAATTAACTTGGAGTTAGTATTATTCATTTTGTGAGGTTATCTAGGGTTTACAACTTTATAAACGTCAA
>JBCNJP010000007.1:87054029-87083322 GCA_039602395.1 Deinandra increscens subsp. villosa | reverse complement strand
CTTTGCATATTCATAACATTTCAATTACAAATGGTCTCAAGGTGTGCTTTAAATGTTACTGAAATTGAAGACTGCTATTGTTTGGAGTAAATCTACTGGGGTTGCTCTTCAGGATGCCAATCTTTTGCATATAAACATGTTCAATTCTCTAAATTTAGCTATTTTTGTTGGTTTCTTTACTTATAATGGGTTTAGTTTCCATGTTTGTGATGTTTAATATAACTAATAATTGTTTTTAGCTTATTCTATAGTTTTAAGTTTGATTGGACATAAAAATATTGTGTTGATTAGTTTGTTGTCGTACAAGGGCGGTTTGCGTTACATTTTAAGAATTGTATGCAAAAATTCTTAATAAAATGTATAGATTTAAATGTATAAGCATTTTTTACTCTTAATAAAATGCCTTTGCATATTCATATCAGTTTAATTACACCTATACTAATACCTCTTTCTGTCTCATGTGCAGTTCGTTGTAGAAGAGGATTTCGTTGTTCATTTGCATACTGAAGTACGCTCTGAATGTATGTCTACAATTTTGGTTTACTTTATTTATTACTATGTTTATCTACCAGTTTTTGAACGGTATTGCTTTTATAGTGTTTAAAGCTGTATGTCTACGATAGTTTGGTTTCCATATGAGTTACTAAAGTTTATGTCTTCTTTTTATTGTTTAATGTGTCTATTAGGTTCTCTTTTACTTACTCTTGAATGGTATAGGTCATATTGTGCTTAGCGATTGCTTAGTTTATATTGTAGTTACTGTAACCTTTTGAAATGTCTTTGGCCATAGATAATTTAGTTATGTATTTGACCTATGTTTTTGACATGATTTTGTTGATGTTTTTTATTTTCATTCACTCATTGTTTAGATATCACTGTCAAAATTCCCATTCCATGTGGCATGTTGTTGCTGCATGTTTAGTACATTTTCCTGGCTGTTGGTGAAATACGAATTTGCATTACTTCTTACTTGGTACACATTATATTTTGTGTTTATAGTCAATCAAAGTCTTCGTTGTACCAGCCTTGATGTATAAGTATAGATAAAAAAAAATTGAAGGGTACAAGCTTATTACTTGATTTTTTACATAAAACTATAGATTTTGATTGGACCAGTTATGTGCCTCTTAATGTCTAATTTAAGAAGTATGGTTTTGAATTGAAGATTATATCAGAGGTTGTCTTCACTTTACTAGCTTTAATGTATAAGTATAAATGAAAAAATTGAAGGCCACTTAATTTTTTACTTGTATGGATTTTGATTAGACCAGTTATGTGCCTATTAGTTTCTAATTTAGGAATTATGCTTATAAATTGAAAATTTTATCAGAAGTTCATATATTTCTTCTAAAAGTAAATGTATGAACGCATGTTCCTTTCTTTCTTCCCCCCTATTTTATCATATCATATTGACAATTATAAGGCTATTTTAATCAGTTCAGATTTCTTCCTCAGATACAATTAGTTAAGAGTAACATTTTTCATGTATCTCACTAAAACAAAGGCTGAATATACCTATACCTTGCAAAACAACCAGGTTAGATCATTCAGGGTGTTAGGTCAAAAGTCAGAACCGTTTTTGCCTAATTTGGAAGCTGGGATTTTTATAGTACCGGTCAAAACAGGTTCGAGGCAAATTGGGTATCGGTAAGGACAAGTCACACATCTCTACTATGTAGTTGTAGCACCTGTTTCTATTCCAACAGTAATTAATAGAGGACATAAATACCCATTGTAGACTATAACTAAAGATGTTGAGCTTATTTTATTTTGGCTTAAGGCCCTCACCTTAAGTAAGAAATATTGCTTTGAGGATTTCCGACTGAAAGCCAATTTTGAGCAGTTCCAACTGAAGTTGAAGTTCGAGCTGAAGTCTCAAGTTTAAGCGGAACTGACAGTTCAACTGGAAGAAGCAAGTTTGTCTTATAGCGAATATTCCGTGTGAACTTGATTATCCACCAGATAATGAGTTCAACCGGACTTTTCCTGAGAAGTATTTTCAGTCGTCCAATCCTGCAAAAGCTTTTCGGTTGCTTCCAAATCTATCAAAGCCGCTCTCCCAAAGTAGAATGTTGCTGATCACACGCAAGATATTACATATGTCGAAGTTTATTATTTTGGTAGTTTATATTTGAATTTTGTTTAACGGTTTAGATTAAATCGTTTGAGATCAATGGCTGTCATTGATCTCATCAGCACTATATATAGCATAGTTAGCTCTTTGTTTTTCACACAGTTCTCGATCAACTTGTAATAGTGTAAACTTGAGTTAATTCAAATAGTGCCGAGTATTTCTTACTTCGTTGTTACTATCCTTATGCAATCAAACACTTACATTACACAAGAGAACTAAACTTGCTTAAGTAAAGTGGAATATAACTTTAATTCTGCAGGGTTATATTTACAAGCAGAAGGTTTCTTGTTATGTTAAATACTAATTAACATCGATCCTACACCTTACAAAGCCATTTCTATACTAAACTAAACTTACATGTGCTATAAGTTGAGGGCATGAGCTGACTTTAGTAAAGTAAATTTGTGTGTTTTCTTTTAGCAGTCTTTTACCTTGGAAAATTTTGCACTGAGTGCCAAGAAATTCCTTCAAATTTTATATTGTTTGCTATTTCTCATGTGCAAAGTTTAGTTAGTTTGCTTTGATTCCTATGTTTTACTTGCAATTTTAGTTATCTGTTATACAATTGTTACAATGTAATAAGTGTATAACTGCTCTAGAAGATTGGGTTTATTGTAAGTACTCATACCAAACTTATCCACTAAACTAATTCTCTCAGGTCCTTAGAAGAATTCAAATGTTAAAAAACTATAAAGTAGAATGTATGCAACAAAAATAAAAGTATATCTTCTACTTGATTAACATTGTATGGACACCCTCTAATTATACATTTAAATCTATACACTTTATTCATCACAAGCATGAATTCTTAATTGGTTAGAATATGTGCACGGTTACGCGTAACATAGTAGCCACCTCTATATATGTCACCTAAAATAGGCCAGGTATAAATTTTCTAAACTTCGGGTTACATTACCTTATTTTATGTGTTACATCTACATTTAAACTATGAAATTTTAAAATACACATGAGATGAATTAATTATCCATGTAATTATGAGAGCATGTCTTGCTGCTCACCACTATCGAACTTTCCTATCAAATTTTCTTTTAAGCCATTCAATAAATTTTATAAGAATATTGAGGCTACACTTTTGGTATAGAAACCCACATGACACAACCATTGGATTTCTCATTCAACTTCTTACAATTTTAATAAAATTATAAACATATATCCTTTACAATTACATAATAGAATATTACATGATATCATATTTTATGTCTTCAACAAGTACTGTGTAAATGGCTTGATAATGGACGACACATCAACCCTACCTGTCGTATTCTTTAACGACACAACGTCAATCGTCCTTGGCATAAGCTACAGTGATATGGTGCTCACAAAGAGGTTTAGATGATTTCAAAATAATCCCAGAGCTGATGCTGTCACTTATAGGAAATAATTAAACCATATGGATGAGGGAGGCCTAACACATCTGCAGTTGTAAAACATATCTCCATACCTTCAAGCGAAAATGAGCCAGGGAAACAGCTACAACCGATGCTTGGCAAGACGATGCGCAAACATTCCACATACTCATCAGGTACTCTTTCATGTCTTTAACTATATCAACATCATGGGTCCATTCCGATTGCTGCACCGTACAACATCATTTTGTAAATGACAATTTGTTAAATATTAGCTATCATAAGGCATAGAAATGACAAGGATTCTTATAGTTTTTTAATAGTCTTGGGCTAGAAATTTTAGAAACAACCCTCTTTGACATCTAAATGGCCATGGAAATACCAATATTGTAGTAGTATTGTAAACACTAAAGAGAAACCAATGGCTTGAATGAGTAGATGAATGACCTTATTAACCTCTATTATAAATCAACTTAAATAGATAGTCCAAAATTAATCATAAAAAAGTGATAGCCGCAATGCACGGGCGGGTCAAATTCTAGTTATATATATAATACAAAAAGTAAGTTTCTTTTGTGTGATGACCTCCTGTTTTGTTTGCGGCCAATAACAATATTACAACTCCCTTGATCATCTAATAACAACATTACATGTGATGAGTTAAGCCAAGTGGCCTATGTATACCTTCCCACTTTCCTAACCCACAGTTTCTTCCCACTTTTCCAATCCACAGTATCCTTTACTCATTATCACCGAAGATCTTGAAGGCAGGAGCGAAGCTTGGGCCGAAATGGGAATGGGGCCGGACTAAATGCGTATAGGGCCGGACTAAGTAAATAAAAAAATTTCGGACCAAACGAGTATAAATTTATATTACGGAGTAAAAAAATGGACCGGGTCGGGACCCGACCTGACCCCTTAAAAGCTCCCCCTTTTGAAGGAACGACATTCTAATTCTCCATTCACCGGAGAAGAGAAAATTGAGAAATGGAGGAGCTCTGGAAGATAATGACGCGACGATGATCATTAGTGGTTTTGCCAGTCCTGGTTGTCGCCGTCTTCAATGGTGGTCGTGGTGGGTGGCGGTACCATGGTGCAGTCGGAGTAAGGAGAGGTTTGGGCATCTTAGATAAATTAGAGACTGGAGTTCATCGAAGCCGTCGCCAGATTAGATGCGGTTGTAAACGATTAAGTCCTTCTGCTGATCCTAGATTCTTATTCGTCTTGAATTTTATCAGGTAATCAGTAATTTGATCATCGTCTTTCTGATATAATTCCGTTTCTGATGCGTTTGTATCGATTAATAGCGGTCAAGAGGACCATATATTCTGTGAATTTATCAAGTGTTTCTGTGGTGAAACTGAACTTCGATGGTCTGTTTGATAAAATTAGGGTTTTTATTTTATCTTGGATTGCTTATTTTTTCTTCTTTCTTTCTATTTATGAAATGTTTTCTCCGTCTCTCTTTAACTTCCATTCTTGTTCCATTCAAGATCAGATGAAGGTTGTGTTGATCATGGATCGGCAGTGATGCTGGTGGAGAAAAAGGTACCTCCATCTCTTAGTCATATCTTCTCTGTTTTTCTCTCTTCAATTTCTAACGATGGGGGTGTTCTAGCCAGTGGATGAAGAATCTTTTCAGTTCTTTTAACCGAGTTGTTTTAACTGGCTGATGTATATGAGATACCACAGATAACCGGAAGAAAAGGCTTCATAATAAAATTTTGGTTACAAGGTTGTGTTCTTCACCTAGATCTACATGTTCATTTTCATCGTTAACATGAAGGTTAACGCATAAGAGAGAGAAGGTATATTTAGACAGTGTCTTGAAGCACATGGTTTAAAATATAAGCTTTTGTTGTGTGAAGCCGTACAGATTTCGGGTGTTGCATTTGTCATTGATGAAGCTTTTGTGTTTTACAGCGGAGAAATTAATATCTGGTACAAGAACTCGAGGTCTTGAGAATGTATTTTCTTTTCCTTTACATTCTTTGCTTAACGTCTACTACATTTAGTTAACATCCTATTTTGAAGTTGATTTTAAGAAAAACTGCAGGTAAGATGAGGAAGCACAAGCATTGGATTTAAAGGTTTTAGAGGAAGCATACAAATGGAAATCATCACAACAAAAGGCTCAATGTGTCATATTTTTAAGATATAAAGCTTTTGCTAATTTTGTATGAAATTTAGCTGTAGGTTTTAGTTTTTCTGTTGTTTGTGATTTTTCTAACAAAATTTTTCTTTGTTTTCCATATGACATAGCGTTTGAATGTTTTGTCTTTGATTATGCTTTTGCAGGATTCAAGTTGTTGTTCTGCCTTCATATTTGTGCGTTGGTAACCTATCCTTCTAACTCAATTAAGTGTTTGGAAAGGAATTTTTCCTTAGCAACAGTTCTTCCTAAGTGTTTATTAAAAAAGGTACTATTTATAGTGTTTTAGTTCAGAAATTGTTTAGAAAGAAAACTTTTGTAAAGATTTATGGGTGGTTAAGGATTGGACTCTAATATCTCAGTACAGAGTAATGTCTTAACAAACAGATTAAAAAGTTTTTTTAAACAATGTTGTTCAAGATAAATCTATGAGGTTGTGTCGCTTCATGGACTCTAGATCATCCCTCAAATATCTTGAACACATTGTTGCTGTGCTTTTTTCTATTATGTAGTATGGCGGCTACCTAAATATTACCATGGTATATTAGTGGTTTGGTTTTCAGTTATTGCTTGGTTTTGGTGTTCTCTTGACATAGGAATGAACTAGGTAATAGAATAAACTAAATTAAAGATTACGTTGCATTATGATTTGGGTTGTTTATTTATTTTGGAATGTTAAGCTTCTGCTGGGACTAAGATTAGATTTAAAGAAAATTTTGTTTTAGATCAAATCGGTTTGACTTTGTTGCTATAATAAAGACTTCGTTGTTTAACCCTGAAGTTGTGCATGTTCAACCATGCAAATCATGGTGTCCAATGATTATTGTAATTAATCATGTTAGCTGATGTGTTTGGTTAAAAATATCTATTTCGTTTTAATAAACATTCATCAAATTATTTCTTATGTTCTTCGTTATGCAATTAAGTTAAGCGAAGTTTGTTGTGTTGTTCTTGAAGTGTTCATTATGAAATACAAGTTGCAAGGTTAGTTCGTTTAATATCACTTTTATTGGTTAATGAAGTGTGATTTATTATGATTGGATTAGTGGTGAGGCTTAACTAAGGCATCTTACCCATTTTACCTACTACCTACAACATCACATTTTGCAGTCTCCTTATTAAAAAAAATTGATTTATTTACATATTTATGACTTGAAAATTCTATTGGAATTACCCTTTATTTTGGTTAGTACATGTTTCTGTGAAGAAACGAATAAATGCAACATGTCTACTTTACTGATATGAAGTCAATTAAATGAATTTGAAGCCCAAATTATTTTTCCGAACATTCTGAAGGGAAGAGAGTGCCTACAAATATGCAAAACCAACACACCTTATGCTACAATAACTACTTTTTTGAAGTTGGAATTTAGGGCATATAATTTTAGAAGTTATCAAAATATTTGTATTTTTTTAATGATTTTATAAATGTAGATCATGTTGCCTTATATTTGCAGCTCTCGGGGAAGTTCTTTTTTGTATTTGGCGGGTCTTTGCAAGACAATTTGCAAAGGTTAGTCTTTTATTTGCAATGGTTGTTTCTATTGCTTCTTTTTTCTTGCTGTTATCTCTTAACTTTACCGTTCGCTGTGTATTATTTTCTCGCATATTCATTTTTATGTCATGGATTAAGCCGTGTAAAGACATAAACGTTTGGTGACTCATCCAACGGATAATATTTGCAATCAGACCGTCAACATATTTGTTACTTTATTTCCTACCCTTTTTAAACAGTGCATATGACATTAGAACATGAGAAAACTTTATCTATTCCTTCTTTGAGTTGCAATTTTTCCATTTAGGTATTATGGCCTCATTTAGTTTGGTGTGTTTGGTTTTAATATCTTTATTTGTACTTGATAGTTTAGTTTCTTTGATTATTAAATGTGAATGTGGTAAACTAAATTGTTCGTAACCCATAGACCAAAATCAGTTAGAGAAAACAATGCAGCTACTACCTCCATCCCAACCTCAAGCACCTGCAACGAAGATAACCCACAGGTACCCCACATCCTCACCAGGTAATACACTGCCAACAAAAGATAATACTTCTGTAACAATTAATCACCAACATTTCTTACATTACTAAATATATCAACGATGAAAGACTAGACCATCCATAGAAATAAAAAAAAAAGGAGGAGTGATCGCAAATACCTGCAAATTGCCACACATGACAAGCTTTCTTTTGTATATTATATATCATAAGGAAAAGTGTGAAAAGATATGCATGTGCTTTTGAATAACATAGAGAATGGGCATGTAATAATAGCCCACTTTCATATAAAGAGAGCCATGAAAATATTACAATGTAAAGAATGCGTGGCAAACGTTTTGCAAGTGTCAATGAATTATCTAGGCTATGAATTCTATAAAAGTTCATGTGACTATAACCTAACATTGTCAAACTAAATGTAGAAAGGTGGCCCGGCGCAACGCGCGGGCGGGTCACCTTCTAGTATATATATATATATATATATATATATATATATATATATTACTATATATAATACATATTGGAGAGAGAAAGTGAGAGTGTCTTAATTTTAAGACGCGTACTACTCAATAAGCAGTATGTACAAGTCTTGACTGCACAAACACTCTTGAAAACCTAGATATATAAACTCCTTTTTTTTTTCTCAATTCTCATTTCATACGCATTCCTGACCTCCCTCTCGGTTCCGAACACGGCGCCGACCATGGTTCCTGTTAGGGTTCTTTCTTTTTGCTGAGGTTTTGTCTAATCTATCAACAACTTCTATTACGCAGGTTTGGATTGTGGGTCAGGTCCTCTTTCATCTTCTTCGTGTTTGTTCTAAATCGATTGAACGTATTGTAATGGCGAAACGTAATAATCGTTTGGTTTTGCAGGTGCAAGCTGCTCGATGGTGACTTCTTAAACTCTCTCTCTACTCTTTGTTGACTCAAATCGTGAAATCGTTTGTGTAATCGTGTAAATTTCATTTATTGTTTGTTAAATCGTTTCTCAAATCGTGTTAATTTTGTTTTTGTAGCTGTGGGAGCGAGAGATTGGAGCTTTAGGGATATCGGTGGCTGTGACTTGTGAGCGACGTATAAATCTTTCGTTTTCTTCCACCCTTCTTCGTTTATGAGCACTGATAGCCTCTTTCGTTTTGTTTTATTTTTAACGTCGCTGAAGAAAATTCAATTTTGTTGACAGAAGCGCTTCGTCGGCACGGATTTGCTTCAAGAATAAGATGTTGGATGATGTGGTGATACCAGCGAAGATGAGGGTGGGTAAGAAGGGATTGTTGATTTTGAAACGTTATTTTTAGGCTTTTATATTCTATTTTCCATATCTTGTTGAGTCCAGAAGAACAAGATACTGATACATTAATTGTTATGATCTCAACATATGTGATGGGCTTCTTGTAATCAGGATTTTGCTTCCTTGATTGTTATGATCGGGATATTTTAATTGCACTATAGTTCGATTCCACAGCTTGAAGAATGTGATTCCGGTACATACCATGTGTGGTTTTGTTCATTCTCTAGAGGCACATATTAGTGATTATTCCAGAAGGAAGACTGTACAAAAAGGTACCCCAAACAACTTTTCTTTAATCTATGAGTTTTGTTACACTCAATTTTTTTCAGATTCTTGGATGTTACAGTTCTTTAATTTTGTTTGTTAATTGTATATTTATTTTGCATTAATATAAATTTTAACAGTGAATGATTTTATATATTTTCAGTGGAAATTGATTCACTCTTATATGAAATTTGGTGTTTGATATTGACAAAATAGTTGGTTCCAATATTAGTGTACAATTGGTTTGTGATGTTTAGTGACAATGTAAAGTCTCCACACAATGAGTGTAGGAGAGGTGCCATTATATAAGAATGAAATACAAAGAGTTACACCAAGAATAAATACAATCAATAATTATAACCCTATACATTTATTTACTAACATCCCCCCTCAAGCGAAACGGTGGCGGGCCTAAGGTAAGCATGTCACGGAAGGCTTCGAATTGAGTTCGCGGAAGACTCTTGGTGAAAATGTCCGCCACTTGAAGCTTGGATGGAACAAACTTGGTATAAAGTTTACCCGAGGCAACGAGTTCCCGGATAAAATGATAATCTAAGTCAACATGTTTGGCACGCTTATGAGCAATAGGATTTTGAGACATGAAAATGGCACTTTGATTATCACATAATAAGGTCGGTCGGTCAGGAGGAAGAGCATGGAGCTCTCGTAGTAAATGAGTTATCCAAATGATCTCGGCCGCCGTGTTAGCCATGGCCCGGTATTCTGATTCACAACTTGAACGAGCCACACTGAGTTGCTTTTTGGCGCTCCAAGACACCAAGTTACCACCAATAAAGATAGAGTAGCCATACGTTGACCGACGTGTTTCAATGCACCGGGCCCAATCGGCATCGGAATATCTCATAATCGAATGAGACGGTTGTTTGTGATAGTGTATACCAAAACCAACCGTTCCCTTAACATACCGTAATATTCGCTTCACATGCTGATAGTGATCAATGGTGGGGCGTTGGAGAAATTGACTCACTTGATTTACGGCATAGGAGAGATCCGGCCGAGTAATAGTCAAGTATTGGAGAGCCCCAACAAGAGAGCGGTAATGAGTCGGATCATCATACGGCACACCACTATGAACAAGTGAAGCATTGGGAGCCAGGGGTGTTGGCATAGGCTTAGCGTCTAGTAACTGGGCTCGTGTAAGCAATTCATGTGCATATTTAGCTTGCGATAGGAACAACCCTTTCGGAGTTTTGGTGGCCTCGAGACCCAGAAAATAACTCAAATCGCCAAGATCCTTAATCGCAAATTCAGAGTTCAATTTTTGGATGAACCGCATGATAGTAACGCCGTCATTTCCAGTGAGGATTAAGTCATCGACGTAAACCAACAAGTACATAACAATTTTCTCCCGTTTGAAGACGAACAGAGAGGGATCGGCACGGCTACATGAGAACCCATTCTGTATCAGAAACGTGCTAAGCCGATGAAACCAAGCCCTCGGGGCCTGCTTTAGCCCGTATAATGCTTTGTTCAAACGACAGACATGATCAGGAAAGTCGGAGTGAACAAAACCTGGGGGTTGCTCCATAAAAACTTCTTCATTGAGGTTCCCATGTAGGAACGCGTTGTTCACATCCAATTGCCTGAGATTCCACCCATATAGAACTGATAATGCAAGCACAGTTCGAATTGTAGAGGCTTTGACAACCGGGCTAAATGTGTCAGAAAAATCCTGACCCGGTATTTGAGAGAAGCCTTGAGCCACCAATCGAGCCTTGTACCTGTCAATAGAGCCATTAGCACAATATTTAGTACGAAAGAGCCACTTTGATCCAACAATGTTAGCTTTCGGTGGACGTGGAACAAGTGTCCATGTGTTGTTGGACTCAAGAGCACGCATTTCTTTGTTCATAGCATCCACCCAATGTGGTTTGCGAGCGGCAACTTTGTAGCTCTTTGGATCGGTAGCAGCAAAAAGAGCCGAGATGATGGGGCTGAGATTAGTAAAAGCAAGATTGACTTTGTGGCTGGGCTTAAAAATTCCAGCCTTAGCCCGAGTAATCATTGGATGTCCAGGGGGCTGCACAGTGGGTTGCGTGGCAGGAAGTGGACCGGAACCAGCCTCAGGCCCATCCGAATCATCACCACTAGCGCTAGTGGACTCACTGGACTCACCCGAAGAATCAGAGGGTAACGGGCTGTTGGGCTCAGGATCTTGGGCTGGAGTGGGATTTGTGGGCTGCACCGAGTCTTCACAGAAATCACAAGCAAGCGGGGGTGAAAGCACAATAGGCTTGACCGGTTCATGTGGCGTTGGAGTGATGGGAACAGTAACATCTTCATGGAACGAAGACAGAAGTAACGCTTGGCCATCCGACTTTTGACCTGAAAAGGGAAAATTAGATTCATCAAAGCGAGCATGTCGAGTGATGTAGAACCGGTGGGACACCGGATCAAGGCACTTATAACCTTTGTATTGGTTTGAGTAACCCATAAAGATGCATGGGATAGAGCGAGGGGCAAGCTTGTGATCAGAATAATCACGAAGATGGGGATAAACCCGACAACCAAACGTGCGGAAATTGTCATAGCTCGGGGGAACGGTAAAGAGTGACTCAAATGGAGATTTATTGTCCAAAACTTTAGACGGGAGACGATTGATAATATAAGTAGCACTCGAGAAAGCTTCCACCCAATATAGAGGTGGAATGTTGGCATTAAAGAGTAAGGCAAGACCCGTTTCCACTATGTGACGGTGTTTTCTTTCGGCCCTCCCATTTTGTTGGGGAGTATATGGACATGAGAGACGATGGAGGGTTCCATTTTTGTCAAGAATTGTTTTTACCCGGTGATTAACGAATTCCGTACCTCCATCGGTTTGGAGGATTTTAAGTTTTCTTGATAATTGAGTTTGCATAAGATTAAGAAAGGACTCGAGGACATCATAGAAAGCATTTTTAGTTTGTAACGGGTAGAACCAAGTGCAACGAGAGTGATCATCAATAAAAACCACATAATATTTAAAACCATTATATGAAGTAATCGGTGAAGGACCCCAAAGATCACAGTGGACAAGATCAAGAGGGTACTGTGCCCGTTTTAAATTAATAGGAAACGGAAGTTTTTGACTTTTAGCTAATTGACATGAATTACATAAAGTAGGTTTGGGCAAAATGGAGGTAACATTCAAGTAACCATGTTTATTCAAAAAGGAAACAACGTCAAAGGAGGCATGTCCAAGACGACTATGTCATAACTCAAAAGAGGCCTTTGGTGATGCAGATGCAACAAAAGCTTTGGGTTCGTCCTTCAACACATATAAGCCGTTCTCACATAGTCCCCGAGCCAAAGGTTGCTTGGTCGTTCGGTCCTGAATAACAAAGTGAGGGTATGAGAAAAGGACATCAACATTATTATCACACGTTAATTTGCTAATGGATAATAGATTTTTGGTGATGTGAGGAACAACCAAAACATCATTTAAACGGATATTAGAAGTGAGAAAGGCAGTGCCTTTACGTGTAATAGGGAGAGAGTCACCATTACCAAAAGTGACCCGAGTCTTACCCATGTACGGAACCGATTGAGATGTGTGGGAGGGGGAACCGACAAGATGATCCGAAGCACCCGTGTCGGCTAACCATTCAGACTTGGGCTGATTAATACGGCATTGGGCCTGGAAAGCCTGGGCCATTTGGGCTTCGGTAGACGTCTGAGCAGGAGACGGATTTTGATTTAACAATTGAAAACACTTGTTTGCTTTATGTCCGGCCTTCCCACACCACTGACAGGGATCGGAATTGCGATTCCGATTGGAGTTTCGATTGCCACGATAGCCACCGCCACGGTTTGGAGTTTCGAGTTTGAGAGTTGCCACGGCCGCGATTATTGCCGGATCGATTGTTGGACTGAGCATTGAACGCCGCAACCGAAGGTTGGCGGTTGTTGCTATTCTGGGCAAAGATCTCAGTGCTCTCGGCCTGAGCCTGAAGTTCACGCAGGGTGATATTCGGATGTGCCACCCGCAACGCTACGGAAAACGAATCAAACGAAGGGGCCAAACCTCGATAGAAATAGTGGGTCTTTTCTTCTTCGGTAACAGGATGACCGACGGCAGCCAACCGATCAAGAATTGCTTTGAAACGGCGGCCAAAATCCGAGACAGAGGAGGAGCCTTGGGTGATCGAGTGAAGCTGATCACGCAGATTCTGGACATGAGCCATGGAGGAATTCGAGAACACAGCAGCGAGGGCTTCCCATTTTTCCCGAGCGGTGGTGAAACCAATGGTCTCGGTGAAAGCTTCCGGTGAGAGGGAAGCATTGAGCAGGATGATTGCTTGTTTATCAGTATTTTTCCAGGCCGTATATAAAGGATTGGGGGCTGTCTTCCCATCGGTGGTGACAGTTTCGGCCGGGGGTGGGGAACTGCCGTCGATATGGGAGAGTAATTCTTGGTACTCGAATAAAGGAGTCATCTGATTGACCCATATGAGATAATTGTTGGAGTCAAGCTTGTTTTGGATAGAATGGAAGATGTTGGAGGAGGAAAAGGAATTGGAAGATGAAGCCATGGGGAGGAAAACGGAAGACAGAGGGGGAGGAAGGGGAGGGGAGGGGTTGGGATCTTAGATGCTCAATGATACCATGACAATGTAAAGTCTCCACACAATGAGTGTAGGAGAGGTGCCATTATATAAGAATGAAATACAAAGAGTTACACCAAGAATAAATACAATCAATAATAATAACCCTATACATTTATTTACTAACATTTAGGCTTTATGTGGGATGTGGGATGGTAGTGTTCGTCTTTAATGGTTTTAGGGTTTTTCCGTTTTATGATATAAGGGGTTTTCACCACACCTAAATAATCCTTCTTTTTTTGTGTGTGTTGGGGGGGGGGGGGGGGGGGTTCATGATTGTAGGCTTTTTTTCATTTAAAATGGGTCAATCTGTGTTTTTTTCATTTGAATGGATCAAACGTTATGAAGCACATTAAAAAAAAGATCGAGAGAAAAGAGGAGTAGAGGATCCCCTTTCGCAAGCCCTAATTTACCCTGACGTATATCATTTCTTATTCACTGTTCTTCATTTAATTCTTTAGAAATTGCAGTCCCATTGGATCTGTTACGGTAATCTGTTGATACCTATTTTGAATCTTTGTATTTCTTTCTAATTTGTAATTTATTCATGCTTCATAACTTCAGTTAACATCAATTGAAGTTAAAATCAACCACTAACGGTGAGGATGATTCTTGCATCGCGGATGTTGCCCAACAGGTTTTGTATGATTAGGTTCAGCGTGCTTATTTCGTGTTTATTTGTTGTATGTTGTCTCATACTTGCTCTGATTATGTGGATATTATGGAGACCATAATGATTCTGCTGCTACTACTTGGTTGGGTCAAAATCAGCAACTGTAAAAACTATTTCATACTTATCACTTGCCTAAATGGTTTTTGGACAGTTAACTTTGTGTACTTCGTATGAAATGATGATGAAGTTAACATTTGTGGTGTTTGGTTTATAGAAATATTTGTTGCAAATAAACATGGGTATGATTAAATAATATTATAAAACATCATTTTAAACAGTAATTTGTAATATATAATAATAGTAGGGGTAATGATATAGATTTAATCTTCTTCGAAAGTTTATGCAGGATGAGATGTCGATGTATACTCCATATCTTATAATGGCACGGACATGGGTCTCTATGAATAGCTTTCACGATCTTGCGTATTCAAGTATGCACCGGTTGTTGCTCTGACCTTTGTGAGTGTTGCCCTTTATTCTTCTATTTTTCCTCCAGTATGTTGATGTGTTTTTTTTTCATCTAATTTTTTCTGTTATTAAATTTAATTTAATTACTTTTCTTAAGACACAATTTCTTCTTAGCTTTTGTTCATGGTTATTTTGACCAAAGTTGTTTTGGTCGGTCTAACTTTAAAGGTTGTAGGATGACTACTCCACGTTCTCGCTTCTTCTAATATAGTTCTTCAAGTAGCTTAGTTACCTTTCATCATCTCCTTTCATCTAAAGGTACTTGCGTTTAACTATAATCATGTATTAGTTATGTTTGTTTAATTTAATTTTAGTGGATACTAAATTTGTGTTTCGGGTCATGTTTCCCTAACCTGATTTGAAAATTCAGGTCACGATTTCAGCGGTACAAAACTATTTATTGATTTACTGAGAGATTCAGTCTTGCGAGAAATATTGAGAACAAGAAGGTATGTAAGATTGCAAGATTAAGGGAATTTGTAGTCTTTATAACATTTTTTAAATTGAGTTAGCATACATGTGAAAATGTCGGTTTCTTTAATTTGGGGTTATTTAAAACGTTTTGAATTTCAAACCCTATTATTGTTAAACAATATCTTTGTTGTCCTACATAAACAGGTTCTCTAAATTAGTTTGCAGATAGGTTCTACTTTTTATTCTATTATTACCTATCAGTTCTGTGATTATATGTGCAATTGTTGAAATTCGATAATGTTTGTTGAAATTCATATTTGGTTGACTTGATTTATTTTGCAAGATACAACATGCATAAGCCTCATCTGATTGGAAATGGTAGCATTTCCTTGCCCGGTGTACATGTTAAGCCCTAATGGGATACACGTGTTCCTTAGTCATCCATTTTCAGTCTGCTCCAACATACGTGTTTGATTTCTTTGCCCGTGTATAAGGTAGATTCTGATGAAGATACAATTTTCGTCTTGGTGTTCATCTGCTTCCAGTAGTGTGAGTTCCGATTTTGAGTATTGTAAATTTTTCCGATGGCCACTCATCTCTGAGTTTTGGATGTCAATTTAACTGTTTATAGATTTTTTTCGTTGTGTTTTGTTTGGGCTTCTGTTTCTGATTTTCATATGTTTTTATGCATGTTCAGATGATTATGTTGGACTTAGTATAGAATGTAGTTAGTTGTCTTTTTTTTTTTGCCTCTGTTTCTGAATTTGGTATCAATTTCACTTTAGCAACATAGGTTTTAGCTGCTGACTACAAGCATTTGTACCAATGTTTGATTTAGTTGAGTGGATTCGAAATGTTAAACAAATTGGGGATATGTCTTTGGTGTTTCTAATTCATTTTGGTAATAGATTTTCTATAGACTGCATACACGCTTAGTGGACTAGGTCGGGATTCGTTGTGAATGTAATTAGTAGTTTACATTGTTTTTGAGAGATTTATTTATTTATGTTTGATTAGGCCTAAAAACTGATAGTTCATCAGCAAGTTCAGGTAGTTCAGGTTCAGGAGGTTCAAGTTTTGTGATGATATAGCATCGACGAGCAAATGAGCTGACTCTAATGCCTAAATATTGCTATTTAGTTAAGTTATACTATGGCTAAAAAGGGGAGTCCCAGTGGACATAATACATGTAAGCAAGTACCTTGGTGATTTGGTTAGTAATCTTACTTCATTGTATTTTACATGTTAATATAGTTGCTAATTTCGTCCTAACCACCAATGAATCTTATTAGTTATGAAATTAAAAACAAATCATTTAATATCTTACTAAAGCAAATAACACATGTACTATTTTTGTAGGGTTGACGTTACTTGTGGACCAAACAGCCTCTATACCTATGTTCGGTACACCGATATCAGGTAAAAACCTCATGTTTCAGCAAAAATCTCACACCTAGGTTTTTTATTTAAATATCTATGTATGACCTAATGTCTTATGCAGATTTTGTGCTTAGAAATCAGTAAGAATCTCACACCACGTGATCCTATCAATGAGTTTCTCCAAACAGAGTTCAACATATATGGTAAGCAATACCTAAAAAGTACATAGAAATTGAGAAACAAAGGAAATAAAGGAAATCCCATCTTAAATCCCACTTCAACCAGATGTTCTTCGTTTCACTCTTTGTTATGTTATGTCACATCTTAAAACATCAAATATCTTATTTTTAGTATATTATATGACTTTGTTGTCTTATTCATTGGTCAATTAGATCCTGTGAGATTCTACCAAGTGCTTTTTTTTTAATTGTTTACACATACTATATTTATAGCATAGTTACATTCCATATTGTAAGTTTATTATTTAAAAGCAGCATACTAATATTTCCCAGTATCATTATCAAACATCAAAACACTAGCCACTAGCTAGACCAACCCAGCAAATAAAAGAAAAAAAAACTGTATTGTTTATTTGTCGTTGTTGTCGCATCACACAGGTTTCCCTCTATACCAATGTAAAGTGAGTAAATAACCATTGATTATGAAGGTTATCAAAATAGTCATTTGAATTTTAACGCTTAATCGAGGAAGCTAAGCTTTAAAGGAACATTACAACACTGGCTCACAATCAATTAACTTTTGGTGTAATAGTAGCTGCAGATTTCAGAGGAGGACTTGAGGAAGAATCTTTAGGCATCGGCGTTGCCTGACATGTCTCTGGTAAATGGAAAAACTTCCAAAAGGATCCAAGTGCAATCACTACACGTATTCTCCGTCCAATATCGATCTCAAAGTGATACACTCTATATATTTGTCTGTACAAATATTCATTCATATTAATTTATTTATAATGTAAGTCCTATATATTATTGAAGTCGACTTGGTTTGTGTAAGTTTGCGATGAAAGCCTTATATATTATCGATGTTGACTTTGTATAAGTTTGCTATTGTAGATTAATTCTCCCTTTGGAATATATGTTAAACATGCTAATTATGTGATTCGAAATGTCTATTATTCTTGAAGTTTTGGTTACATTAGTATATGATGTAGGCATAACTTGGTGTTAAACTTGCAATAAAAGAGTACTTGCTAAATTTTAAATTGTTTGGTTCTTTTGTCATAATAGTCTTTTTGGTTTATATTTTTACATAGGTATATTAGCCTACATGGATTAAAATTTAAACGCATTTTAAGGTAATCACGTGGAACATCGTTGAAACACCTTTGTTATGGCCTTATGGGTCATAAGGGTGCAATAAACTGTCGTCGTCACCGCAGTTAATGATATAAAAAGGAGGCTCATGCCAATAATATAAAAATTATTTGGTGAGTTCTTTTAACTAAATTATAAGTCTTTTTTAGATTGTTAACCCATTAGGTAATAAATCTAACTGAATAGCTAATTAGTTAAAACTTTAACTTTGTTTGATTTCTTTTTAAATTTATGATTTTCGGTTTTAAACCAAAAATTGAACTGAATCAAGGCTAAAATCGACTAAGTAAAGTTCTAATTAGTTAAAACTTTTTTTTTTAATTTCAATTTTTTGGTTTTCGGTTTTAAAACCGAACCGAGCATTGCAAATTATAAGGGTTTTAAAATTTTTGTCTTTCATATAATTGTATTATTGTTTTTTTTGTCTCAGGCTCCAGCAAATTATGAAGGTATAAATTTTTAATCTCGAGCATTGCAACTTAGTAAAATTGATCTTACATGGGATGAAAACGAGGCCCAACGTTTCGAAAAGTTCAAAAGGAAAGCCAATGTCGACCGGGTATGTAAAACATGTTTAGTACTTTTTATTTAATTTTTTCAAGTTTAAAAATAGTTGGCCGTTTAAGAAACGATAATCTATTTTTTTGAAATAATAATCTATTTCTTTAATATTTGCGTTCATCACATATAATAGTTATATACAAACTTATTGAATTTGTTTTTTATATATCTACCCGTAGATGGGTTTTTAAACAACAAATTAAACTCAAATACCACGTTAGTTCTCTCATACAATACAACCGCGTATTGTTTCCGCCAATGAACGCGCATATACCGCATTATAAGTTTACACCGGACTTCATTGCGCTAAAAAACGAATACCTCGATGTAAATTATCGTGCCGCCATAACAAGCGAACAAATAAACAAATATCGCGTTGTAGTTTGTTGTGCTGCTGCAACGCGCGAACAGAAGACGAATAACACGCTATACACTGTCGCCGCCGCAACGCGCGGGCACACGACTAGTATATATATATATATATATATATGAATTAATTGCAAAAAAATGTCCATGGGCTTTACAAAAATTGTGTATTCCCTCCCTAATTTTTATAAAATGTAAAAGACATCTAATACCTTACAAATCATTATAAAAATGACCCCATAACTAACAAGTATTTGATATAGGGTTAATTACGGTTTGCGTCCCTGTGGTTTGCCATCGTTTGTCACCTGAGTCCAAAAGTTGAAATTTTTTCATCTGACACTCTGTGGTTTGTATTTTTGTGCGACTTGGGTCCTTTTGGCTAACGTAGTTAAATTTTTCTTTTAAGTGAATGGGTATTATAGTTAATTTGTGCATTAGGGACTATTTATGTAAATTCATATGTTTTTAAAAAGCAGAATGACTCTTTTTTTAAGTTCATTTAGATATTAAAAGTATTATTAAATACATATATATAATTAAAAACTAATAAATAACTTTATAAAACATAAATGAAACCCCTTCTTCATCATTCCTCTTCCAACCACCACAAAAAACCAGCGACTGAACCGCTCCGACTACTAGGGGTGTGTAAGAATCTGAAAAAACCGACTCGTAACAAAATAACCAAAAAACCGAATCCAAATAGAAACAACGGTTTTGGATTGAACTTTTCTTAAATTCGAAATTTCGGATCGATTTCGGTTTTAGCTATAAATAATATCCGAAAAAACCGAACCGATCCATTTAATTATTAAAGGGTTTCAAATTTTAATTTTATAATTTTATTTAAGATCATTATAATCTTTGAGTCTTTGAGATTAAATCATTATGCAACTTTAATTTTTTGTTTGAATTTCGTTCGAATATTTGAGATTAGATCGTTAAGGATTTGTTTGATTTTGGATTCTTATGCAACATTATGGATCCTTGAGTCTTTGATATTAGATCGTTAAGGATTTGTTTGAGATTTGATCATTTTGCAAAGTTATGATTTTAAAGTTTTACTTTTAATGCTAATAGTAGTCAATTAATCAATAATAGAAAAACAAGTAGGCCCAAATTTAATATTATTTTTTCAGCCCAAAAATTCATATAGATTTGAATCCGAAAAAACCAAATCCAAATCTTAAAAAACTGAAAACCCAAATCCCTGAACACAAAAAAACCAAATCCGAATGGATTTTAGAATTGTAAAAACCGAAGTTCGGTTTTAGATTCAATTTTAGCCAAAATCCGATCCAAACCAATCCATGCACACCCCTACCGATCACCGACATCGCCTCCGCAAACCACCATCTTCCACCATAACAACCAACGACCACCATCATCCATCGCTACCCGGCGCTTCCCACCACCACCACCACCTACCATTCCCGTCACCAAATCATCAACCAGTACCATCTACAAACAACTATTAACAACCTTCCAACCATACAATCACCATCATCATCACGAAAGGACATCCTCATCATCCACAATTTTGAACACAACAACCTCATCCATCACCCACTTCTTCTAATTTTGTAACATCCCAAAATTCATAGATACATGATATATATATTAAATACGTGTTTATATTATAAATACGTAAGCTTGATTGATAAATATGGTAAGACTATACATTGGATAGGTTGCATGTGTTAGAAATATGCATTTGATAGCCAATGTGATGAATTGCGCATAAATGAATATGTTAAACATGAGAGAAAGTAGAATATGAAATGAATATGTGTTATATGAATAACATGTTGATACATGAATCATTTGATGGATATATGTGTGTAAATACTTGTGTTAATAACTAACGGAAAAGTTAAAGGGCTAAAAGCGTAATTATTGTAAAGATATAAACATATACAAGTATTATACGTGTTTATATTCATTATAAGTATTTTGAAACTTAGAAATTAGTAAAAATATATACTAATATGATTTATAACATAAAATGATATGTGTTGTAAAGTTTGAGGGGCTAGAACGTAATTTAGCAAATAATAAAGAAAATATATATAATTATATATATATGTTATCGTACGAATCCCGAGCCTTAGAAACCTTATAAATTATTAGAAATATGTCCCTTAATGTTTTGGTACATAAAATGATAAAAGGTTAGAAGTATAGGGGGCTAGAATGCACCAAACCAAACCACAAGGACCAAAAGAGTAAACTTACAAAATCTGGCCGAAACCCTCATGGCTCGCGTATCGCGCACAAGTGCTCCCCTTCCTACGCGATACGCGAGGATGTAATCTGCAGCATAAAACGTTTTTGGCTCGTTTTGAGCCACGTCTTGTTACTTGTTCACCAAAATTGGACTTCTACGCGTCAGATTTGAGAGGTTAGTCACCATGGGCACCTGGAGGGCATCAAGACGAAGCCAACCACTATAAATAGTCGATCTAACATCCATTCTAACTCACCAATTTCTCATTTCTTTCACCTAAAAACCCTAGTTCGTCCCAGCCCCTTCTTGTTCGAAATTCTCCCAAACGACGAAGAGTTTGAAGCTGAGATTCTGCAGTTCTTCATTTGTTGGTAAGATCTAAAATAACCTCTTTCAGTTTTTGATAATATTGCTTCTAAGTATGTTTTCTAAAAATGTGTTAAAATTAGGGTTCTTGAGCTTGTTTTGCTAAAATCGGGTAATCGGGTGGGAATTAGGCTCTGAATTTTTGTAGGTAATCATAAAATAATGTATTTTAAGAAAGCCCTAAGTTTATTTCACATTTGGAAAAGGTTTGGTAAAGGTTTTATTAACGGGTCAAAATTAGGGTTTTCATAACGTTACTCTGCCCAAATTGACTAAACGATGTTGAATTAAGCTTAGATATTTTAAAGGGTATTATAAAAAGTTATAATGGATAATACCCTAAGGTGGTTTGAATTAAAAATGATTTTTGATTATAAAACGAGAAATTCATGAAATTAGGGTTTCTAAATAAAGATAATTATTATAAAATAATCCGGAGGGTATGGGTACTTGATTTTTGGTCTTATAACATGTTTATATATATAATAAGAATATATGAAAGTAAATTGGCTATATAATCAAGTATTTAAAATACCGAGCTAATCGGATATTAGAGGTTCGCGCGGACCGGAAGGGTAGGCACCTGTACACTGGGGTTTCTGGCAATAGCGGGGGTGTCGCCATCCCATCTGGGCAATGGCATCCCAACACTGGGCGATCCCGAAGTGAGTGTCTACTTATAGGAATGTGCGTCTTCATAATTATCAATAAAAAGGTTATTATGCCTATAAGGGCATTTTGGTCATTTTGACCTTAAAAGAGATGAACCCTAATAAAGTATTATTAGGATAATAGGATATAGGTATTATTTATAATGACTTTGCATTAACGCAATCCGATACGCGATTAGGTTAATTGTGGACCATAACGGAGGTTCTGTCTGAATAACTGATTAAAGATATCAGGTGAGTTCTATGAGCCCACTTTTAAATGTTTTAATGTTTTAAATGTTTTAAATGTTTTCGGGCTAGTATACATACAATACTTGTGAACATATATTCAAGATAATTGTGACTTGATATATACGTGTTATATGATGAAATTGTTATTAAATTGCTTATACGTGTTATGCAATTATGTTGATTATAATGTGATGTGTATATACTTGCTTTGAAATTTAGTAGCCAAGTGACTAGGGAGTTGTTAGTAAACATTTAGTGAATATGTATGATTATATGAGAACAAGTGATCCATTTGCTTATATTAATATGTGGTGGATACGCCGCTGGTACATCCTATATATATACATAGTAGTATAAGTTACCCGGTATATTGGAAGTGTGGAGGATACGCCGCTGGTACATCCTGTATACATACACTAACGGTAAATTGGGGGATGTCCATTTGTTGCAGTATATGAATGCATTATCACTGTTTAATAACAAACCTAAAGCATCTGGTTATTTAACTAGGGGTGGGTAGTATACGTGATCGGAAATTAAGTCATTAAGACGAGAAAATGACCTAATATAGTTAAGTATAAAGTTGGTAGATAAAGTTGAGGAATCGCTGTTGCTCCAATGGGGGTGCCCTAGAGTACCGTGTACGGACGACGCTGCTTCTCCAATGGGGGTGCCCTAGAGAATGTAGTGTCAGGTTTTCTCATAGGAAGAGTCGGTAACCCAGATGATAAGCCTAGGGTTACTGGTAAGAATGAGGAGTCACTGCTGCTCCAATGGGGGTGCCCTAGAGTATCGTGTACGGACGGCGCTGCTTCTCCAATGGGGGTGCCCTAGAGAATGCAGTGGCAGGTCTGCTCATAATAAAAGAGTCAGATAAATATAGTGACCTAGAAGTTTAGCCTAGGGTCATAGTTAAGATAATAAGATATATTATCATAATAAATACGTGCTAGAATTTATATGTGATTTATAAATGTGTGTTGTGAAAACCAGGTAAACACTTTAACGGTTTTGAACTAAACGGTAGAACTCACCAGCGTAAGCTGACTTTTTAAAAGTATGTATGCTAGGTTCTGCAGAGACGTTTAGAGGTAAAGGCACGGATCTTGTGAGGACGGGATAATCGGGAAAGCTATCAAAGAAGGATTTCTGGCAAGCTGGCTTAGTTATAGATTTCGTATTCATAATTAGTTATAATTATGTACAATATCTCTCTTACTGTAGTACTTGGCTTATATAAATAAAAGTTTTAAATTTCCGCTGCTTAATATCTCTGTTGATACCTTGTGTTCATGAGTAAATCCGATTCGTGACCCCTCCTAGTGCCAAGTCTGGGAGCGGGCGTCACAAATTTAATCCATAACACCATAAACATCAGAATTGTTCATGAATTGGGAAAGGGTTAATACTCACAAATTGAACTAAAATTGAACCCCAGTTCATACATGTACCTTGGTCACCGGATTTTGTGATATGTAACGTGTTTATACCAAGACCGTCACTAGTTGGCTTCTGAAGGGCTACAACCATCACCATCGTTGGTGCTTAGAAAACCTAGCCGGAGCTGCGACTGTCGTTGATTTTGCGAGCCAAAATCGGGTTCCTGGGTCTTGGTTTTGACACCGGAATTGTACAGGGAAGTGGACTGGATCGAGGGCCGAGCTCGTTGGAGTCAATTGTTGGCTTCAGGTTCACCTAAGGATAATCGCTTGTTAAGTTGCTGGGTGAGTGGGGAGGGTTATCATCGCAGGTTGGGGTTCGGACAGGAGAAGGAGGGTCAAGGACGTCAGGTGGTGCTGGAGGTCGGAGGGTCACTGTCGCAGGTTAGGTGTTCGGACATCAGAACTAGGGTTACGGTCGCCAGGTGGTGCTGAGGTCGGAGGATTACGATGGTTGCCGAGGGTTGGAAAGGATGGCAAAGCATAAGGACGCAAACCATAATTAACTCTTTGATATATTAAGTTAGCAGACATGCGCCACACGTGAGGGCATAATCGACATTTCCCCTACCATACTATTACTCAGTTTGACGAATCATCACCTCCTATTTCAAAACTTATCTTCATCTTTAAGAGTTTGAAAGTGTAAAATCTGCTCCATCTTCAACATTGTTGATTGTGAATCATGTTTACGACATTGAACGATAATGGTCTGGGTGATCATCCAATTCTTTCTTGAGCACAACAATCTCTTCAGTTGATAATTGAGACTTATTCTCAAGACTTGCAATTTTCTTACTCAGCCTTATACATTCAAGACATTTTGATTCTTCGACTTTAACTTCTTTGATCATTGATATTGTCGAATTTGAATCAGAATCAGTCAGAATGCTATCATCATCATCATCATTATGAGCAGATAAGGCAACAGTAAACGGAGCATGTTTCATTTTTGCCTCAGAATCTGCATTCCAGGCAAATTCATTTGGATGCCAAAACTCATCTGACAATTTTTCATCAAAAGAAACAGATTTTTCTTCAACCTTAACAACTTCATTTGGTGAATGAAAAACAACATGAGCATGCTGACCAGATTTCACCTTGTTTTCAATTGAGCTTGCACATTCTCGTGCAAAATGTCCATAAACAGAACACTTATAGCACTTAATCTTTGACTTGTCCAAACCAATTTTTCCATCTTGATTCAATCTTTTCTTGCCAGTTCTGTTGAAAAAATTCTTCGTTCTTCGAACCAACATAGCATATTGCCAATTCAAATCCATTTCTTCCAAATGATCATAATCAATCTGATCGTAATCTTCATTTGTCAGCTCAGCATTATTAACAGCACCAGTAATAACCCCGAAATATGAAGATACTAGCTGAGTAACTTGAAGTTTCAGATTTACCTGCAATGAATGCTGTAGGGGGTGCAGAACTAAGCATATTAGGTTTTCCAGCATTCATGGTAGAATCATTATCACCAAAATACACAGCAGGATTCTGAACTTGTGCAGGAAGTGATTTATTCACCATTAACTCCATATCTCTGGCTTGAATTCTTTGAATTAAATCATTGAAAGATAATCCCGGATATTCTTTATCATGGGTGATCATCATCACATAATTCTCCCATTTCTCAGGTAACGCCTCCAAAATCTTTTCTTTCATATCAGCTTCTTCTTTTGTAAGACTGACCAAACACATTTCACTCATTAAATGAGCAAATCTTGCAATCAGATTTGAAATTTATCCGTTCTGATAATGCTTGAAGCTATCAAATTCCTTCTTCAAAACTTTCTGACGACTTTTCTTATATAGGTCATTGCCTTCACATCTCTTTTCTAAAGCATCCCACAAACTCTTTGATGTGTAGTTACCCGAAAATTGATGTAGTAACTCTTTAGGCAAAGCCATCGTTAAAGTACCATAAGCTTTCTTCTCAGCTTGATACACTTTCTTTTGCTCAGATGACATCTTTCTTTGAAGAATAGGCTCACCAGTTTCATCTTTAAGATAGACATATTGCGCAGTAAACGCCAACCACATATCAATGTCATTAGTATCAACACATGCTTCAAATATTTCAACCCAACCATGATAATCTTTGAAGAATAGGCTCACCGAATTTTGAATAGCTGCGAACGCTTGAAAATCCGACATTTTAAAAATTCTATCACTGTTCACTCCGAACCCGTTCTGAACCACGTCCGAACTACCACCGAACTCAGGCCGAACTATATCCGAACTTAAACTATCCGAAGTCCCTCCGAACCTAACCTTCAGAAGAATCAATCGAGCTTGGACCGAAACCGTGCCGAACATCGACCGAACCTAAACTGAACTATTACCGAACGATTCCGAACTCTCACCGAACCAGGAAATGACCGAACTTCACCCGAACCTGGAGTTCGGAGCGGTTATTTTCAGTTTATTCCGAACCTCAAACGAACGCTAACTCACTCGAAACCATTTTTGTAATTCTGAGAGATTTTGGATGAAGTTTTCGACAGAAAGTCAAGCAAACTCAATAGAAACAAACACAAAGAAGATTTTTCAAGTAAAGCACACTCGAGAAGATCAAACGAACTCAAAAATGATACTCATTTTCGTAATACATAAAATTTTGACTCAAAACTCCGAAAAACAGAGATTTCCGACTAGTAGAACAAACCAAATGCTTTGATACCACTTGAAAGTACGTGAACGGTAGGTTGTCTACTTAGTTGTAATGAAATCAATGTAAAACGAGTAATCACACGATTGTAAATACAAAGAGACTTGTATTAGACCACGGAGAACCACAAAGTACACTGACAGGAAGTAAGACTCAAACGTCCAAGTGTATATCAATTACAACACAAGACAAACTATATATACTAGCTGAAATACTGATGGTCTCGGACCTGTCCGAACTTAGAGTTCGCCAGGGGTTCGGCCAGCAGCTAACATGCAATACTTTGTCTTGTTCTCGATACTTCACATGACGATCAGGAACCAGGTACTAACAAAAAATTCCAGATTTGATTGCAAGATTTTCACATTTGATAAATGAACTTGATGTTATAGGTGTCAAGAATGATAATGATGAATTGAAAGAGAAAATTCTGGAAGCTTTACCCGAAAAGTTGGAAAATTATGTGATGATGTTGACTAATGATCCAAGTTACTCAAATTGGACATTCAATCAATTAACTAAAAAGTTACAAGCTCGTGAAATGGAATTACTTGTGAAAAAGTGAACAATTCCATCTGTTCAGAATCCTGAAGTATACTTTGGAGAAAACAGTGCTACCGTGCATGCTAAAGCAAAGTCCGATTCTATTTCAAGCATTAATTCACCAACAACAACATTTCTTGCTAGAAAATATGAACATTCTGGTTACTCTGGGTTGCATTTTTACCATTCCTGATAAATCATCTTTTTCTGGCTCTATATTTGGTCAAATAAGTGACACTGGTTTGCATCAGAATGACATAAAACAGATAGATGATGATCAGCTGCATAAATTAGATTTGGAGTGGCAGATGGCTATGCTAGTTGAAAGAGGCAGACGATTTATGAAGAAACATGGTAAGTCATCTATTTTTCAGGGAGAAAAACTTGGTCTGGATAAGTCAAAGCTTAAATGTTTCAAATGTTCCAAATTTGGACATTTTGCTCGAGAATGCAATTAAACATCATCTGAAAAGTCTAATTCGGATAAGCATGGTCTTAACAAAGATGCAAAGGCACTAGTGGCGAAGGAAGGTTATGATTGGGCTGCAGATTTTTTGGATGAATCTGCATTTTTAGTCCACTCACCAGAAAATTATGGATTGATGGCAAATATTGAGGTTGAATCGAGTGGGTATGCATCTGAGACCAGCAAATCTGAAACAAGTGAATCTGAAGGTAATGGTTATGAGCCAACTTATGAATTTTGTGCTCAAAAGGATAGAAAAATTCAAGAATTGGTTCAAGAAAAAGAAGGGTTAATGGTTGAAAGGACAAAGAAGGAAGAAGAATTAGAAAGTTTCAAAAAGAAGTTTGAAGATTCTGATGAGATTCTAAAGATAAATGAGAAATTAGTCAGGGAAAAGAATGTTTTGATGGAAGAGTTTGTAGAGCTTCAGACAAAATTGGATGAGCTGGTCAGTGCAGATAAAGAATAAATTTTGAAGTTGCAAACTGAGAATGAAGAATTGGTTAAAAGTGTTGAGAAGTGGGAGAGTGAAGCAAAAGATGTCATTGGTGATTTTGATGCTTTATTTCAGAAATCCACTGCAAAACTCAAAGCGCTGAAGCAATCTTATGATGAACTCAAGAAAGAGTTTGATGAAGTTACTACTGCAGAAAACCAACATCGATTGGTTCATTCTGAATTACAAGACAAAGTTATCAGTTTGAAAGGAGAAAATCAATTACTGAAAAGAAATATTGAGATTCATGAGGACAGGGTGAAGAAACTTACCCAAGAAGTGTATGATGCCCATGATCAGATGCGACAAGAAGTGTATGATGCCCATGATCAGTTGCTCATGTATTCATTTCCAGAATGGAAAAGGGATTTGGAGGCAAAAAAAGAAGCAGGATTCATCTGAAAGTTCTCCAAAAGAATATTCATCTGGATCTAATTCTACTCCTCGCAGTCCTACTTCCAAATTGGTGCATGCTAACAGGTTTCAGGTTTTTGATGATTATTCAGATGATTATGAGTCCAATGATAGATGTCCTTCATTTCAGGACAAACCACAATCTCAACGATCTTATCGTTTGTGCTATCAGTGTCGCCGAAAGGGACACATGGCAAAGGATTGTCCTGAAATGACAAAAAGATCATTTTCTGACAAATCTGCCACCTTTATCGATGAATCAGATAGAATTTTTACTGAGTCACCACCTTCCAAATCAAAATCTAAAACGAAATAATTTCCAAATTTGACTCAAGTGTTGGTGGTTCATCACATGATGATGACTCTGTTAAAAATGAAAAATAAAAAATGCAGTGGAGACCTAAGGTGGTCAGCACGGCTGCAACTGATTTTGTTGAAGACACTGGTCGACAAGAAGCTGTGTGCTTCAGGTCATTTGAATACGAATCATTTAAATCCAATGTGCAGGTTTCTTCAAGAAGACCTGTCGGTGATTGCGAAGTTCACGCTTCAAGAAGTCACTGATAGTGGAGTCTCTTGCTTACTTAAATTGAATGCTCCATATTTCAAAATGAAAGTTTTTCTGAAAGCTAAAAACCGATGAGGTATCAGTATCGATTGGTCAATTTTCTTTCTTTTACATTCCGTATGTAATTTAGGGGGACAAAATTGAAACCCCAAAAATAGTGTCTTTGTGTGTTTGTTAAAATGAAAA
>JBCNJP010000007.1:86946077-87053529 GCA_039602395.1 Deinandra increscens subsp. villosa | reverse complement strand
AGGGTGTGATAACCCGTCCAAAATCAGGTCAAACCTCTCTCCGTTGACTTTTGTTGACTTTTTAATTACGTGATAATTATGTGATTTACTGCTTTAATACGTGATTAACTGTGATAGTTAAATGTTTAACCGACTTCGATTCCACATTAAACTAAATATATATATATATATATACGTACGTAGAATAATACGTCTTTCGTATATTAACGGTGGAATTTCAATAATAAGAAAATAAATATAAAATTTGACATTTTATATTTTATCAAACCGATTCGAAATTGTTAAGTCATTTCATGAACTTAAAACGTTTTACGAACTTCAAACAAGTGTTACGTTGTCAGGACTTAGCCAAATTCCAAACCGTTTATCCTATTGGGCCCGGTAAGCCCAATAAGCCCAAAAATGTCCGGATTAACCCGAAAATTTAACCGAATGTTCGTATCAACTAGTCGAGCAAAACCCCGAACCCGAAAACCCGACCCGCGACCCGAAACGAATTGGGCCGAACCAGCCCAAACCTTTTTTTTTCTTTTTCCCTTCACGGCCCAAAACCGAGGACCGGCCCAAACCGACTGGGCTTCGGCCCGATCCACCTCGCCAACCCAACTGGGCTTCGGCCCAGTCCATTCCCACAAGACGAATGGGCTTCGGCCCATTCTTTTAACCGAAAACCGATTGGGCTTGGGCCCAATCTTAAACAAATTTAAATATTTGTTTTAAAGCCCACATGTTATACTAGTTTTTATAAAAAGTTAAACTCAACTATTTAACCCGCTAATGTTTTTATAAAACTTGGGTTGACAACGTTTATAAAAATAAAAATCACCTTTCGATTGGATAAAATATAATGGGATTGTATTTTAAAAAGTTATAATTTTTATAAACTCCTAACACCTCTATATTTTATAAAAGCTTCTAGATTTTATAAAACTTATATAAATTAGTAACCTACACTTAAGAAAAGCTAGTGATCTTGAGGTGTTGACAACACATCATTAACCAATGGTTAATGATGATTAACTTTGTTATAAAAAGGAGGTAAACCCCCTACTTGTTCCCTTGTCCCTCAACACTCAAACACAACCATCCCTCCCCTTTTCTCCCTTTGTTCGGCCGAGAGCCACCACACCGCCGCCGCCGGACCGCCCTCCGCCACCGCCGGCCGCCGCTACTCCGCCGCTCCACCGCCGCAAACCACCACCACACTTCACCGATTTCTCTTCATCTTTTGTGAGTATTTCTAACTCACATTTCCATCTCCTTTTCACCCTTTGAACCCTTCAAGTCTTGACAACAATCAACCAAAATAAATCAAAGAATGCTTGTGTTTGTTAAACAACTAACAAAAACTCTCTTCTTTAACCCCCTTTCTTTCAAAGATCAAACACTTATTCTTGGTGCCTTTGAGGCTTAAAGTTAGCCATGAAGTGTGGTGAAACACATTTGTGAAATCCTTGGAAAGTAACAAGTGTGCACCAAGATCTTGTTTATGAAACCTTGGTTTCATAAGTTAGTTGTTTTAAAACAAACCTCCAAGCCTCTTCATATAAAATGTTAACTAACAATCCTTACATGTTTATATTCCTTTGTCCTAACACAAATGTGTTAGTGATTGTTATTTACATTTCCATGTCCTAACACCAATGTGTTAGTGATTGTATTTATTTTCTTGTCCTAACACAAATGTGTTAGTGATTGCATTTAAATATATATTTGGTCCCAACATATATATGATTGGTTGATTATTTGTTTATCCATGTTATATTATGTTAACTTATTACATGAAATGATAATAAACCAATACATAAGCTAAGAATCATGGACTTATTTAAATAAAAGTTACATATGTAACCTATGACTAAAACAAAAAGAATATACTTCTTAAAATAAGTCAAGTAACATATTTAATGTGTTACTAATGATTAAATGATTGGACAAAAAGAATAAAAATAAATGCTAGATTTGATAAGAATAATATTTATGTCAAATGATTAATTTGACATAAATACTTGGATTATTTTACAAGTTTTAGCTTTTCTTGAAACTTGCTAGAAATGGACATTTTTATAAAAAGATTTTATTTGATGATAAATGTTTTCATAAAAGGATTTTATAAAAATAAAGCAAGACAAGTCATTTGTTTAAAATATTTACAAGGACTTTTAATATTACTTTGATAAAAAAACAAAGTATCCAAAAATGAACCAACGTTCGTTGAAGATTTTAAATAAAAGACAAGTTTTATAAGCCAAACGTTATAAATCCAAGCGTCGTCATAAATATTCTTATCAACGTTTTCTATTAAAATATTTCATGAACTTGAAATATTAACTTACCTTTGAAAATGATTAAACGTTTAAAACTTTAAATGTTTTTCCTAAAGATTTATGTTTTATAAATAAAACAAACATTGATAATTATTTTGACAAATAATTATTTGCAAGGAAACTTAAACTTTGTTTTATTCACTAAAGAATTGTTAATCATAATTATTGAGATAATTATAACTTGCAAGATTAACAAATCGAACAAGTAATTATTTAATTAAAAAAATTATTCGAACTTGTGAAAATAATAATAAACATTATTATTTCTTTTTACTCAATGTTCAAGACTTGATTTAATTATTGAAAGATGATTATTTATTTATATTTATTGGACATAAATATAAATAACCATAAATGTATTTAATAAATAAATACAAGTTAACGAGTTTTCAATAATACAAACGGACTTAAAACGTCAAGACTTGACCGGTATCACTTGGGTGACTTATGTTACTCAAATGATCATAGACCTTATGCATATGTTATTTAATTATTTAGGGCGTTACGTGCTACCGTCCTTCACTGCTTACTTTCCGATTATCTGCTGAATCTGTGAGTTTCACGGCCCCTTTTTCCTTTTATCTGTTTTATACTTGGGGGAGAAATCATGAAAACTGATTAAATGCTTTTTACTTAATATTATGGTTTACTTGTTAGCCGTATGACTACTTGTTCTCTTACTGATTGCCCAACTTGGTACATTATCGTTATAAACGTTTGTACAACCGAAAATCCCATCATTAATTGATTTCAATTAGTTCTGTACGAAACGATAGCTAGTGAGTAGATCTATTTGGGTTGACAACCCTACCCTAACTGGTAGCTCCAGTTCTGACTCCGGATTGTCTGGGGGTACACGTCAGTTATTCTGCACTGTTTAACATCTCTGGGCAAGAGATGCCGGGTGGGTAAACCGTTAGTATTTGAAATCAAGGTTCAGGTGAGATCATACAACCACAACAATAAACCCTGATAATATTTAAGTATACCGAAACTGTTTTACAACTGCTTTACAACTGTTTAACTATCGAGTCCTAAACCTGTGAACCTCACCAACTTTATGTTGACCCGTTTTATATTCATGATTTCTTAGGTAATTGACGAGACATCTTCGAAGACATGCAAATGGGGCTTACAAATGCTATCGGACCTGTCCTTGGAGTCATAGTCCCGACTATCCAGCTTGACCATTTTATGCTTTTAATAATCGTTTAAGAATTATGTTTTCAAAATATGTAAGACATTAATGTTTCCACCACCTTTTCCGCTGCAATGAAATAGTACTAATGTTTTATGAAGTTTTTAAATTATTAGAAGTGTTCTATGTATCCTCGACTATGATTCCATTCTCGCTCACACCCGAAACCGTCGACCGGGGTGTGACATAGGGATTGTTGGAACAAATGATGAGATGTGTAGCAAACAAAGTTCAACTGACTTTGAAGTTGATCTGGAACTTAATGTGATCTTCATCCAGATGTTTTAAGTTCATCTGGATATCTAATGTTCATCTGGAAATCAATTGAACTGTAGGACCTGATGACCCATACTACTTGCAATAAAATGGCACTCCTCAGTCCATATCTATCATGGTGGTAAGTATTTCAAAATTGCTATATATATTATAATCAATTTCCATAACCTAATTATCAATTATATGTTTTGGTATAGGAAGGAATACAATAAAAAATGGTCCTAATTAAGCTCAAATCTGGATAGTTGAAGATGAAGACCACGTACGCGGTAGTGTTGTTGAATTGTAATTGAATTAGATTGAGAATAATGCTTGTATGCAGTGTAATTTTCTTTAATTTTTTATTTGTATTTCATTTGTATTGACTTCTAATTGAATTTTATTTGATTTGTAATTAATATTTTGTAATAGCTTTTAAATTGGCCACGCGTATAGCAAGGACCCATCTGATTTCAACAACCTTTTGGTTACTTTTTCTTCTTCCCAAATATATGTGGCTAAAACACAAATATACGTGACCATATAATACCAAAGGCCACGTTTTTTATATTTTAATGTGGCTGTTGACACCCTTTGGCCACCCGTATTGAGACAAAATGTATGATTTCAACTACCCTTTGGCCACTTTCTTTTTCCAAATATATGTGGCTAAAACACAAATATACGTGACCATATAATACCAAAGGTCACGCTTTTTATATCTTAAAGTGGCCGTTGCCACCATTTGGCCACCCGTATTGAGACAAAATGTATGATTTCAACTACCCTTTGGCCACTTTCTTTTTCCAAATATATGTGGCTAAAACACAAATATACGTGACCATATAATACCAAAGGTCACGCTTTTTATATCTTAACGTGGCCGTTGCCACCATTTGGCCACGCGTATTGGGACAAAATATCTGATTTCAACTACCCTTTAGCCACTTTTTTTTTCCAAATATATGTGGCTAAAACACAAATATACGTGACCATATAATACCAAAGGTCACGCTTTTTATATTTTAATGTGGTCATTGCCACCCTTTGGCCACGCTTATTAGGACAAAATTTATGATTTCAGCAACCCATTTGGCCACGTTTTTTTATAACATATGTGGCTAAAACACAAATATACGTGACCATATAATACCAAAGGCCACGCTTTTGATATTTTAACGTGGCCGTTGCCAACCTTTGGCCACGCGTACTCTGACAAAATGTATGATTTCAGCAACCCTTTGGCCACGTATTTTTATAATGTATGTGGCTAAAACACGAATATACTTGACCATAAAATACCAAAGGCCACGTTAACCAAACACATGTGGCCGTTGGGACCCTTTGGCCACGCTTTTCTGAAGGATTGTTTGATTACAACAACAAATATTGGTACCCTTTAGCCACGCTTATAGGTGGCTTCAGCCACTGAGATTGTAACGTGGTCGTAGGGTACATATGGTCACGGCACCTATGGTGTCGGTTGGAATGGAAAAAAAAAACGTGACCAAACACCTTTTGTCACGGTTTTTTTCCGTGGCCAAAGGTGAATTTTGACGTAGTGTTCATCTCCACATGTTCCATTAGAAGCTCAATCAAACCGCTATGTGACCTATCTCCAGACTCGAAAACAGTTCAATCAACCTACACACCATCTAAACGAATATCTTGTACTGCATGATTCAACAACTCGCCCCCAAATTACCATAAGGATAGGAATAGGATAGTGTTTCGGGACACAATCCATATTTGAAAAAAAAATGTCTTAGACATGTATGTAACCCATATTTTATTTACAACTTAGTGAGTTTTCATTATAATCACTTAAAACAACAAATTAAAACTCATTGACGAAATTTAAAATTCAATCGAAATTCACTAGTTTTATTGTTCAATCAGAATAGATATTGTCGATTACATATATTAACTACAACTCAGTGATTTTTCATTATAATCACTTATATATATGTAACCTTGCAGTGAGTTTTAATTAAAACTCACAATTTAGTTTGTTAAACTCAATGGTTTCAAAACTCACTAAATTCACTAGAGTTTTTTAAAACTCAATGGAAAACTAAAAATCACTGTTTAGATCATAATTAGGCATTACAACTTCATAATAAAACTCACTGAAATTGCAGTTTAAACTAATTTGAGGTGAAAGTAAAAAGGTGATCAATCTAACAACAGGATTATGAAAAGCTATACATGCTAGATTCAGATTTGTAATTGAAGAGTCCAAATAATAACACATTTAATCATATAACTCAAAACCTATGGCTAATTCAAATAACGCTACATGAATAGTTTCCACGATCTTTCAAAACAATAACTGATTCAATCATATAACTCAAGGTTTAAAACAAAATTTGAGAAGAATCAGAATAAGAATACCTTGAAAGGATCGACTTTAGGGCAATAAAATTTCCTATCAAAACTCAGTGAGATTAACATCTAATCTATGAATTTTGATTGCAATTTCTAGCCTCATAAAGTGTAATGAGTTTAGTTAGGGTTTAAAAAAACAGAATACAACTTTGATTACCTTTTCTTTTCATCGTTTTCTGAATCCGCTTGATTAATCCATTCGACGGTGGTTCTCCGTTGCGTCTGATCGGATCTCTAGTTGTTCTCTGGTGGATTTGGGGTTCTCTGATAATTTCTTTCAAAGAATCGCGTGATTAAGATTGGACGGTTAAAACAAGGGTCTACGGGGTCTACGTTTTTTAAGGGGTCTACAATGAATCCTCCCCTATATATATATATATATATATATATATATATATATATATATATATATATATATATATATATATATATACGTGGTTGCTTCCTAGCCTTCTTAGGTGAAATGATTTTTTTAGCTAAACCTAAACCTATATATATATAGGGGAAGGATCATGCGTAAACACATTTATATTGCGAAAACGCGTAAACACATATTAAACATCTATACCTTCTTAATACATTAACATTTTTAAAAAAATTTTGCACCAAAAGTCTTAGAATTATGTTATCTTTAGTTCTGGAATTTTTTTTTTTGAAATTAACGTTTCGGTTTTTTTTCGTGTGATGCACATGTGCAGCAAAAAAGTACTCATACTTTTAGCATAAGTTAATATATTTTTTTCTAAGTCGCACCATATATCTTATATTTCTGTTATTTTTTCGTATTTTTTTGTATTTTTTTGAATGATGCACATGTGCATCACACCAAAAAAAACCTCATACGTGTGGTATACATTAATATTTTTAATAAGAAATTGCACCCTAAATCTTATAGTTGTGTTATTTTTAGATCTAAAGAAAAAAAAACATTTTATAATTTTTTTTATTTTATGTTGCACATGTGCACTATGTACCATTATCATTAGTACAATAAATGTTTTATTGTTTTTTATAAGTTTTTAACATAAGGAGTGTTTTTTCGCATGATAATACGTCTTTGTGCAGTACTAATGATAATGATGCACATGTGCTGCACACGAAAAATACACGAAATGTTAAGTCTTTTCTACTTTTTTTCCAGAATTAAAGATAACATCTTTCTAAGACTTTTGGTACAAATTTTATGAAAAAAAATTAACGTATGAAAAAGTTATGTAGGTTTTAATATTGTAGACCCCTTAAAAAATGTAGACCCCGTAGACCCTTGTTTTAACCGTCAGATCTTCTACCTGCGTTTCTTTTAGATCAGGGGTACGATCGTCCAACAAAATTAAATCAAAATCCTTCCAACCTCGTTTCTTTTTGAATCCCCGTCGGCTCTTCCCTTCCCTGAGCACGACATTAAGAAACTTGAACGACGATCGAAGTTGCATCCCCTAAATCTGCCATCAAATCTACAGCACCAGATTCATCTGAATACGAATCTGATTCACCGGTTGGAATTGATTGAGAAGTACCGAATCTAGATTCAAAATTAGGTAAAATTTCCGATTGACCTCCCAAAAAGTGCCTCTCACTAATTCTGATGCATCTCCGAGTAAAAGGCGTCCAATTTCTCCGACGGCCGATGAAGATTCTACGATGAGAAAAGGTAATCAACTGTCACCTATGAGTTTCATATTGTTATTATAATCGACCTTACGAGCTTTATTATAATCAGTGAGGCTTTTACATTTTAAGAGCTACAAATTATAGATACACTCACGAATATCACAGATTAGTTAGTTTTGGGGAAATTTGATGTTTACTAAAATTTACATATATGTATGTAATGATGCTCGATGGCGATGAACATATACTCATGATTCAGAATAATGTAAAACAAACTTTGTTTACTTTTCAAGTAATTTAACCCTAATTAAATGTAATCTAAGGTTTATTTATAAGAGGCTAGAAAGAACTTGCAGATTAACTCACAAAATCCATAGATTGGATTGTAATGTGCTTATATTTTATGAGTTTAATCTGAGTTTAACGAGTAGTTGTATAAAATATGCTTATAGTTTATGAGTTTAAACTTCAATTTTAGTGAGTTTTAAAACTCAAATTGTGTTGGAGTCTTAAGTCCAGCAGAGTTGGCTTCAAATGAAACTTACATTTCCAGTGAGTTTTAATTGAAAAACTCAAAGTTATGAGTTCTTATAATATGAGCTTTAATTCCTCTAGTCCTGATTCGTACTTTATCATTGCTTTGTTGTAGATAAACTCACCAATTCCATATTCCATAGATTGGATGTTAATTTGATGAACTTTGCATGTATAATTAATTATTCATGATTAAATCTCATTTAATTAAAACTCACAGATTATTACCTTTGCTACAACTACTGCACATAATGTCTAGTGATTAGAATTTGATTGTATGTGTTTTAAGAGTCAACCATTTATATGTATTAATGGTTTTAAAAAATGAAGTAGTCTCATTTAAAACTCACTGAGTTTTAAACTCACTTGAGTATTACAAGTTTGATTAAAATAGTTAAGTTTGCAGTGAGTTCTATTAGCATAATTGAATTAGTATCTTTAAACATACATGATTTGTCATTTCTTGATATTAATTAGTTCATATTATAAAATCTTTGTTTTCTAAACTCACTGCATAGTCACTGTTTTTAATCAGTGAGTTTTATATATTGTTGTTATTCTTACTTGTCTTATAAACTCATATTAAAAAATGGTTATAGTTTATGAGTATTAAAACTCACTGCAGTGAGTTTTATAACTTGCAATTAGTCTTATAAGTTCATATAAAAATGGTTATAGTATGAGTTTAAGGACATGTTAAAACTCACTTTGGTTATAGTTTGAGTTTAATAACAAATTTTAAAGCTTCAGATGATGATGCTGATAAAGAAAAACTAGATGATGAAGGTAAAGACGAGGTGTTACAAGTGATTGAGAAAACACCATTTTTAAGATAGAAGGTACAAACAACTTTGATCAAACATAACATTTTTTAGTTTAATTGAACACATAAACACAATTATGTATAACTTTCTGTTTATAAATTTCAATGAGTTTAACTAAACTCAAATATGTATAAGACTCGCTGAGTTTAAATCATCTATTTGATTTGAAACTCGTTGAAATTTTAAAACTCGGAGAAATTTTAAAACTCACTGAAATTAATAAACACATAAAAAAATACACGATGTTTACATGGTGGGCCAAACAGTTTCAAAACAATAAGAATTCTTGATGAACCAACTAACAAAACCATAGTAATTAAAATATAAATGAACCAACAAACAAAACCTTAGAAGTTTTTATTTGTGGCACACACAAGTGTATACATATTAGTATTAATTTTATGGAATAGTTAATAACAACTTTTGTTTTGTTATGTTTGTCTTTTACCTGTAGGGTTGGTTCCTCTAGTTTTTCATGGTTTTGGCATTTATAATTTTGTTGTGGTCAGAAGAAGCTGGCTAGCTGAAGGACCAAGCTAGCCAAGCTGCTTCATCTGTCTTGGACTCAATGCGGCAGGTCTCAATTTCTCATTTTAATACTTATGGGTTGTCTATTATATTATAATTTTTTTAATTATAATAAACAGATGTCACCGATTTTGATGTTAGAAAACCAATTTTGTTTGACACAAAATGTTAAAAATATCATGCAAATGCAGGCTGGACAACAGGGAGCAGCAAATGCATCTAGAGCCAACAAATGAACCGAGAAGGACCATTTCACCAACCATCATGGCTATCTATTTAATTAATTTTACCAATACTTTTGTATTTAATTTTGTTTTTTTTTTGTACACTCGGATAAGAAAGAGATTCGGATGTACTCGCGCTCTTAAATTTGTTCTAATATTTTTTTATTTTATTTTTGTACCAAAGAATTCTGATGCTTACATAGCTGTAACCACAATCACTGAAGGAAATGGAATGTTGTCTAGTTTTTTTTTTTTCATGTTAACTCTTTCTAGTATAAGACTCACTGCAAATTAAAACTCAATTATGTATATGACTTACTGAATTAAAACTCTTTAAACCTCAATTATGTTTAAGACTCGCTGAAATAAAACTCTTTAAACCTCAATTAATTAAAACTCACCGAGATTTAGCTTGAGGTGATAATTTAGAAAGTGAACATGATCATCAGTGGTTGTTTGGAATTAGCACTATTTTCAGTACTAGTTGGTATAAGTATGGTTGACTTTCAGAAAGTCAAAGCTCAAAATCATGAATCAAGAATAAAAAAATCATCACTTGTTCGACCTTAAAATAGGATGATTGTTTAACTTCTGAATTCTAACATTCTGTTAGTTACATGTTGCTATGAACCATGCTTATATTAATTTTGTTGTTTACAACTTGCTCATATGTCATATCTATATATAGTTATATACTAAGCTTTGAAACATTAAAAGATCAATCATGTTTTCATCTGGGTGGTGTGCAGGTTGATTGACCCTTTTTTTAGGGTGGAGACACTTTTAAAGCAAGTTAGTTTTTAAGTAAAAATTTCAGTGAGTTTAATAAAACTTACAACTGCAATAAAACTCACAGAATAAACCTCACCAAAATAAAACTCACTGAAATTAAAACTCACTGTCATTAGAACTCACTGAAAACAAACTCATTGAAATAAGTCACTGATAATAGAACTCACTGAAATTAAAACTCCATTAAAACTCACTGAAATAAAATTCACTGAAATAACTCACTGAAAATAGAACTTAACTCACAACTGAAATAAAGCTCACTGAAATTAAAACTCACCGAAATAAAACTCACTGAAATAACTCACTGAAAATAGAACTCACTGAAATTAAAACTCGTTGAAATTAAAACTCACTGTCATTAAAACTCACTGAAATTAAAGCTCACCGAAATAAAACTCACTGAAAATAGAACTTACAACTACAATAAAACTCATTGAGTCTTATACATAATTTCGGTGAGTTTAACTAAACTAAATTATGTATAACTTACTGTTTATTAATTTCAATGAGTTTAATTAAACTCAGTTGTGTATAAGACTCACTGAGTTCAAATCATCTATCTGATTTAAAACTCACTAAAATTTTAAACGTCACCAATTTTTATAACTCACTGTAATTTTATAAGTCACTTAAATTCTTAAAGCTCAATTATATTTTGTATATCACTTTTAATCATTCGAATACATCCACCGCCATCTTTATTTATCTTGATAAACAACCAAACATGACTAAAAAGTTGCCATTTTGACCTAAAAAAGACATCTGTATGCAATTCCTGCCATTTAACCATCCTACAGAAGTTATCAGCCCATGTTATGCTTACAATCTCAGGCTGTTGGCTCTAATTCATCAGATGACTACACACACACATCAAAGAGTTGACCAGAAAAGTCAACCTTTCTTAGATTTCTATCATTAAACACTAAACACATAAGGAACAAAACATCACTCTATAAACTTCTAAAATAAAGCCAAGACCCATAGCTAGCATACCTTTGATTGGTAAATTCATTCCTGACAAAAAAAATCCATCTTTGACAACTAAAACCAATGCTAAAGGTCGTCGAGTTTAAAATATTGAGTTGATAATGTTATAAAACTCACTGCAAAATCGGGATTAAAAGGTCATCTAGTTGAAAACACATAAACAGAATAGCAAGTATTGAATAAATGTTTAATACACTGCAAAATCGGGATTAAAAGGTCTCCTCTACTTTAACTTCAACTTCTTCATTTTCAGGAATATTTGAAAAAAAAAAGACTTGAACCACCAGGAGTTTCAGCTTCAAAACTGTAAAATGAATCACTAGTATTGATATTATTTGAACCTGCATTTATATTACAAATTTTATGACATTAGTAATTCAAAATAATATAAAACTCACTTGAGATTTCAAACGCACTATAAATTTTGGTCATTGAGTCTTCCTCATAATTGAGGTTTAAAGAGTTTTATTTCAGCGAGTTTAATATATTAACATAAAACTCACTAACCAAAAATTTAAACCATAGTGAAAAAACACCTATGATCAAATTTACACCAAAGAGTTTTAGGTCACATTAAAACTCACTGAAATTGTTATAGTAGAGTTTTAGTTCAACCTTGACATGAAATTTTTAATTCAAGTTACACTGACCTTCTTCTACATGCTTACCATTTCCATCTCGTTGATAAAGATTTTCAATATTTTTTTCCTTCATATCTATTAAATACATCGAGATCAAAACAATCAATCTAACAGAGCTTTTCATATACAAAAATTAAATTTTGTTTTGCTTTTTGAAATAGAAACTAACCTTTTCTTTTCTTATTACTCTGATTTTGATTTTCGCTTTCAATACTGCTTTCCATAATATCTCACTACAAAATAAAACTCAATAAAAAAACTCAAAAGTGAGATTTAAAAGTAGCGAACTCAATGTATTAAAACTCACTGCAAATATGGTTCAAATTAAAACTCACTGCATGTCTAGTTAGCCTGCATCAAATTATACAAATATTAAAGTTGACATGGTGAACTGTTAAAGTTTTTCTTTTGTGGGGGAGAAGGGTAATTGTGCCTTATTTTATGGCATGAAAATGTTCCCTTAAGGAATCACTATTCTTAATTGTAGCAAGATCTTAGATTGATTATTGACAAGTAAATCTTGTTTGTGTTTAAAAATATGGCTCAAAAGAAAACTCACTGCAAATATGATTCAAAATTCAATTCACTGCAAATATAACTCAGAATAAAACTCACTACAAAGCTCTAACCGTCATCTCCATACCATTATGCCCTTTGGTTGATTACAGTTCAGTTAATCTAATTACCACCTTTGAAAAACACACACTTGCAGAACATGAAGCTTAGAATCAACATTTAACCTCAAGTAACACAAAATTTGAACCCTCCATTCAACAGACCACTATTTAAGAAAAAATAGATCAAAGATCTTAAACTTACGAGATCATTTTACTGAGTATGTGTGATCAAATGATCAAAATGATAATATTTTTCTAATCCAACATGTCAAAATCCGAAGGCAGAAAAGTCAATTGAATCTTTTAAGATATAGGATCAATTAAATTTTACAATCATCATACCAAAAATCGAAAAAGTAATACCTGTCAAAGTGAAGTAGGAACTGCAAACATAAATGATATGAACTTGATTAAGACTCACTCGATTAAAACTCATTCGATTGAAGCATAGTGATTATGATCTTAAAACTCAATGATTATGATCTTAAAACTCAATGATTATGAGTTTAAAACTCACTAAAAAGACTCGCTTGATTAAAACTCACTTGAAAAGTTTCACACACCAAAGTTTGTAACAACAAGATAAATGGCAGCTGCAGAATTAAATGATATGTATTTGAACATCTTAGAATAGCCATCACATCTCTTTGTATATATGGAGTCTTATAGAAAGATTAAAACCCATATTAAAAGAGTAAAAATATGCAACTATTGGAATACAAGGCCATAACCATTATCATTTAGTCCAAGATATGCTTACTTTTAATATCTATTTTTGGTCAAGGAACACAACTATGTAACAGGCTCATTATTTATGACTAAGTGAGTTTTAAAAAACTATGAGTTTTAAAACTCACTATTTCTAAAACTCACTATGAGTTTAATTACCGTGCGTTTTACACTCAACAGTGAGTTATAGAATATCGATTTTTAACAATGAGTTTTAAACTCAACAGTGAGTTTTAAAAACCATGAGTTTTAAACACAGCAATGAGTTTAATTCCAGTGAGTTCTAATATGAGTTTTAAACTCAAAATTGAGTTTTAAACTCATATTAACAGGATTTAAACTCAGGATTAAAACTCATGATTTAAACTATCTCTAAAATCAGTTAAAGACTTGAGCTTTAAGATAAATTCATCATCGTTCAAATTAAAATCACTCAAATTGTTCAAATTAAACTTAAGTTTCAATAAACTATCTTTAAAATCCTTAGTGAGTTTTAAACAAACTGAGTTTTAAACAAATTGGTGAGTTTTAAATCCTTGGTGAGTTTAATTAAAACACACTAAATTTTATTAAACTCATTAGAATAAATGTGACGTCCACTCCCAGTCTTGGCTCTAGGAGGGGTCACGTGTCGGATTTACTCACTAAATTTTATTAAACTCATTAGAATAGATTATGAGGCTTGTAATATTAAATAAGTTAGGCTGGGCTTAGAGGGTTTAATTAGATTAGTAGGCTAGTTTTATTATGTTTAGGCTAGTTTACTATTAGATTGGTCATGGGCTTGGGTTTATGATTGGGCTAGTTAGAGTTTATGATTGGCCCAAGGCCTTGTAAGAGGTGGTATAAATACCACCTCATGTTTATGATCAATCAAGCTTGGAGTTATAGTGTTCACGATTTCGGTTCCCTTTGGTGTTTCCGATCAGCCATTCAAAGCATCAAGAAAGTAGTGTTATTCATTCAAAGACTTCATCTTTTCACTAGATCTAGTCTATTCTTCTACTTTTCTTCTTGAATCGATCTTATACGAGGATTCCGCACTCGTGTTTGATTAGTATATCGTGTGTTTGGGAGATTTCCGGACCTACAATTGGTATCAGAGCCAAGAATCACTGATTCGAGGCTCTCACGATATAGATTCAAGCGTTTTCTGGGTTTGTGTTCGAGTTTGGTTGAAGATTTGAAGGTTTCCAGGAGTTTATGACTGCTGCTGCTGCTGTGTTCTTCGAGTTTTGGTGATTACGACTGCGTTTTCTGGGTATATTGTGCGTTTACGACTGGGTGTTCTTGAAGATTTGCATCGGAAACACGTTCACGACTTCAAGACGAGTTTTTTAAGTGTTTACGATCAGGTTCTTCGGGTTTACGATTTCAAGATCGGAACTTTTGGGCGTTTACGATTTTTCCTTACCGGAAACGTGTTTACGATCCGATTGTATCGGAATCGAGTTTACGACTGAGACTTATCGGAATCAGGAGATTACGATTAAGGTTTACGATCAGGGTGCATTTTGAAATCGTAAACAGTGTTTACGATCGGGAACAGTGTTTACGATCGGAAACTCTTCTTTTGCGGCAAAAAGTCATTTTTTCACACTTTCACGGAAACGGGCGTAACTTTTGACTCGTTTGGAGTTAGAAGCTCAAATTTGAACACGACGTTCGTGACAACAAGCCCCAGAATTACCCCAGACTAACGTCCAGGGGAGCTCGTTTGGACCCCCAAATTCCACTCCGAAGGCCTCCGTTTTTCAGTTTTAAGTTTTTGACACTATTCTTTGAATAGTACTTTTGCCGTTTTTGCCGTTTTTGCCGATTGTTCAAGATTTTCAGAAGCTGCATATCTAAAGAAAGAAAATGAGTTCGGTTGAGAACAAGGATGATTTTGAAGCTGGAATTGACAATACTGAGATATGCCCCAATCCTACTTGTGCTCGTATAATTCCTGGACTTAGGCAAATTTGTAAAAATTATCAATTAGAATTATTTGAGATAAAATGCGAGAGGAGTTCTTTTAAGGGTAGATGGGAAAAGAATGAGGAGAAGGTAAAAGCTCAGAAACTAGACATTGAGAAATATCGGAAGCTAGCAACGGAGAAGACTATCTTACATGATCGGGCTAGGATTGAGATATCTGAGCTTACACAGAAACTAAATGAACTGCAACAAAAATTTGATGAGCTGCAAGTCAAGTTTGATTGCAATCAGGAAAGAAATCAGCGAATGCTCGATGCTGGAAAAGAATTGTCACATGCTGTTGTGACTGGTCAAGTTGGGAAACACACACCTGGATTTGGATCAGAAAAGACTGATAAGGCCTTGGCTGCAAACAGCATTATTCCTCCACCAGTTCCCAGAGACATTATAGGAATACTTCTTAGTGAGGATCAAGTTGAACGAACCAAGTCAGATTATAAAGAAGCTGCTCCTCCTATTGATAGTGTCTTGGTTGGAACTACACCATTGACTCAAGAGGAAATAGACAACGAGGCAAACATGACATATGGTGAAGGGAGAATAGAGGATGTATCAAGAGATGATGCTGAGTGGCAGGAGTATAACAGATGTCATAGCTCCAAGTCTGATGAAGCTGGGGTAGAGTTGAAACCATACCCTAAAATTGAAACCCCATGCTTCAAAGTAATTGACAAAGTCAAAAGGGAAAAGGTGATCTTGACGACCCGGCCTGAGGGGAAGATCTTTATGACATCTGGATCTATGTTTGACCAAGAACCAGATGTTGGGTATGACTTACCATCCTTCTCCTCCAAGTTCAAGGGACTAACTGATGGAGTGATAGGTGAAGCAAAAGTTGAGAAGCCAAAGATCACCATCAAGCATCCGAGTGTGAAGCCAACAGCTGGAGTGAAGAATGAAAAACTCAAGGGAGTAGCTGTGTCTCCCATTTCTTCAGTTGGATCATGCAGTTGCCGTTGTGATTGCAAGAATGATGCTTCAACGTCAAAGAATCCAGAGAGCACAAAGACGATGAGGACAGGTTCTACTCAGGCTTCCAGGAACCAGCAGAAAGTCAAATCTGGAGCTGCTGACAAGGCAACGAAGCAGATACAAGGCAAACCAGCTCCATATCAGCCACCAAAGACGAATGGGTACACGTCTGACTTCTATCTAAAGAAGCAGACTTGCTTTAATTGTGGCATTGCTGGTCATATTGCTAGAAACTGTCTTTATCGCCCCTATGAACCCTATTTTCCAAAAAGTCAAAGGGTTTCATCTCAGGAGTCTGTGAAGTCTAAGCCGATGATGGTGCAAAAACCTAAGGCAATGAAGACTGTTACTCCTAAAATTAAACCCTCTGATCAACATTGGGGTGCTGCCAAAGCTGAAAGAAAATCTTTGAATCAAAACAACAGCTTTCCAAGCTACCAAAATTTCCAAAAACAGGTGAAGAAACCATTTTCAAAACAACCAAAGCTTGAGAAGCCCAAAGTTACCCCTCCCAAGGTGACTAAAACTGTTTTAAAAAATGAAGCTAAAACGAAGAAGGTTGAAATACATAAAGTCACAACTCAAAAGGTGACTAAAATAAAAACTGTTTTGAAAAATGAATCTAAAACAAAGAAGGTTAAAATACCTAAAGTCACAACTCCAATAGTGACTAAAACAAATGTTAAATCACCTGGAATTTGGAAACTAAAAATCAAGGCAGCTTCATCCCAACTTCCTGATTTTTCAAAGGGGATGTTCTTACAAGAAGTATCCTTTATTGATTCCTCAGGTGTACCCAGAAAAACAATGGCCTGGGTACCAATGGCTATCTAATCTCTCACTCTGTGCAGGAACGATCAAGGAGAATTATCACTAACGTTTTTATTACTAATTTGTTTGTTGATAAGTGATTGTTCCAGGCACAGTTTAGGAGACGTATCTTCATGTTATGTCAAGTAATCTATAAATGGAAGGTATGTCTCATTGAGAGGTAAAAGGTAAAATTCAGCACGAAAGGTACTGTTCTTAACTTAGTTGTGTGTATGAGGCAACAAAGGGTGTTTTGAGTCAAACCATTTTTTTCTAAAAATTTTCACTTGGTGATTATTTGTTGAAGTGTTTGACTTCAAATGCAATGAAGTGTGCATGTCATGAAACCCAATTTTCTAAAATTTTCAAAATCAATACTTTGAAAGTCAGCTTGGCCAGAAGTCTTCAAAATTTTGTGTTTTGTTCTTTTAAATGTGTTTGTGTGTTTTATCTTTATTGTTTAAAAAAAAAAAAAAAAAATTTGGAAAAATGATGTTCACAAAATTGTGACATTAAATGTCACACCCCCAAAATACCACTAACGGAGTTTATACCGTTAAGGGGCGCGACTAGACCAGGATCCACAACCATAGTTACAAATACTAAACGAATCAGGGTTAGTTCAAACGCAAATTATAAATCAAAGTCTTAAATTACATACGCAGCGGAAAAATAATTGTCCTTAGCACTAACCACGTGCTTTACATAAATGTTGTTTTAAATTCCCGATTTAGTTTAAATAAAAGTAAACATCCTCTGTGCCATGCCAACCTCCAGCGGATACTCCTTAGCGATCTGCAAAAGTTTAAACCACGCAAGTGTCAACCTAACGGTTGGTGAGTTCACAGTGGGCTTGTCACGCATTGGCCCGGTCTCATAATCGTAATTCATGTCAAGATATACTTACAAAATATTTATTTGTGAAAAGCAACGCTCGTAATTATTTCTTTGTTTATAAATGAAGTTGTCCGTGACCTACGTCATCGGGTATGTACTAGTTCCGTAAAGTTAAAGGACTCAACCGATATCGCGGGTAGCTAATCCGTTGTTCCATGCTCTAAGGAAGTTTGTACCAAAGCTGACTTATTTTGTGGGGGCCGAGCCATCCCGTACGGTGCGGACCTACGTCATCGCGGTTTTTGCCTCCCCCGTGTCCTCTCGGGACCACGGTCAAATAGGCTGATATTGTTCCTCCGTGCACTCCCCGTGCCACGGGGCGGAGTTTGTCAAACTCCAGTAGATCTACCCAACATCCCCTCGCTTTCACAAATTAATGGCACAATTAAGTTGAGGACTTTAAAGTTATAAGGCATCCTTAGAAAACATGTGATATCATGTGGTTCAGACTTTAACCTACACTAGCCATATTAAAACGTTTTCAGTTTTGTTTCAGAAAAATAGTTTGTTTGTAGTCCACAAGTGTTTCCCATAAAACACTTCAGTTCATCAAGTGGGTGCCGAGCATCCCGAGTTCTCTTGTTCATTGGTAGGTGCATAGCACTCTAGAGTTTATCAGCATTGTTTTTCGTTAAGTTATTCGGTGTGGCCCAAACGGACTCACGGTAAGCGGGTTAGTGACACTCACCTTTGGTTGCACTGCTACACTTCAAGTAATCCAATTTTATGTTTGCTTAACGAAGACCTAGAACACGTTTAGGTCTTAAGTATTAGTTTCGTGTCTAATCTTTACTTAACGTCACTATGGCCCATAACATAGCACGTTGCAACTATGACTCGACATACCGACACACGACACCAATGGTTGATCATAAACAAGGGTTCATATAAATCAGATATCAAACATGTTTCATCATGGCATAATCATGTAGGTCATGGCATAACACTTAAGCAAATTTCACAAGTTTGGTTTTTAGGTCAGGTCTTAGTTTCGCTAGCACAGTTTCGCTAGGCAGTTTCGCTAGGTGCACGGGCAGCACTTTCGCTAGGCAATGCCCGGTGACACAGTTTCGCTAGGCTAGTTTCGCCCGAAACTGCTGACGCAGTTTCGCTAGCCTAGTTTCGCAGGGAAACTGGTTTGAACTTTCGTTCAGGTATTTCGCTCGGTAGTTTCGTTCGAGCTGGTCTGGTCTGGTTACCCGGCGACACTATAGTTTCGCTGGGTAGTGTCGCTGGAAGGAGACATAATTTCGCTACTTAGTTTCGCCCAGAGAACACACAGTTTCGCTGGTCGCGAAAAGCATACGGATTTGCCTAAAAATCAACCTAACAGCTTCTGATCTTACATGCAATTCATTATTTAGCATTCATAGGCATTTACCAACATAAATCAAGCAACTTTAACACGTTTACATGCAGTTTCATCATCAAATCACCAAAATACAGTTCAAAACCCTAAAATGACCAAAATGATGCATAGATCCCTAACATGGTTGGATTCTAAACGTAAAGTCATCAACTTTAAGATAGATCTAGCATCCTAAAGCATATTTACAGAAGATCAAGCAATATCATGAAGGTTTGGTCATGCTTTTTAAGAAAACACATATAAAACACAAAATGGAAGTTTTTGGGACTCACGGTTCGATCTCCTAGCTTGGTAGATGATGGTTTGGGGCTGAGATCTCGACAACTCGGTGTGAACCTCGACTGACCAGAATCTCCAGGAGAAAAGAGTGTGTGTGTGTTTGTTGTGAAATGAGGCAAATGAGGCTACTAGGGTTTATTAGGTTTATTTATATCAGGAGCCAGTTTCGCTGGCAGTTTCGCTGGCCAGGCGAAACTAGCTCTGGTCTCGTGTCATTGGATTATCTTAGCTGGCTACCGGGCGACACTATAGTTTCGCCCGTTAGTTTCGCTGGCTACTAAAACAGGTCAATTTTCACATAATCAAGCATTTACAATTAATCATGCTATTCACAATAATAAGTCATGTATTTAAATCACATTGCACATAAAGACAATCAATGATGAACACATAACACATATGGACGGGTTCGGTGATCAACCAAAGGTCGTGGACGTATTCGGCCTAGTTATGCATTAGTTACTAAGTTAACACTTATAACGTAACTAACGGGTTTGTCTAACGGAAGTTAACCTTGAAATTCTCGGGTGTCACATCATTCCCCTGAAATTGGAATTTTCGTCCCGAAAATTATTCTTGTGTCGTAGCGTTCGCAGCATCAGCTGTCGTCGTTGCTGTCGTCGCTGGGGAAAGAAAGCAAAAAGTTTTAGGGTTGTCACATCCTCCTCCTGTTAAGGAATTTTGGTCCCCAAAATTAAATTATACCTTGAGTTTCTGTGGACGTTTGCTCAAACAAGTGAGGATACTTTTTCTTCATCTGATCCTCACGTTCCCAAGTATATTCAGGTCCACGCCTTGAGTTCCATCGCACCTTGACGATCGGAATCTTGCTACGTTTGAGGGCCTTCTCCTCGCGTCCCATGATTTCTACTGGTTGCTCAATAAATCTCAGATGTTCGTCGATTTCCAATTCCTCCAAGGGAATTATTTCGATGTCTTCAGCCAGACATTTCTTCAGATTGGAAACGTGAAACACGTTGTGAACTCCATCGAGTTCAGCAGGGAGTTGCAATCGATAGGCCACCGGGCCTACTTCCCCAATAATTTCAAACGGGCCGATGTAGCGAGGATTTAACTTTCCACGCTTCCCGAAGCGTATCACTCCCTTCCAGGGAGATACCTTCAACAATACTTTGTCACCCACCTCAAACTTTAGAGGTTTTCGGCGTTTGTCGGCATAACTCTTTTGTCGATCACGTGCTGCAGCTAGCCGTTGCCTGATTTGAATAATTCGCTCGGTCATATCATGGATAACTTCCGGTCCAGTGAGCCCTTTCTCACCCGTTTCAGCCCAACACACGGGCGATCTACATTTCCTGCCATAAAGTGCTTCAAAAGGTGCAGCACCTATACTTGAATGATAACTATTGTTGTAAGAGAATTCCACCAGTGGGAGGTGAGTCTCCCAATCTTTCCCAAAGTCAAGGACGCAAGCTCGGAGCATATCTTCTAAGGTTTGAATCGTTCGTTCCGTCTGACCGTCAGTCTGCGGGTGATAAGCTGTACTCATGTCTAGTCGGGTTCCCAATGCTTCCTGCATTGATTGCCATAACCGGGAAGTGAATCGAGGATCTCGATCAGAAATGATAGTCTTAGGCACACCGTGAAGCTTCACAATTTTGTCGATGTACAGCTTTGTCAATTTATCCATATTATCACTTTCCTTCATCGGAATGAAATGTGCCGATTTGGTTAATCGATCGATGACAACCCAAATCGCATCCGGTTGATTTGATCGATGAGGTAGTCCTGTTACAAAATCCATTGAGATATCCTCCCATTTCCATTCTGGGATCTTTGGTTGTTGCAGTAAACCAGAAGGCTTTTGGTATTCAATCTTGACCCTTGAGCATGTTAAGCATTTAGCCACATATCGAGCAATGTCGGCTTTCATATTCGGCCACCAATACAAACTCTTCAAATCCTGGTACATTTTATCCGATCCAGGGTGTACCGAGTATCTTGACTTGTGAGCCTCGTCCATTACGAGCTCACGGAGATTTCCAAACAAAGGAACCCAGATTCTGTCATTATAGTACGTGAGTCCATCGGACTTAACTTCAGAATGGCCATCTACACCACGCAGTGCTTCAGCTGCGAAGTTTTCTGCTTTCAAAGCTTCTCGTTGGCAGTCACGGATCCGATCCGGTAATCCTGAATGTATTGTAAGTTGAAGCGCTCGTACCCGCCGAGGCTTTTCGTATTCTTTTCTGCTTAGGGCATCTGCCACCACATTTGCTTTTCCCGGATGATATTTAATGGCCAAATCATAATCGTTCAGTAATTCAACCCACCTTCTTTGCCGCATGTTGAGGTCTTTCTGATCAAAGATGTGCTGTAAACTTTTATGATCAGTGAATATCGTGCACTTTGTTCCATATAGGTAATGTCTCCAAATCTTGAGTGCATGAACAACGGCTCCCATTTCCAAATCATGCGTTGTATAATTCTTTTCAGTATCCTTTAGTTGCCTGGACCCGTAGGCAATCACTTTATCTCGTTGCATCAACACGCAACCGAGTCCTTGGATTGATGCATCGCAATAAACCACAAAGTCGTCAACTCCATCGGGTAACGCAAGAATTGGAGCCGAACATAACATATCTTTAAGCGTTTGGAACGCGCGCTCTTCTTTTTCACCCCATCTGTATTGCACTCCTTTGTGCGTTAAGGCTGTTAAGGGTTGAGCCAATTGAGAGAAGCCCTTAATAAATCTTCGATAATATCCGGCAAGTCCTAAAAATTGTCGGATTTCTGTTGGCGCTCTTGGGGTAGACCAGTTCTTTATTGCTTCCACTTTGGCTGGATCGACATGAATTCCTTCCTCATTAACAATGTGTCCAAGAAACTGGACTTCGCGGATCCAAAAGTCGCACTTTGAAAACTTGGCGTAGAGCTGTTCCTTGCGAAGCAATTCCAAAATAAGATGCAGATGTTCCTCGTGTTCTTCCTTGGTCTTAGAGTAGATCAAAATGTCGTCGATGAAGACTATCACAAACTTATCGAGGTACGGCTTGCACACTCGATTCATCAGATCCATAAATACGGCAGGTGCATTGGTTAGCCCAAACGGCATAACCAGGAACTCGTAGTGTCCATACCGAGTTCTGAAAGCTGTCTTGGGTACATCCTCATCACGAACGCGAAGCTGGTGATATCCAGACCGTAGATTAATCTTTGAAAAGTAGCTTGAACCCTGCAGTTGATCGAAGAGATCGTCGATTCGAGGAAGTGGATACCGATTCTTGATCGTAACTTTGTTAAGCTCTCGGTAGTCAATGCACATGCGAAACGTTCCATCCTTCTTCTTAACAAACAGTACCGGAGCTCCCCATGGAGACGAACTTGGACGAATAAACCCCTTGTCGAGTAGCTCTTGTAGTTGCGCGGAGAGTTCGTTGAGCTCGCTTACAGCCAAACGATACGGAGCGCGTGCAATCGGAGCGGCACCTGGAGCCAAATCAATCCCAAACTCAACTTGTCGAAATGGAGGCAAGCCAGGCAGATCTTCAGGAAATACATCTTGGAAGTCGCAAACTATCGGGTAATCGTCAATTTTGCGCTCGGGATGTGTCGTATCAGTGACGTTTGCAAGAATCGCGAAGTGACCCTTACGGAGGCATTTCTGAGCTTTAAGGAATGAAATAATGCCGGTGACTGTTCCACCTTTCTCACCTTGAACCGTTAATACTTTACCGTCTTCGAGTGGGATACGGACCACTTTTTCTTTACATAAGATTTCAGCCCGATTCTCAGATAACCAATCCATTCCTACTATAACGTCGAAACTACCAATCGGGAAAGGCATAAGGTCAATTCCTAGGGTATGGCCAGCTAGTTCTAACTTACAGCCCTTAATTATCTGAGTCGTATCATGAAGTTTACCATTTGCTAGTTCTACCACATATTTAGCGTCTAAGTCGATCGGTTTAGCATTTATTATTCTAGCAAATTTAGTGGAAATAAAGCTTCTTTCAGCACCAGAATCAAATAAAACAGTAGCAAAGAAACCGTTCAAAATAAATTTACCATTGATCACGTTGGCGTCATTGCGAGCTTCACCCTGGCCCATGACGAAAGCTCGACCTCTACCATTTCCACCATTTCCGTTTCCACCATTACCATTGCCATTCCCATTACCTCCGCCATTACCATTCCCACCGTTGTTTCCCTGATTTCCGTTCCCTTGTCTTCTCAGCTGAGGGCAGTCTCTTTTAATGTGGCCTGGAGCACCACATTCATAACAATTTCCGTTACCGTTTCCCCTGGGAGCTTCGTTGTTGCGGTTCTGACCGTTGTTTCCTTTGCCCCGATTGTTCCCATAGTTGTTCCCTTGATTGTTGCTATTCCTTCTGGGGCGGTTTTGCTGCTCGGGTAAAGTTGCCCAACAGTCCTTCGCTTCGTGGCCTCCCTTACCACACCTTTCACAGCTCAGACTCTTTCTGCAAATCCCAGCATGATGTTTCCCGCATCTGTTGCACATGGGTAGGTTACCCCTGTAGTTGCTCTGACCATTTCCGCCCTGGCGGTAGTTACCACTGTTATTCCCGGACCTCTTGCTTTGGCCTTGGGAGTTGAAAGACCTCCCAGTGCTGTTACCCACACTCTGAACATTCATTGAGTTCTCAGGAGCTTCATCATCAGCTTTTCTCTTGCCACTAAGAGCAGTCTTCTCGGTGGCTTTCGCAGGTAGAGTACCTTTCTCGACCTCTTGATCAGTGAGCTTGTGAGCCAAACGGATGGCTTGTTGTACGGTCGCGGGGTTGCTGGCAGTCACCAATCCTTTGATTTGAGGCGCGAGGCCTTCCAGATAACGCTCAATGCGTTTGAATTCAGCATCGACCATTGAGGGGCACAAAACCTCGTACTCATGATATCGTGCAGTGTACTGTTCGACTTCAGACCCAGACATCTTCAAATTCAGGAATTCACCCTCAAGCTTCTTGACTTAGTCACGTGGACAGTATTCTTCCATGATCAGCTCCTTAAACGCTGCCCACTGCATGTTGTTAGCCGCGTCAAGCCCAACCATCTGAATTTCAGCGTTCCACCAGGAGAATGCAGCTCCTTCGAAGGTACCAGTAGCAAACTTCACCTTGCTTTCAGCTAGGTAGTTACACATGGAGAAAACCTTTTCGGACTTCTCAATCCACCTGAGGAGTCCTACAGCTCCTTCTTCGCCGGAAAATGTCATCGGCTTACAGTCCATGAAGGACTTGAACGTGCAGTGGTGGTGGTTTCCTGATGCATAAATAGTTCGGATTTTAAAATTAAACAGGTCATAATACAATTGCTTTGTGCCTTAACCGGCATAATAGTTACCCTGTGCGGCATATGCAGCTTGGACGGCTGCCACCGCGGCTTGCACATGTTCATTAATCATCGCTTGCAGCTGTGCAGGCGTCATGTTTATGCCGCCTCTTCCGTTTCCTCTTCCAGACATCTTGCTGAACAGTTAAAGTAGCCAGTGTTCAGTCACAGTTATATTTTATACATATCCCATAATATGTATGTTAGCCAGTTCCCGTTATCCCACTTATTAGTCCAGAAAAATTTTGTGCATGACCGAGGCGTTGTCGGAGAACGTCGTAAGTGCTATCGTCGAAGGTCGGCTTCCCATAAAGTCACCGTCGGCGTAGTCGTCGTAGTAGAAATCAGGACGTAGCGTGTAGCGTCGTTTTGTTGTCGCTTTCCCCAGAGTAGTGTGCGTATTCGCGGTCGCATTTCGTATTCGTGTGAAAATTTCCTAAGGTCTTCCGTTAGACTACTTAGACACGGTCTATACATATATATTTATATATATATATATACATACGTATTAAGCCTTTACTTACACAGCAGAGCGAGTATCCCAGGTTGGCACGTAAAAATTTTGTCTTTGGGAATTTGTTTGTTCGTTTTGTAACCAAGGTTTTCAAGTTGCAGTTTCCAAATCGTTTTCAAAAATGATTCCAGTTCTCTGCAACTTATGGCTCTGATACCAATCTGTCACACCCCCAAAATACCACTAACGGAGTTTATACCGTTAAGGGGCGCGACTAGACCAGGATCCACAACCATAGTTACAAATACTAAACGAATCAGGGTTAGTTCAAACGCAAATTATAAATCAAAGTCTTAAATTACATACGCAGCGGAAAAATAATTGTCCTTAGCACTAACCACGTGCTTTACATAAATGTTGTTTTAAATTCCCGATTTAGTTTAAATAAAAGTAAACATCCTCTGTGCCATGCCAACCTCCAGCGGATACTCCTTAGCGATCTGCAAAAGTTTAAACCACGCAAGTGTCAACCTAACGGTTGGTGAGTTCACAGTGGGCTTGTCACGCATTGGCCCGGTCTCATAATCGTAATTCATGTCAAGATATACTTACAAAATATTTATTTGTGAAAAGCAACGCTCGTAATTATTTCTTTGTTTATAAATGAAGTTTTCCGTGACCTACGTCATCGGGTATGTACTAGTTCCGTAAAGTTAAAGGACTCAACCGATATCGCGGGTAGCTAATCCGTTGTTCCATGCTCTAAGGAAGTTTGTACCAAAGCTGACTTATTTTGTGGGGGCCGAGCCATCCCGTACGGTGCGGACCTACGTCATCGCGGTTTTTGCCTCCCCCGTGTCCTCTCGGGACCACGGTCAAATAGGCTGATATTGTTCCTCCGTGCACTCCCCGTGCCACGGGGCGGAGTTTGTCAAACTCCAGTAGATCTACCCAACATCCCCTCGCTTTCACAAATTAATGGCACAATTAAGTTGAGGACTTTAAAGTTATAAGGCATCCTTAGAAAACATGTGATATCATGTGGTTCAGACTTTAACCTACACTAGCCATATTAAAACGTTTTCAGTTTTGTTTCAGAAAAATAGTTTGTTTGTAGTCCACAAGTGTTTCCCATAAAACACTTCAGTTCATCAAGTGGGTGCCGAGCATCCCGAGTTCTCTTGTTCATTGGTAGGTGCATAGCACTCTAGAGTTTATCAGCATTGTTTTTCGTTAAGTTATTCGGTGTGGCCCAAACGGACTCACGGTAAGCGGGTTAGTGACACTCACCTTTGGTTGCACTGCTACACTTCAAGTAATCCAATTTTATGTTTGCTTAACGAAGACCTAGAACACGTTTAGGTCTTAAGTATTAGTTTCGTGTCTAATCTTTACTTAACGTCACTATGGCCCATAACATAGCACGTTGCAACTATGACTCGACATACCGACACACGACACCAATGGTTGATCATAAACAAGGGTTCATATAAATCAGATATCAAACATGTTTCATCATGGCATAATCATGTAGGTCATGGCATAACACTTAAGCAAATTTCACAAGTTTGGTTTTTAGGTCAGGTCTTAGTTTCGCTAGCACAGTTTCGCTAGGTGCACGGGCAGCACTTTCGCTAGGCAATGCCCGGTGACACAGTTTCGCTAGGCTAGTTTCGCCCGAAACTGCTGACGCAGTTTCGCTAGCCTAGTTTCGCAGGGAAACTGGTTTGAACTTTCGTTCAGGTATTTCGCTCGGTAGTTTCGTTCGAGCTGGTCTGGTCTGGTTACCCGGCGACACTATAGTTTCGCTGGGTAGTGTCGCTGGAAGGAGACATAATTTCGCTACTTAGTTTCGCCCAGAGAACACACAGTTTCGCTGGTCGCGAAAAACATACGGATTTGCCTAAAAATCAACCTAACAGCTTCTGATCTTACATGCAATTCATTATTTAGCATTCATAGGCATTTACCAACATAAATCAAGCAACTTTAACACGTTTACATGCAGTTTCATCATCAAATCACCAAAATAAGTTCAAAACCCTAAAATGACCAAAATGATCTAGATCCCTAACATGGTTGGATTCTAAACGTAAAGTCATCAACTTTAAGATAGATCTAGCATCCTAAAGCATATTTACAGAAGATCAAGCAATATCATGAAGGTTTGGTCATGCTTTTTAAGAAAACACATATAAAACACAAAATGGAAGTTTTTGGGACTCACGGTTCGATCTCCTAGCTTGGTAGATGATGGTTTGGGGCTGAGATCTCGATAACTCGGTGTGAACCTCGACTGACCAGAATCTCCAGGAGAAAAGAGTGTGTGTGTGTTTGTTGTGAAATGAGGCAAATGAGGCTACTAGGGTTTATTAGGTTTATTTATATCAGGAGCCAGTTTCGCTGGCAGTTTCGCTGTCCAGGCGAAACTAGCTCTGGTCTCGTGTCATTGGATTATCTTAGCTGGCTACCGGGCGACACTATAGTTTCGCCCGTTAGTTTCGCTGGCTACTAAAACAGGTCAATTTTCACATAATCAAGCATTTACAATTAATCATGCTATTCACAATAATAAGTCATGTATTTAAATCACATTGCACATAAAGACAATCAATGATGAACACATAACACATATGGACGGGTTCGGTGATCAACCAAAGGTCGTGGACGTATTCGGCCTAGTTATGCATTAGTTACTAAGTTAACACTTATAACGTAACTAACGAGTTTGTCTAACGGAAGTTAACCTTGAAATTCTCGGGTGTCACATTAAAAATCAAAAAGCAAGGGGAAGAAATGTAAAGATGAAGAAAAAGTTGACCCCTCAAAAATAGTGTGCTTTTAAATTTTTAATTGTTTGTGTTTAATTGTTTGTGTCTTGTTTTTGAGAAGTTTAGGGGAAGTAAAATGAATGACCGGGTTGGAGATGGCTGACACGCGTAAGGCGGAAGTGAAAGGCAAGCTCCACGGTGATATGCTCGGTAGGCTCGACCTAAACTTATGACCACCAATGAAAGTGCAGTAAACTTAAAAGATATATATGTTTAGTTTCCCATCCCAGGTTGCATGGTTTAAAAGACTGAGTCCCGGCAAAAATGGGTTGAGAGTGGTAATTATCTAGTATTCACTCTCTCACACGCCATGTCTCTGCTATCACGACTACACCACATAAGAAAAAGAAAAGAAAAAGAAAAGAAAAAGAAAAGAAAAAGAAATGAAAAAGAAATAAAAAAAATGAAAAAGAAAAGAAAATGAAAAAAATAATAATCACTCAGTTGGTCTTCTTTGCGTGCTTAACGGCCGACCTGATCACCAACTGATGGTTAATGAAAATAAGTGGTAGTCATAGCCGTGGTGCATGGTTCCTCAAGTTGGGGGTTTGTGAATTCTCAATAAACTCTGAGGTTGGGTAGGTTTTGCTGTGTACGCTTGGGTGTGGGGACAATTAAACATGACGGTAATAATGTACTATATTAAGCATGACGCATTCGGTTGGGATTAAACGGGTTTGAGTTTAAAGCGGACAAACATACCGGCAATCACCTGGACTAGTCAAGTAACTGAAGCTGAAAAGGGTTCCTCAGTCAGATTCATACGGTTTGATCCCTTGTAAACTTTCTCATGTTTGGTTTGGTAAGTATTTGTTTAGTTTATATCTTTCGTTTGTGAGTCGTTAAGTTCTTTTTGGTGTGTTTTCGTCTTGGCCAGGTTGATTTGAGAAGTCAAAATGTAGTTTCCATGGGTTTTAATGCATGACAATATGCCTCCGACAGATCTTGCCAAATTTTTAGGGGAAGGAGGGAGGATAATAAGTATTATCCGAAAAGACTTCCATAATACATAGTATCCGAAGGGAACTCGAGGATAATATGTATTATCTCAGGGGAAGTCCTTAGCTGAGGGGAAGTAATCAGCTAAGGGGAAGTCTTTAGAGGTCTTTGGGTTCAGGGGAAGTTTTATAGAAAACCCGTAATCTATATTAGGGTTTTTGGTTAAAATTATGTTAATTTGAATCAACTGAACAGATGATAATTACCTCCTAACCCAAAGACCAGTCATCACATGTCTGGCAGAGTATATTTTTTCAAATGTGTGTCAGACAGGTTGATGATAGAAAGATGTTGCTGTTGCTCAAGTTAAAGAACCAACCGGACAAGACTTCCATCTGAAAAGCAACTGTTCAGGGGAAGTTGTTGGTATCTTTACAAGTATCCAAAAGCTTCAAAAGTTTTTCAAAGAAAATGTTCACAAGTTTAGGGGAAGCTGAAGATTTCAAGTCAATCTTTGAAAAAGAAAATGATACAGAGAGCAGTCAGAGTTCATGAAGTTTGAAGTTCAACAATCAAGGTCTTCACAGTTAGAGGTTTTTCAAAATTTAACCTCTAATTGTTTTGAAGATTCAAGACAGTTACCGAAGATTCAGCAAGAACCATTTCTTTCAAGAGAAGCAAGTCAATGAGAATCCTCCTCTCATTAACTTGTTCATTTCAAGAAGTTCAAGCTGATGCTGATCAAGAGGAAGTCCCAAGTGCCCGTCATGAAACCTATTGAGGATTTCTGCGGAAAGAATCTTCATCAACGTCTTTGCCAGCCAGTCAAGAAGAAGATTTTCAAAGATCGAAGACATTTAATATCACAAGCCTAGGGGAAGATTGTAGAGGCTAGATTATGAGGCTTGTAATATTAAATAAGTTAGGCTGGGCTTAGAGGGTTTAATTAGATTAGTAGGCTAGTTTTATTATGTTTAGGCTAGTTTACTATTAGATTGGGCATGGGCTTGGGTTTATGATTGGGCTAGTTAGAGTTTATGATTGGCCCAAGGCCTTGTAAGAGGTGGTATAAATACCACCTCATGTTTATGATCAATCAAGCTTGGAGTTATAGTGTTCACGATTTCGGTTCCCTTTGGTGTTTCCGATCAGCCATTCAAAGCATCAAGAAAGTAGTGTTCTTCATTCAAAGACTTCATCTTTTCACTAGATCTAGTCTATTCTTCTACTTTTCTTCTTGAATCGATCTTATACGAGGATTCCGCACTCGTGTTTGATTAGTATATCGTGTGTTTGGGAGATTTCCGGACCTACAGGAACCACGTTAGTTCCTCGGGTAACCATCGCCACCCGAAACCTTTCATAGAGTAACCGTCGTTCCCCGCTTCTAGTTGCACAACCACCTTTTCCTTTTTCACTAGACAATATCTGCTTAGATTAAAACCTTTTCAACCTTTTAAACCTTTTCATCCTTTTTAAAAGTCCATTTAAATAACTCTTGTATTTGGACTCATAACCGTTTCAACACCAGTCCATTACCCGTATATGGAAATAAGCGTTTCATAAATATAATGTTATAGGTCTTGCATAACAAGGCTAATAAGATCATATTTACCTGACACTTAGTCCTATACATAGGCTTAGACCAAACATTCACATTTTTCATTTCTCAAAGCTTTATATAAAAGTTTCATTCTTTATATTACCCGTTTATTATAACCTTCCCAAAAAAGTAATAACAGGTAATAATAACTTTAAAACAGTTATAAGTATTATAACTTTTCCACGTATGTGTATCAACACAAAACAAGTAAAGGCATCTCAAATACTTTTCAAGTAAACAGTTGAATATATATCATTGCATGTATATCAGCCCGAAAACATTAAAACATTTAAAACATTTAAAAGTGGGCTCATAGAACTCACCTTATTCTCTTAAGCAGTTAATTCAGAGAAAATCACCGCAATGTCTTCCAATTAAACCTAATTGCGTATTGTACGGCGTTAACGCAAGGTTTAATATAATAAACACTTCCTATGTTTATTTTAATACTTTGTTATCTTAATAATATTAAAATTTATTAAGTTCATTCCTTTTAAAAGGTCAAGATGACCAAAATGCCCTTTGGGCAGTTATCTTTTTCTTTTGACAATAATACGAAGACACGCATTCCTATAAGTAAACGCTCACTCCGGGATAAAAATGGTTATAGTATGAGTTTAAGGACATGTTAAAACTCACTTTGGTTATAGTTTGAGTTTAATAACAAATTTTAAAGCTTCAGATGATGATGCTGATAAAGAAAAACTAGATGATGAAGGTAATGACGAGGTGTTACAAGTGATTGAGAAAACACCATTTTGAAGATAGAAGGTACAAACAACTTTTATCAAACATAACATTTTTTAGTTTAATTGAACACATAAACACAATTATGTATAACTTTCTGTTTATAAATTTCAATGAGTTTAACTAAACTCAAATATGTATAAGACTCGCTAAGTTTAAATCATCTATTTGATTTGAAACTCGTTGAAATTTTAAAACTCGGAGAAATTTTAAAACTCACTGAAATTAATAAACACATAAAAAAATACACGATGTTTACATGGTGGGCCAAACAGTTTCAAAACAATAAGAATTCTTGATGAACCAACTAACAAAACCATAGTAATTAAAATATAAATGAACCAACAAACAAAACCATAGAAGTTTTTATTTGTGGCACACACAAGTGTATACATATTAGTATTAATTTTATGGAATAGTTAATAACAACTTTTGTTTTGTTATGTTTGTCTTTTACCTGTAGGGTTGGTTCCTCTAGTTTTTCATGGTTTTGGCATTTATAATTTTGTTGTGGTCAGAAGAAGCTGGCCAGCTGAAGGACCAAGCTAGCCAAGCTGCTTCATCTGTCTTGGACTCAATGCGGCAGGTCTCAATTTCTCATTTTAATACTTATGGGTTGTCTATTATATTATAATTTTTTTTAATTATAATAAACAGATGTCACCGATTTTGATGTTAGAAAACCAATTTTGTTTGACACAAAATGTTAAAAATATCATGCAAATGCAGGCTGGACAACAGATGAAGGCTGGACAACAGGGAGCAGCAAATGCATCTAGAGCCAACAAATGAACCGAGAAGGACCATTTCACCAACCATCATGGCTATCTATTTAATTAATTTTACCAATACTTTTGTATTTAATTTTGTTTTTTTTTTGTACACTCGAATAAGAAAGAGATTCGGATGTACTCGCGCTCTTAAATTTGTTCTAATATTTTTTTTATTTTATTTTTGTACCAAAGAATTCTGATGCTTACATAGCTGTAACCACAATCACTGAAGGAAATGGAATGTTGTCTAGTTTTTTTTTTTCATGTTAACTCTTTCTAGTATAAGACTCACTGCAAATTAAAACTCAATTATGTATATGACTTACTGAATTAAAACTCTTTAAACCTCAATTATGTTTAAGACTCGCTGAAATAAAACTCTTTAAACCTCAATTAATTAAAACTCACCGAGATTTAGCTTGAGGTGATAATTTAGAAAGTGAACATGATCATCAGTGGTTGTTTGGAATTAGCACGATTTTCAGTACTAGTTGGTATAAGTATGGTTGACTTTCAGAAAGTCAAAGCTCAAAATCATGAATCAAGAATAAAAAAATCATCACTTGTTCGACCTTAAAATAGGATGATTGTTTAACTTCTGAATTCTAACATTCTGTTAGTTACATGTTGCTATGAACCATGCTTATATTAATTTTGTTGTTTACGACTTGCTCATATGTCATATCTATATATAGTTATATACTAAGCTTTGAAACATTAAAAGATCAATCATGTTTTCATCTGGGTGGTGTGCAGGTTGATTGACCCTTTTTTTAGGGTGGAGACACTTTTAAAGCAAGTTAGTTTTTAAGTAAAAATTTCAGTGAGTTTAATAAAACTTACAACTGCAATAAAACTCACAGAATAAACCTCACCAAAATAAAACTCACTGAAATTAAAACTCACTGTCATTAAAACTCACTGAAAACAAACTCATTGAAATAAGTCACTGATAATAGAACTCACTGAAATTAAAACTCCATTAAAACTCACTGAAATAAAATTCACTGAAATAACTCACTGAAAATAGAACTTAACTCACAACTGAAATAAAGCTCACTGAAATTAAAACTCACCGAAATAAAACTCACTGAAATAACTCACTGAAAATAGAACTCACTGAAATTAAAACTCGTTGAAATTAAAACTCACTGTCATTAAAACTCACTGAAATTAAAGCTCACCGAAATAAAACTCACTGAAAATAGAACTTACAACTACAATAAAACTCATTGAGTCTTATACATAATTTCGGTGAGTTTAACTAAACTAAATTATGTATAACTTACTGTTTATTAATTTCAGTGAGTTTAATTAAACTCAGTTGTGTATAACACTCACTGAGTTCAAATCATCTATCTGATTTAAAACTCACTAAAATTTTAAACGTCACCGATTTTTATAACTCACTGTAATTTTATAAGTCACTTAAATTCTTAAAGCTCAATTATATTTTGTATATCACTTTTAATCATTCGAATACATCCACCGCCATCTTTATTTATCTTGATAAACAACCAAACATGACTAAAAAGTTGCCATTTTGACCCAAAAAAGACATCTGTATGCAATTCCTGCCATTTAACCATCCTACAGAAGTTATCAGCCCATGTTATGCTTACAATCTCAGGCTGTTGGCTCTAATTCATCAGATGACTACACACACACGTCAAAGAGTTGACCAGAAAAGTCAACCTTTCTTAGATTTCTATCATTAAACACTAAACACATAAGGAACAAAACATCACTCTATAAACTTCTAAAATAAAGCCAAGACCCATAGCTAGCATACCTTTGATTGGTAAATTCATTCCTGACAAAAAAAATCCATCTTTGACAACTAAAATAAATGCTAAAGGTCGTCGAGTTTAAAATATTGAGTTGATAATGTTATAAAACTCACTGCAAAATCGGGATTAAAAGGTCATCTAGTTGAAAACACATAAACAGAATAGCAAGTATTGAATAAATGTTTAATACACCAATAAAAACTCACTACAAAGTTGAATTAAAAATTATGTTCATCTAGATACTATTCTTGCTCATCTTCTTCCCAATTTTTTCAGCTTCATCATCTTCTTCCATTTCATCGTCCGTCTCCTCTACTTTAACTTCAACTTCTTCATTTTCAGGAATATTTGAAAAAAAAAAGACTTGAACCACCAGGAGTTTCAGCTTCAAATCTGTAAAATGAATCACTAGTATTGATATTATTTGAACCTGCATTTATATTACAAATTTTATGACATTAGTAATTCAAAATAATATAAAACTCACTTGAGATTTCAAACGCACTATAAATTTTGGTCATTGAGTCTTCCTCATAATTGAGGTTTAAAGAGTTTTATTTCAGCGAGTCTTATACATGAATGAATTCTAAATTGTAGTAAGCCTTATACTAAGTTTCTTAAAACTCACTACAGAGTGTTTTCTGTCATGAGTTTGAAAAAACACAGTTGAGTTTAATATATTAACATAAAACTCACTAACCAAAAATTTAAACCATAGTGAAAAAACACCTATGATCAAATTTACACCAAAGAGTTTTAGGTCACATTAAAACTCACTGAAATTGTTATAGTAGAGTTTTAGTTCAACCTTGACATGAAATTTTTAATTCAAGTTACACTGACCTTCTTCTACATGCTTACCATTTCCATCTCGTTGATAAAGATTTTCAATATTGTTTTCCTTCATATCTATTAAATACATCGAGATCAAAACAGTCAATCTAACAGAGCTTTTCATATACAAAAATTAAATTTTGTTTTGCTTTTTGAGATAGAAACTAACCTTTTCTTTTCTTATTACTCTGATTTTGATTTTTGCTTTCAATACTGCTTTCCATAATATCTCACTACAAAATAAAACTCAATAAAAAAACTCAAAAGTGAGATTTAAAAGTAGCGAACTCAATATTTTAAAACTCACTGCAAATATGGTTCAAATTAAAACTCACTGCATGTCTAGTTAGCCTGCATCAAATTATACAAATATTAAAGTTGACATGGTGAACTGTTAAAGTTTTTCTTTTGTGGGGGAGAAGGGTAATTGTGCCTTATTTTATGGCATGAAAATGTTCCCTTAAGGAATCACTATTCTTAATTGTAGCAAGATCTTAGATTGATTATTGACAAGTAAATCTTGTTTGTGTTTAAAAATATGGCTCAAAAGAAAACTCACTGCAAATATGATTCAAAATTCAATTCACTGCAAATATAACTCAGAATAAAACTCACTACAAAGCTCTAACCGTCATCTCCATACCATTATGCCCTTTGGTTGATTACAGTTCAGTTAATCTAATTACCACCTTTGAAAAACACACACTTGCAGAACATGAAGCTTAGAATCAACATTTAACCTCAAGTAACACAAAATTTGAACCCTCCATTCAACAGACCACTATTTAAGAAAAAATAGATCAAAGATCTTAAACTTACGAGATCATTTTACTGAGTATGTGTGATCAAATGATCAAAATGATAATATTTTTCTAATCCAACATGTCAAAATCCGAAGGCAGAAAAGTCAATTGAATCTTTTAAGATATAGGATCAATTAAATTTTACAATCATCATACCAAAAATCGAAAAAGTAATACCTGTCAAAGTGAAGTAGGAACTGCAAACATAAATGATATGAACTTGATTAAGACTCACTCGATTAAAACTCATTCGATTGAAGCATAGTGATTATGATCTTAAAACTCAATGATTATGATCTTAAAACTCAATGATTATGAGTTTAAAACTCACTAAAAAGACTCGCTTGATTAAAACTCACTTGAAAAGTTTCACACACCAAAGTTTGTAACAACAAGATAAATGGCAGCTGCAGAATTAAATGATATGTATTTGAACATCTTAGAATAGCCATCACATCTCTTTGTATATATGGAGTCTTATAGAAAGATTAAAACCCATATTAAAAGAGTAAAAATATGCAACTATTGGAATACAAGGCCATAACCATTATCATTTAGTCCAAGATATGCTTACTTTTAATATCTATTTTTGGTCAAGGAACACAACTATGTAACAGGCTCATTATTTATGACTAAGTGAGTTTTAATAAACTATGAGTTTTAAAACTCACTATTTCTAAAACTCACTATGAGTTTAATTACCGTGCGTTTTACACTCAACAGTGAGTTATAGAATATCGATTTTTAACAATGAGTTTTAAACTCAACAGTGAGTTTTAAAAACCATGAGTTTTAAACACAGCAATGAGTTTAATTCCAGTGAGTTCTAATATGAGTTTTAAACTCAAAATTGAGTTTTAAACTCATATTAACAGGATTTAAACTCAGGATTAAAACTCATGATTTAAACTATCTCTAAAATCAGTTAAAGACTTGAGCTTTAAGATAAATTCATCATCGTTCAAATTAAAATCACTCAAATTGTTCAAATTAAACTTAAGTTTCAATAAACTATCTTTAAAATCCTTAGTGAGTTTTAAACAAACTAAGTTTTAAACAAATTGGTGAGTTTTAAATCCTTGGTGAGTTTAATTAAAACACACTAAATTTTATTAAACTCATTAGAATAAATGTGACGCCCACTCCCAGTCTTGGTCTAGGAGGGGTCACGTGTCGGATTTACTCATGAACACATGGTACAACAGAGATAACTAAGCAGCGGAAATAAAAAAAAAACTTTTCATTTATATATATAACAAGTTACAACAGTAAGGAAGATAACAACATAATCTATAACTAGATCTTATCTATAGCTATACCAGTCTACTACCGAGTCTTTTCTGATAGCTTGCCCATCTAATCTGCCCTGGCTAGAGCCCTTCCCTTGCTACTTTAAATATCACCGATACCTGACATACATGCGTTTAAAGGTCATCTTACGCTGGTGAGTTCTAAGTATTTAAAACTTTTACCTTTCCTTGAAAGGTTTACTTCAAACATTTGGGCCTAACGACCCCGCCTTTATAACATTTATCAGGTATAAAACATAACAGAGTTATACCAAAACATTTAATCATTTATCCTTTATCAGGTATAAGACATAACAGAATTATACCAAAACATTTAATCATTTATCCTTTATCAGGTATAAGACATAACATAATTATACCAAAACATTTAACCATTCATTCTACTAAGCATTGTCTATTGGAACCACGTTAGTTCCTCGGGTAACCATCGCCACCCGAAACCTTTCATAGAGTAACCGTCGTTCCCCGCTTCTAGTTGCACAACCACCTTTTCCTTTTTCACCAGACAATATCTGCTTAGATTAAAACCTTTTCAACCTTTTAAACCTTTTCATCCTTTTTAAAAGTCCATTTAAATAACTCTTGTATTTGGACTCATAACCGTTTCAACACCAGTCCATTACCCGTATATGGAAATAAGCGTTTCATAAATATAATGTTATAGGTCTTGCATAACAAGGCTAATAAGATCATATTTACCTGACACTTAGTCCTATACATAGGCTTAGACCAAACATTCACATTTTTCATTTCTCAAAGCTTTATATAAAAGTTTCATTCTTTATATTACCCGTTTATTATAACCTTCCCAAAAAAGTAATAACAGGTAATAATAACTTTAAAACAGTTATAAGTATTATAACTTTTCCACGTATGTGTATCAACACAAAACAAGTAAAGGCATCTCAAATACTTTTCAAGTAAACAGTTGAATATATATCATTGCATGTATATCAGCCCGAAAACATTAAAACATTTAAAACATTTAAAAGTGGGCTCATAGAACTCACCTTATTCTCTTAAGCAGTTAATTCAGAGAAAATCACCGCAATGTCTTCCAATTAAACCTAATTGCGTATTGTACGGCGTTAACGCAAGGTTTAATATAATAAACACTTCCTATGTTTATTTTAATACTTTGTTATCTTAATAATATTAAAATTTATTAAGTTCATTCCTTTTAAAAGGTCAAGATGACCAAAATGCCCTTTGGGCAGTTATCTTTTTCTTTTGACAATAATACGAAGACACGCATTCCTATAAGTAAACGCTCACTCCGGGATAAAAATGGTTATAGTATGAGTTTAAGGACATGTTAAAACTCACTTTGGTTATAGTTTGAGTTTAATAACAAATTTTAAAGCTTCAGATGATGATGCTGATAAAGAAAAACTAGATGATGAAGGTAATGACGAGGTGTTACAAGTGATTGAGAAAACACCATTTTGAAGATAGAAGGTACAAACAACTTTTATCAAACATAACATTTTTTAGTTTAATTGAACACATAAACACAATTATGTATAACTTTATGTTTATAAATTTCAATGAGTTTAACTAAACTCAAATATGTATAAGACTCGCTAAGTTTAAATCATCTATTTGATTTGAAACTCGTTGAAATTTTAAAACTCGGAGAAATTTTAAAACTCACTGAAATTAATAAACACATAAAAAAATACACGATGTTTACATGGTGGGCCAAACAGTTTCAAAACAATAAGAATTCTTGATGAACCAACTAACAAAACCATAGTAATTAAAATATAAATGAACCAACAAACAAAACCATAGAAGTTTTTATTTGTGGCACACACAAGTGTATACATATTAGTATTAATTTTATGGAATAGTTAATAACAACTTTTGTTTTGTTATGTTTGTCTTTTACCTGTAGGGTTGGTTCCTCTAGTTTTTCATGGTTTTGGCATTTATAATTTTGTTGTGGTCAGAAGAAGCTGGCCAGCTGAAGGACCAAGCTAGCCAAGCTGCTTCATCTGTCTTGGACTCAATGCGGCAGGTCTCAATTTCTCATTTTAATACTTATGGGTTGTCTATTATATTATAATTTTTTTAATTATAATAAACAGATGTCACCGATTTTGATGTTAGAAAACCAATTTTGTTTGACACAAAATGTTAAAAATATCATGCAAATGCAGGCTGGACAACAGATGAAGGCTGGACAACAGGGAGCAGCAAATGCATCTAGAGCCAACAAATGAACCGAGAAGGACCATTTCACCAACCATCATGGCTATCTATTTAATTAATTTTACCAATACTTTTGTATTTAATTTTGTTTTTTTTTTGTACACTCGAATAAGAAAGAGATTCGGATGTACTCGCGCTCTTAAATTTGTTCTAATATTTTTTTTATTTTATTTTTGTACCAAAGAATTCTGATGCTTACATAGCTGTAACCACAATCACTGAAGGAAATGGAATGTTGTCTAGTTTTTTTTTTTCATGTTAACTCTTTCTAGTATAAGACTCACTGCAAATTAAAACTCAATTATGTATATGACTTACTGAATTAAAACTCTTTAAACCTCAATTATGTTTAAGACTCGCTGAAATAAAACTCTTTAAACCTCAATTAATTAAAACTCACCGAGATTTAGCTTGAGGTGATAATTTAGAAAGTGAACATGATCATCAGTGGTTGTTTGGAATTAGCACGATTTTCAGTACTAGTTGGTATAAGTATGGTTGACTTTCAGAAAGTCAAAGCTCAAAATCATGAATCAAGAATAAAAAAATCATCACTTGTTCGACCTTAAAATAGGATGATTGTTTAACTTCTGAATTCTAACATTCTGTTAGTTACATGTTGCTATGAACCATGCTTATATTAATTTTGTTGTTTACGACTTGCTCATATGTCATATCTATATATAGTTATATACTAAGCTTTGAAACATTAAAAGATCAATCATGTTTTCATCTGGGTGGTGTGCAGGTTGATTGACCCTTTTTTTAGGGTGGAGACACTTTTAAAGCAAGTTAGTTTTTAAGTAAAAATTTCAGTGAGTTTAATAAAACTTACAACTGCAATAAAACTCACAGAATAAACCTCACCAAAATAAAACTCACTGAAATTAAAACTCACTGTCATTAAAACTCACTGAAAACAAACTCATTGAAATAAGTCACTGATAATAGAACTCACTGAAATTAAAACTCCATTAAAACTCACTGAAATAAAATTCACTGAAATAACTCACTGAAAATAGAACTTAACTCACAACTGAAATAAAGCTCACTGAAATTAAAACTCACCGAAATAAAACTCACTGAAATAACTCACTGAAAATAGAACTCACTGAAATTAAAACTCGTTGAAATTAAAACTCACTGTCATTAAAACTCACTGAAATTAAAGCTCACCGAAATAAAACTCACTGAAAATAGAACTTACAACTACAATAAAACTCATTGAGTCTTATACATAATTTCGGTGAGTTTAACTAAACTAAATTATGTATAACTTACTGTTTATTAATTTCAGTGAGTTTAATTAAACTCAGTTGTGTATAACACTCACTGAGTTCAAATCATCTATCTGATTTAAAACTCACTAAAATTTTAAACGTCACCGATTTTTATAACTCACTGTAATTTTATAAGTCACTTAAATTCTTAAAGCTCAATTATATTTTGTATATCACTTTTAATCATTCGAATACATCCACCGCCATCTTTATTTATCTTGATAAACAACCAAACATGACTAAAAAGTTGCCATTTTGACCCAAAAAAGACATCTGTATGCAATTCCTGCCATTTAACCATCCTACAGAAGTTATCAGCCCATGTTATGCTTACAATCTCAGGCTGTTGGCTCTAATTCATCAGATGACTACACACACACGTCAAAGAGTTGACCAGAAAAGTCAACCTTTCTTAGATTTCTATCATTAAACACTAAACACATAAGGAACAAAACATCACTCTATAAACTTCTAAAATAAAGCCAAGACCCATAGCTAGCATACCTTTGATTGGTAAATTCATTCCTGACAAAAAAAATCCATCTTTGACAACTAAAATAAATGCTAAAGGTCGTCGAGTTTAAAATATTGAGTTGATAATGTTATAAAACTCACTGCAAAATCGGGATTAAAAGGTCATCTAGTTGAAAACACATAAACAGAATAGCAAGTATTGAATAAATGTTTAATACACCAATAAAAACTCACTACAAAGTTGAATTAAAAATTATGTTCATCTAGATACTATTCTTGCTCATCTTCTTCCCAATTTTTTCAGCTTCATCATCTTCTTCCATTTCATCGTCCGTCTCCTCTACTTTAACTTCAACTTCTTCATTTTCAGGAATATTTGAAAAAAAAAAGACTTGAACCACCAGGAGTTTCAGCTTCAAATCTGTAAAATGAATCACTAGTATTGATATTATTTGAACCTGCATTTATATTACAAATTTTATGACATTAGTAATTCAAAATAATATAAAACTCACTTGAGATTTCAAACGCACTATAAATTTTGGTCATTGAGTCTTCCTCATAATTGAGGTTTAAAGAGTTTTATTTCAGCGAGTCTTATACATGAATGAATTCTAAATTGTAGTAAGCCTTATACTAAGTTTCTTAAAACTCACTACAGAGTGTTTTCTGTCATGAGTTTGAAAAAACACAGTTGAGTTTAATATATTAACATAAAACTCACTAACCAAAAATTTAAACCATAGTGAAAAAACACCTATGATCAAATTTACACCAAAGAGTTTTAGGTCACATTAAAACTCACTGAAATTGTTATAGTAGAGTTTTAGTTCAACCTTGACATGAAATTTTTAATTCAAGTTACACTGACCTTCTTCTACATGCTTACCATTTCCATCTCGTTGATAAAGATTTTCAATATTGTTTTCCTTCATATCTATTAAATACATCGAGATCAAAACAGTCAATCTAACAGAGCTTTTCATATACAAAAATTAAATTTTGTTTTGCTTTTTGAGATAGAAACTAACCTTTTCTTTTCTTATTACTCTGATTTTGATTTTTGCTTTCAATACTGCTTTCCATAATATCTCACTACAAAATAAAACTCAATAAAAAAACTCAAAAGTGAGATTTAAAAGTAGCGAACTCAATATTTTAAAACTCACTGCAAATATGGTTCAAATTAAAACTCACTGCATGTCTAGTTAGCCTGCATCAAATTATACAAATATTAAAGTTGACATGGTGAACTGTTAAAGTTTTTCTTTTGTGGGGGAGAAGGGTAATTGTGCCTTATTTTATGGCATGAAAATGTTCCCTTAAGGAATCACTATTCTTAATTGTAGCAAGATCTTAGATTGATTATTGACAAGTAAATCTTGTTTGTGTTTAAAAATATGGCTCAAAAGAAAACTCACTGCAAATATGATTCAAAATTCAATTCACTGCAAATATAACTCAGAATAAAACTCACTACAAAGCTCTAACCGTCATCTCCATACCATTATGCCCTTTGGTTGATTACAGTTCAGTTAATCTAATTACCACCTTTGAAAAACACACACTTGCAGAACATGAAGCTTAGAATCAACATTTAACCTCAAGTAACACAAAATTTGAACCCTCCATTCAACAGACCACTATTTAAGAAAAAATAGATCAAAGATCTTAAACTTACGAGATCATTTTACTGAGTATGTGTGATCAAATGATCAAAATGATAATATTTTTCTAATCCAACATGTCAAAATCCGAAGGCAGAAAAGTCAATTGAATCTTTTAAGATATAGGATCAATTAAATTTTACAATCATCATACCAAAAATCGAAAAAGTAATACCTGTCAAAGTGAAGTAGGAACTGCAAACATAAATGATATGAACTTGATTAAGACTCACTCGATTAAAACTCATTCGATTGAAGCATAGTGATTATGATCTTAAAACTCAATGATTATGATCTTAAAACTCAATGATTATGAGTTTAAAACTCACTAAAAAGACTCGCTTGATTAAAACTCACTTGAAAAGTTTCACACACCAAAGTTTGTAACAACAAGATAAATGGCAGCTGCAGAATTAAATGATATGTATTTGAACATCTTAGAATAGCCATCACATCTCTTTGTATATATGGAGTCTTATAGAAAGATTAAAACCCATATTAAAAGAGTAAAAATATGCAACTATTGGAATACAAGGCCATAACCATTATCATTTAGTCCAAGATATGCTTACTTTTAATATCTATTTTTGGTCAAGGAACACAACTATGTAACAGGCTCATTATTTATGACTAAGTGAGTTTTAACAAACTATGAGTTTTAAAACTCACTATTTCTAAAACTCACTATGAGTTTAATTACCGTGCGTTTTACACTCAACAGTGAGTTATAGAATATCGATTTTTAACAATGAGTTTTAAACTCAACAGTGAGTTTTAAAAACCATGAGTTTTAAACACAGCAATGAGTTTAATTCCAGTGAGTTCTAATATGAGTTTTAAACTCAAAATTGAGTTTTAAACTCATATTAACAGGATTTAAACTCAGGATTAAAACTCATGATTTAAACTATCTCTAAAATCAGTTAAAGACTTGAGCTTTAAGATAAATTCATCATCGTTCAAATTAAAATCACTCAAATTGTTCAAATTAAACTTAAGTTTCAATAAACTATCTTTAAAATCCTTAGTGAGTTTTAAACAAACTGAGTTTTAAACAAATTGGTGAGTTTTAAATCCTTGGTGAGTTTAATTAAAACACACTAAATTTTATTAAACTCATTAGAATAAATGTGACGCCCACTCCCAGTCTTGGCTCTAGGAGGGGTCACGTGTCGGATTTACTCATGAACACATGGTACAACAGAGATAACTAAGCAGCGGAAATAAAAAAAAAACTTTTCATTTATATATATAACAAGTTACAACAGTAAGGAAGATAACAACATAATCTATAACTAGATCTTATCTATAGCTATACCAGTCTACTACCGAGTCTTTTCTGATAGCTTGCCCATCTAATCTGCCCTGGCTAGAGCCCTTCCCTTGCTACTTTAAATATCACCGATACCTGACATACATGCGTTTAAAGGTCATCTTACGCTGGTGAGTTCTAAGTATTTAAAACTTTTACCTTTCCTTGAAAGGTTTACTTCAAACATTTGGGCCTAACGACCCCGCCTTTATAACATTTATCAGGTATAAAACATAACAGAGTTATACCAAAACATTTAATCATTTATCCTTTATCAGGTATAAGACATAACAGAATTATACCAAAACATTTAATCATTTATCCTTTATCAGGTATAAGACATAACATAATTATACCAAAACATTTAACCATTCATTCTACTAAGCATTGTCTATTGGAACCACGTTAGTTCCTCGGGTAACCATCGCCACCCGAAACCTTTCATAGAGTAACCGTCGTTCCCCGCTTCTAGTTGCACAACCACCTTTTCCTTTTTCACCAGACAATATCTGCTTAGATTAAAACCTTTTCAACCTTTTAAACCTTTTCATCCTTTTTAAAAGTCCATTTAAATAACTCTTGTATTTGGACTCATAACCGTTTCAACACCAGTCCATTACCCGTATATGGAAATAAGCGTTTCATAAATATAATGTTATAGGTCTTGCATAACAAGGCTAATAAGATCATATTTACCTGACACTTAGTCCTATACATAGGCTTAGACCAAACATTCACATTTTTCATTTCTCAAAGCTTTATATAAAAGTTTCATTCTTTATATTACCCGTTTATTATAACCTTCCCAAAAAAGTAATAACAGGTAATAATAACTTTAAAACAGTTATAAGTATTATAACTTTTCCACGTATGTGTATCAACACAAAACAAGTAAAGGCATCTCAAATACTTTTCAAGTAAACAGTTGAATATATATCATTGCATGTATATCAGCCCGAAAACATTAAAACATTTAAAAGTGGGCTCATAGAACTCACCTTATTCTCTTAAGCAGTTAATTCAGAGAAAATCACCGCAATGTCTTCCAATTAAACCTAATTGCGTATTGTACGGCGTTAACGCAAGGTTTAATATAATAAACACTTCCTATGTTTATTTTAATACTTTTTTATCTTAATAATATTAAAATTTATTAAGTTCATTCCTTTTAAAAGGTCAAGATGACCAAAATGCCCTTTGGGCAGTTATCTTTTTCTTTTGACAATAATACGAAGACACGCATTCCTATAAGTAAGCGCTCACTCCGGGATCGCCCAGTGAGGGATGCGATTTCCAAGTTGGGATTTATGCGACACCCTCGCTTTTGCCAGAAATCCTAGTGTACAGGCGTCTACCCTTCCGGTCCGCGCGAACTTCTAAATATCCGATTAACTCGGTATTTGAAATACTTTATCATCTATCCATTTTAACTTTATATATATTTATTATATATATAAACATAGTTCCATGTCAAAAATCAAGCCTCCATACCTTTCGAATTATTTTATATTAAATAATCATATTTGGAAACCCTAATTTCCCGTTATTCTCATTTCTTTATCAAAACCCATTTTCATTCAAAACTGACTTAGGGCATTATCCGTTATAACATTATATAACATGCTTTAAAATTTCAAAGCTTGATTCATCACCGTTTACTTGGGTTTGATAGCACAGCGGCTAGAAAACCCTAATTTCTCATTTCAACACTTAAATATATATATATATATATATATATATATATATATATATATTTAAATATGTTTCAAACATATATTAAATATTCTTTAACCCGATAATTACTTTATAATTATCGTTAAATATATATATTTATATATATATATATATTTAATATTTAAATCTTTTCTTTTAATCAATTTTATTTAAATAAAACTGATTAATAATTATATATATTTATTCGTCTTAAATATATATTTATATCATTTATCCCGTTCTATTATGATTTCATATAAGTTTTAACTTAACAATAATATTTGTAATAATAACAAATATATAACGTGATTACCTTCTGACGGGTCGTGAGACGAGTCCAAAATAACCGAATAAAGTTGTCCGATTTGGACAAATGACTAGTCCTTCCCGAGTAGTTTCTCGCCACGAGCATTTTCCCGTTGTCGGTTTGTCGTTTGGACCTCGTTACACCATCGAAACATCGCCCGAAAGTGAAGATTAGTTTAGTTCCGAGACCCGTTTCTAACTAATATTATAACCACATCCGTTCACTGTCAACAACCGCCAATCACCGCTACCATTTACCACGTTCTTGGCAGTTCATCGGCGAAAACAACGGGGAGGAGGTTCGCTGGAACGTCTAGGGGCTGCTGGTGGTCGAACCTCATGACAAGGCCAGACTCGGGGACCCTCTAAGTGAACCAGAAACGTCGGACATCGCCGGAGTTCATGGTTTGAGGTCGCCGGTTTCTGTGGAGTCAGGAGGGGGCTGCGTGTGTTTGCCGGCCGAAGGAGCAAAGAGAGATGGGGTGCTCATCGGTTTTCTGCCGGAATCGAGCGGAGGTGTGAGGTGGGTGTCGGCCGGGAAAAACGAAGAGAATGGGGGAGGAGGGAGACAGCCGTACGGTTCTTCTCTCACTCTCTCTCTTACTTAACTTCTTCTTTCTTTTTCTTTTGTACTGAATTTGTGTTGTGTGTTTGAATTGTGTATCTGATTTCATTTTCTACGTACATTTATAGTCAAAGTGAAACCACTAAATATGTTACACGTAAACATGCTGAGTAATGAAAATATTGCTGAATCATCTGATCAATTTCGACAGACAATATCTTTCAAGAGTAAGGAGCAAGTAATATTTATAATATTTTGTTTAATATGGTATACTGTAAATAAGTAGGCATTATACCCGCGTTCAGAATCCGTAAAATAATATAATATTTCATGAACGGTTCATAAAAATTACCGAACATCTAAAGTATTATGGGAGTCTAATAAATATAATTTTTATATTTATTCTTCGGTTATTATACAAACCGGTGAACATTCCGTTGTTTACACGGTAGAGAGCGCGTGTAATCAGTGTTGTGACCTTGGCCGTTTGACAGACTGAATACGTCTTCTCGACTGAAATTCTAAATTATTATTATAATAATTATTATATTTTGCTGAGTTATTAAAATCATCTTGAACGGCTAACCGAACTTATTTCGGTTATTATCGCGTAACAGCACCGGTTATCGATTTCATCGTTTTTCGTACCGAACGCCGCAATTATATTTTATAACGATAAAAATATCAAGTACTTAGCAATACCTGATATTCTGTTTTCGCATCGGTGTTATATTAGTGACGTTCGTGCTTTAATTACGGTTATTACAAACCGGGCCTAAATCACTATTTTGCGTTTTTCCCGCTTCGTTATAACTCGGATTTAAGATCCGTCTGCGCTCACAATCTTTATTCTTCGGTATCTATCATATTCTATAAATTCGTCTCTTGACGTTTCCTCGAATATCGTGTCGAATATTCATACGTGAATCGTGACGTTTCTCTATTATACGTATATATTATATTACATATATTTCAGCTACTTAACATATATAGCACACGTATATATCTTAAGTTATAAAATTTGGGGTGTTACAATAAAACTCACTGAATTGTAACTCATTAGAACTAAGTTCTATTAAACTCGTTAGAACTTGGATTTAACTGGATCTATTTCAGTGAGTTTTTATTTATGACTAAGTGAGTTTTCTATCAGTGACTTTTATAACTCTCTTAGTGAGTTTTAAACAAAATATGAGTTTTGAATCCTTAGTGAGTTTTAAACAAACTATGAGTTTTAAATGAATCCTTAGTGAGTTTTAAATCCTTAGTGTGTTTGATGAGAAAGGGAACGCTAGAAATGTTATTAAAATGTCATTAAGTTATACGGAAACAGAAGGAATAACTCATTGCGTTTTAACTGAAGGTGAGTTTTAACTGAGTTATAAAACGCACTGAATTTTCTGTGAGTTTTATAACTCTCTGAGTTTTAACTGAAGGTGAGTTTTATAACTCAGTGAGTTTTATAATTCGGTGAGTTTTTATCAAGTGAGTTTTACAAGTATATTGAATATGTAGTGAGTTTATTAAAGTCACTGAAATAGAACTCACAACTGCAATAAAAATCACTACTACAAAACTCACTACTACAAAAATCAGACTTATAAAAATCACTACTATAAAACTCATAATTGAAATTTAGGTTAATGAAGTAGTTCTTAAAGTCAGACTTATAAAACTCAATTTTTATACATAAATTGCAATGAACTCAAATTTTATTTAAACTTATTTTAATAACTCACTGCAAAATTGCTTGAATCTTTAGTTAAATAAGTAATATACAGTTAATATTTATCTAGTGAGTTTTATACTTAATATTTACCATAAGATAGTGAGTTTAGCATGCAGTGTCACACCCCCAATTAACCACTAACGGAGTTTATACCGTTAAGGGGTGTGAGCAAACCAGGACCACAACCATTAGTTACAAATACTAAACGAATCAGAGTAAAGTCCAAACATTAATAATAAAAACAGTTAACAGTACGCAGCGGAAAAACATTGTCTTTAGCACTAACCACGTGCTTTACAAATCAGTGTTTTAAACTCCCAATTAAGTTTAACTAAAAAAAATAAAATGTCTTCGTGTGCCAATACCAACCCGATCCGGATACTCCTTAGCGATCTGCAAAAGTGAAAACCACACAAGTGTCAACCTAACGGTTGGTGAGTTCACGGTGGGCATGACATGCATTGGCCCGGTCTCATAATCATATTCATCATCATGTAATAGGTATTAGTTTTGCAAACATTGCCAAGTATTGAATTACCGAATATGCACTAGTTAAGTAAGAGTTAAAGCGGTCAACCGATATCGCGGGTAGCTAATCCGGTTTCCATGCACTAAGGAAGTTTGTACCAAAGCTGACCAATATTGTAGAGGCCGTGCCATTCTATTTTGCGGACCTATGTCATCGCGGTTTTGCCTCCCCCGTGTCCTCTCGGGATCACGGTCAGATAGGCTGATATTGAACCTCCGTGCACTCCCCGTGCCACGGGGCGGAGTTTGTCAAACTCCAGTAGATCTACCCAACATCCCCTCGCTTCACAATTAATGGTACAATTTAGTTGAGGACTTTTAAGTTTTCAAGGCATCCTTAGAAATCATGTGATATCATTTGGTTTAGACTTTAACCTACACTAGTCATATTAAAACGGTTTTTCCTTCGGGTTCTCATGAATCCCGAAAATATTTTCAGTTTTGTTTTAGAAATAGTTGTTTTAGTATTTCACAAGTGCTTCCCATAAAACACTTCAAGTTCATCAAGTGGGTGCCAAGCACTCCCGAGTTCAAGTTCATCAAGTGGGTGCCAAGCACTCCCGGGTTCAAGTTCATCAGAGAGGTGCATAGCTCTCATAAGGTTGTCAGCATTGTTTTTCATTAAGTTATTCAGTGTGACCCAACCGGGTTCACGGTATTTGGGTTAGTGACACTCACCTTTGGTTGCACTGCTACACTTGCTAATAATCCAAGTATTGCTTATCGAAGACCTATGAACACTTTTAGGTCTTAAGTATTAGTTTTGTGTCTAATCATTAACTTATCGTCACTATGGCCCATAACATAGCACGTTGGAACTACGACTCGACATACCGACACACGACACCGATGGTTGATCATAAACAAGGGTTCATATACATCAGAAATCAAAGCATGTATCGTCATAGCATAATCATGTAAGTCATGGTATAGCATTTTAGTAAATTGCACAAGTTTGGATTCTGGTCACAGTTTCGCTAGTAGTGTCGCCAGGCAGTTTCGCTGTGTCCACGGGCAGCACTTTCGCTAGGCAATACCCGATGACACAGTTTCGCTAGGCTAGTTTCGCTCGAAACTGTTGGCACAGTTTCGCTAGCCTAGTTTCGCCCGAAACTGGTTTGAACTTTCGTTCAGGGAATTTCGCTCGGTAGTTTCGTTCGGACAGGTCTGGTTGGTTTACCCGGCGACACTACAGTTTCGCTCCATAGTGTCGCTGGATGAAGATGTACATAATTTCGCTAGGTAATTTCGCCCAGAGAATAGTACAGTTTCGCTGGTCGCGAAAAATTCACAAATCAGCCTAAAAATCAATCTAACAGCTTCCATATTTCATGTGATTCAATATTTAGCATGTATGATCATTTACCAACATAAAACAGTAAGCTTTAACACCTTAAACATGGGTTTTCATCATCAAATCACCAAAAACATATTTTAAACCTAAAATGACCTAAATAGCATAAATCTTCATTATGGATGGATTTCAAACGTAAAGTTACAGACTTTATAACAGATCTAGCATTCCTAAGCAACATATCAGAAGATCAAGTGATTCCATGGAGGTTTGGTCATGCTTTAAGGTAAAACACATAGAAAAAGCAAGAAAAGATGGTTTTGAGACTCACGATTCGATCTAGGATCCGAATGGATGATGTCTCGAGGCTGAGATCACGTCGGCTCGTGGTGCTTCTTGGCTAACCAGATTCCAGAAGAGTGTGTGTGTGTTTCGGGAGAAAAGGTGCAAGAATGAGGCTTCTAGGGTTTTATAAAATATATATATCAGGGGCTAGTTTTGCTGGCAGTTTCGCTGGCCAAGCGAAACTAGCTCTGATCACGTGTGAGTCAACAGTCTGACTGCCGGGCGACACTATAGTTTCGCCCGGTAGTTTCGCTGGTAACCAAAAACATACAATTTGCCACATAATCAAGAATTTACAATTTGTCATGCTATTAATAATATTAAATCATGCGTTCAAATCACATTGCACGTAATGACAATAAATAAATGAACACATAACACATATGGACGGGTTCGGTGATCAACCAAAGGTCGTGGACGTATTCGGCCTAGTTAAGCATTAGTTACTAAGTTGACACTTATAACGTAACTAACGGAATTGTCTAACGGAAGTTAACCTTGAAATTCTCGGATGTCACATCATCCCCTTGTAAATGGAATTTTCGTCCCGAAAATTATTCTTGCGTTGTAGCGTTCGCAGCCTCGGCTATCGTCGTTGCTGTATTTGCTGGGTAAAGAAAGCAAAAGTTTTAGGGTCGTCACATCCTCCTCCTGTTAAAGGAATTTTGGTCCCCAAAATTAAATCATACCTTGAGTTTCCGTGGACGTTTGCTCGAACAAGTGAGGATACTTTTTCTTGATTTGATCCTCTCGTTCCCAAGTATATTCAGGTCCACGCTTTGAGTTCCATCGAACCTTGACGATCGGAATCTTGCTACGTTTGAGGGCTTTCTCCTCGCGTCCCATGATTTCTACTGGTTGCTCAATGAATCTCAGATGTTCATCAATTTCCAATTCCTCCAAAGGAATTATTTCGATGTCTTCAGCCAGACATTTCTTTAGGTTAGAGACGTGAAACACGTTGTGAACTCCATCGAGTTCAGCAGGGAGTTGTAATCGGTAGGCCACCGGGCCTACTTCCCCAATGATTTCAAATGGCCCGATATAGCGAGGATTCAACTTTCCACGCTTTCCGAAGCGTATCACTCCTTTCCAGGGAGATACCTTCAATAGTACTTTGTCGCCTACCTCGAACTTCAAAGGCTTACGGCGTTTATCGGCATAGCTCTTTTGTCTGTCTCGTGTTGCGGCTATCCGTTTTCTGATTTGAATAATTCGCTCCGTAGTATCATGAATGAGTTCTGGTCCAGTGAGTCCTTTCTCACCTGTTTCGGCCCAACACACGGGCGATCTACATTTTCTGCCATAAAGCGCTTCAAAAGGTGTTGCACCAATGCTCGTATGATAACTGTTGTTGTAGGAGAACTCCACCAACGGAAGGTGAGCCTCCCAGTCTTTACCGAAGTCGAGAACGCAAGCTCGGAGCATGTCTTCTAAAGTCTGAATAGTTCGTTCCGTCTGACCATCGGTCTGCGGGTGATAAGCTGTACTCATATCCAGTCTGGTACCCAATGCTTCTTGCATAGATTGCCATAGTCGGGAAGTAAATCGAGGATCTCGGTCGGAGATAATGGTCTTAGGCACTCCATGACGTGCCACGATTCGGTCAATGTACAGCTTTGTCAACTTATCCATGTTGTCACTTTCTCTCATTGGGATAAAGTGGGCAGATTTGGTTAATCGATCAATGATAACCCAAATCGCATCCGGTCGATTCGATCGATGAGGTAATCCCGTTACAAAATCCATGGAGATATCCTCCCATTTCCATTCTGGGATCTTTGGCTGCTGTAATAATCCAGAAGGCTTTTGGTATTCAATCTTCACCCTTGAGCATGGTAAGCACTTAGCCACATATCACGCAATGTCGGCTTTCATGTTCGGCCACCAATACAAGTTTTTCAAATCTTGGTACATTTTATCCGATCCAGGGTGCACCGAATATCTTGACTTGTGAGCCTCGTCCATCACGAGCTCACGAAGATTTCCAAGTAAAGGAACCCAAATTCTGTCATTGTAATACCTGAGTCCGTCGGACTTAATTTCGGAGTTACCATCCACCCCTCGCAGTGCTTCTGCTGCAAAGTTTTCTTCTTTTAAAGCTTCTTGTTAGGCATCGCGGATCCGATCCGGCAATCCCGTGTGAATGGTAAGTTGCAGCGCTCGTACTCGTCGAAGCTTTTCGTACTCTTTTCTACTTAATGCATCAGCCACAACATTGGCTTTTCCCGGGTGATATTTGATTGCTATGTCGTAATCATTCAGTAGCTCGACCCACCGTCGTTGTCGCATGTTGAGATCCTTCTGATCGAAGATGTGCTGTAAGCTTTTGTGGTCGGTAAATATTGTGCACTTTGTTCCGTAGAGGTAATGTCTCCAAATCTTGAGTGCATGAACAACGGCTCCCAATTCCAAATCATGCGTTGTATAATTCTTTTCAGTGTCCTTCAGTTGCCTGGACCCATAGGCAATCACTTTGTCCCGTTGCATCAACACGCAACCGAGTCCTTGGATGGATGCATCGCAATAGACTACGAAGTCGTCAACCCCATCGGGTAACGCAAGAATCGGAGCTGAACATAACATGTCCTTAAGAGTTTGAAACGCGCGTTCTTCTTTTTCACCCCATCTATATTGCACTCCTTTGTGCGTTAATGCTATTAAGGGTTGAGCCAATTGCGAGAAACCCTTAATGAATCTTCGGTAATATCCGGAAAGTCCCAAAAATTGTCGGATTTCGGTTGGCGCTCTAGGGGTAGACCAATTCTTGATAGCTTCCACTTTAGCTGGGTCGACGTGAATTCCTTCCTGATTAACAATGTGTCCAAGAAACTGGACTTCGCGAATCCAAAAATCGCACTTCGAAAACTTAGCATAAAGCTGTTCCTTGCGGAGTAATTCCAAGATAAGTCGTAGGTGATTCTCGTGTTCTTCCTTTGTCTTGGAGTAGATCAAAATATCATCGATGAAAACTATCACAAACTTATCGAGGTACGGCTTGCACACTCGATTCATCAGATCCATAAATACAGCAGGTGCATTGGTTAGCCCAAATGGCATAACCAGGAACTCGTAGTGACCATACCGAGTCCTAAAGGCAGTCTTGGGTACATACTCATCACGAACACGAAGTTGGTGATATCCGGACCGTAGATCAATCTTTGAAAAGTAGCTTGAACCTTGTAGCTGGTCGAAGAGATCGTCGATTCGAGGAAGTGGATACCTATTCTTGATTGTAACCTTTGTTTTGGTCAAAAATTGCACGAGGCAATCTCGTATTCCAAACTTAGAATGTGGGGTGAGGTGCCAAGAAGTCTGGTTCAAAGGTAAAGAAAAAGTAATGCAAATGACACGATGATATACGAGGGAAACCCGGAATCCTGAGAGTTGCCTCTGAGAATCCCAGTAAAAACCTCGGGAGCCGGCTCAAAGCGCCTGCTACCTAAAGCTTTTATAAAGTAAGAATTCGATTACAGTGGTGGAGACGATGATCGAAGGCTAAGTGTTACAATATTCAGAGTGTCGTGTGTTGTGTTGTGTTTCCTAATTCGATCATGTCCCATTTATAGCTACAAACAGAAATAACTAATTATCCGAGAAATCAGGGATCCTCTTGACCACGTCTATTAGCCGTTTGAGGAAGTTCACCACTCAGTCCACGTTCGTTAATGCCACGTCAGCGCTAATTGACCGATTCCTTAGGAAGGTTAAACCTCGCTTACCTGCCATTGAAATTAATCACGTGGCCATTAGCAAGTAAAGGATATTTAAATAAATAACAAATAACGTAACCTGTCGAGAATCCTTGGGATTCCCGGATTCCTGCATGATCAAGTTTCTCAGCCGGGTGCTTGGAATTTGACCCATAACAATTGCCCCTGAATTTCGCGGGTGTTCGATAAAGGATAACAACTGTGAAATTCAAATCGTTTCAAAATAATCTGCATGCCCACGTGGACGGCCGAGATCTAAGATACCCTTTTTGATTTGACGGCTTACACTCTCCCCCATACGAGATTTCCGTCACACCTCACTGCCTTAAATACACCATTTATTTTCTCGTTTACTCACCATCTTCCCGAAAACCCTAGAGAAAAGCTCTCTCCGGCATTCAGGTCAGTAATCCTTCTTCCCGGAAATTTCTCTTTTTTCCGTTTTGCTTTCGTAATGGTCAAGAGAACTCGTTCCTCCTCTGTTGCCCCCGGTACTCTCGCCACCGTTGGAGACTTCGTCGATCAGGGCCTTATTCCGGTGAAATCGGAGGAGTCCTGCCGTTTCACTGACATTGACGTGAAAGACCTCAAGGAGTCCGGCCAGTTTCCGTCCAATGCTGTCTTCTTCCCATTCGACCCCAGGATGAAAGCCGATTGGATTTCTAAAACCTGGGTTTGCTTTCTTCTCTACCCCTTCCAAATCGGTATGTCCTTTCCTTTCCCTGCACTGGTGGATGACTTTTTCAAAGTCACCGGGCTGTCATACGCCCAAACCATGCCCATGGTTTGGAAGATTCTTTACTCCATTGACAGCTTGAACCGTTCAAGAAACTTGTCGATAGGGATTCCGGAAATCTGTGCTGCCTACAACCTTAGAACCCATGGAAACAGCCGCTTTGTTCTCCAAGCCAAAACCTCAGACTCCCATCTGATTCCTAGGGCCACCCACAATGACCACGATTGGAGGCAGAAATTCTTCTTTGTCCGTAGGGATTCCATCGTTGGGGGTGAAGAGTTGCCGGTGCAATGGGTGAAGAAGGGTAGGAAGCTTGTGTTCTTTCGTTTCTGTCGATATATTTGTGATTTGTTAACTTACCTTCAGTTTCCTTTATTTGCAGCTCCTGTGTTTGAGAAGCTTATTAAACCTACTCCTCTCTCAGATAAGAAGCTTGTGGCTTTTTATCAGATTCCCGTGGCTGAAAGAACCTTCGCGATAGAGAACTCTTTCAGTGAGCCAAGCAATTCTGAAAAAATGTCAAGTAAGTATCGATAGATTTTGTAATATGAATTTATAATAAATTGAAAATCTTAGACTTATCTGCTTCGTATTTTCAACTTCTCAGCTCCCAAGACCAAGATGAGTTTTGATCTCGAGGACCTTTCTGACTACTTTGATGATGATGTAACTACTGAAGCTCCCAAGTTGACCCATACCAAGGTCGAACACACCTCCAAGGCTACCTCTTCCAAGCCCCCGCAGCCCAAAGGCAAAGCCGCCACCACCAAGAAAAGGAGGGGTTCAGATTCTGCTTCCATCAGCCTTCCTGACTGCTTCGAAGGCCTAAACACTACCGAGACCATCAACATGCTCACTAGCCTTCAAAAGCACGTAAGTCCCAATTTCTAAACTTCTTGATTGACAATCTGATACTTCCGGTAGGATTCTGATCAGTATCCTCAATCTTGCAGGGTTTCGAGCGCCTAGCCGCAATGTACGCCGATGCTGAAGCCAAGGTGTTGGAGCTGAAGGAAGAGGTGAAGAGGGCCCATGATACCATCAAGATCCAGGGGGACATTGCTGAATCAAAGAACAAGTACTTCGAGAGGAAGCTGGAGATGGTGCAAGAAGGGTTTGATGCTGCCTTGGAGCTGGAGGTCCAGAAGGGAAGAAGGTCTGCTGCCATAGCTGTTTTTCAGAGCAAAATCAAGATGGCAGAGCAGGCATCCGAGACAGACTTCTCTGTTGGGATCTGGAAAGTTGAAGCTTGGAGGGCAAAGTTGGAGAAGCTGAAGAAAGAGGCCGAAGATGCCGAAGCTGCCAAGCAAGAGAAGGCTCATCCTTCTGAGCAAGAAGGAGAAAGTCCCAGCACTCAACTTGAGAAAATGGCAGCTAAGGGGAGCAGCCTCGATGAGCTTCTGAATCAGGAGGGTGGTGAGAAGATGTTGACTGTGGATGTGATCGGCCATACCGGCGAGAACAAGGGGAAAGAGGTGATGGGATCCTCCAAAACCTCCAACAATGATGAAGAACCCTGAGGTGCCGCCGTTCATTTCCACTGTTTTTTGTTGATGTTTTGATGTTTCAAACAATGTTTCTTTATGTTTCCTGCACACTTAACAACAATTAACAATGATAGGATTCCGGGTGGAGGGATCTTGAACTTTTCAAGACGAAATCCGGAATCCTAGAACCCAGACAATCAAGCCTCCCAGGTGGAGGGATCCTGAAGTTTTCAGGACGAAACCTGGGATGCTTTATCCCTTTATTTTGCTTAAATATTATGAATGGTATGGTAGGTTTGACCAACATTTGTCGTTTTATTTGCAAAAATAGTTTTTTCGTTGACTTGAATAAAGTATATGCTTGGGTTCCACAAATAGAATATTAAAGTATAAAAGAATCTTTCTTGAATCCACTACCTTAATGGATCCAAAACAAACCTTTTACTCATAAAAGAATGTCGCATGTTCAGATTTTGTAGGACCCAAAGCATAAAGTATATTGAAAGATAAGGCCCTTCAATTCTCCTTTCTTTATGATCAGGATTCCCAATTCCTTAGGATTCCCAAACCTGTTAAAAAGGACTTCGAATAATAAGTCAAAATTACTCGCGTTTTTAATCTTCTCCCGACTGGGATCCAATAGGTTTTAAATTTCAAGTTAAACACTGGGGACAAGCCCAAAGAAACTGGGGTTATTCCCGATAACACTGGGGACAAGCCCGAAGATACTGGGGTTAAACCCAAACAAGCTGGGGACGAGCCCGAAGAAACTGGGGTAAAACCCATCTTAGTGACATGAAAATGTCAAACCAATTGTTAGGAAACTGGGGTTAATCCCACTTAGTGACATGAAAATGCCAAACCAATTGTTAGGAAACTGGGGTTAATCCCACTTAGTGACATGAAAATGCCAAACCAATCGTTAACACGTAAGCGTTAAAAACCTTAGGAATCCACTCAGAAGCCTCCAGTGACAAGATTATCAGCCACCCTTAAGAATGGACTGGTCCGGCCACCTTGAGCATCCTGAGGGATTACTTGCGCTCCAGGCGAGGGTCGTGCGTCACAGGCGTTTACCCAAACTTGAGAAAGGTGAATACCTTTAAACCTTAGAAGATGTGCTGGACATCTTAAACAGAGAAGAGGTGGCCAGCCTCTGACTGGGGATAAACCCAAAAAACTGTTGTATAACTTCCAACCTTCTGCAAAACACTTGAATGCTTGGTGAAGGGCGGGTGTCAGCCTTGCTGACACCACTCCGATGCTTAAGTTAGTAATGGTTAAAAAGAAATTGATAAAGCGAATTGAAATTGGATTAGTATACTTACCTGGATTGCTGACTGGGTGAAAATCCGGGTGAGAATCCTGATAGGATCCCTACATAAAATAGGCTTTCAGATGGATAGCATTCCAAGCTCTCGGTAATAAGTCTCCTTCTAAGTTCATTAGTCTATATGCCCCTTTTCCTTCTTCGGATTCCACTAGATAGGGTCCTTCCCATTTGGGCGCCAACTTCCCATCAGCCGGATTGGTCGTATTCTGAAATGCTTTCCTCAATACCAAGTCTCCAACCTGAAATCGCCTGAGCCTGATATTCTTATTATATGACCTTGCTATCCTTTGCTGGTATGACGCCATTCTGACTTTGGCAAGATCCCTGAGTTCTTCTACCGTTTCAAGATCCTGAAGTAGATTCTCAGAGTTATTCTGGGAATCCTGGAGCGTAACTCTTGCTGTAGGAATCACCATTTCAGTAGGGATGACGGCTTCTGCCCCAAATACCAAGGAAAAAGGCGTTTGGCCAGTTGCATTCTTGGAAGTCGTCCTATCTGCCCAAAGAACAAATGGAAGTTCTTCAGCCCATCTTCCTTTCTTGGAACCCAATTTCTTTTTCAAGTTATTGATGATGATTTTGTTGCTGGATTCCGCTTGACCGTTGGCTTGAGGATGTACTGGTGTTGAAGTGATCATCTTTATCCCCCAACTCTCACAGAAGCTCGTAGTCCTCTTGCCAATAAACTGGGAGCCATTATCACATACAATTTCTGCTGGGATCCCAAACCTTGTTAGGATATTCCTCTTGATAAACGAGATAACCTCCTTTTCCCTAACTTGAACGTAGGCTTCTGCTTCTATCCATTTGGAAAAGTAGTCGGTCATTGCAAGCATAAAGACTTTTCCTCCGGGTGCCTTGGGCAGCTTCCCAACTATATCCATCCCCCACTTCATAAACGGCCAAGGTGAGACAATGGGGTGCAACGGCTCAGCTGGTTGATGGAGAATATTGCTATGTCTTTGGCATGCATCGCACTTTTGTGAGAAGTCCATAGCATCCTTCTTCATAGTTGGCCAGTAATAACCAGTTCTGAGGATCTTGGAAAACAATGCTCTTCCACCGGTATGATTTCCACAATCTCCCGCATGGATATCTTGAACTACTTGGAGCGCCTCAGATTTCTCAAGACACCTTAAGTAAGGACCTGCAAGAGACTTTCTATATAGAGTATTATTTAAAATAATGTAAGGAATTACCTTCGTGCGGAAGGCTCTGGGATTCTCGTTTTTAGGAATTTCCCCACTTTGAATATACTTTATAATAGGGGAGGTCCAGGATTCCAAGACCTTCTCAGGATCCTGAATTTCCATAGAATCCTCGCAGTCCACCTTATTGGATTCCTGAGCCGAAATAGCTGGAGTCAAAACATGAGTGATTGGGATCTTGACATCCTCTGGAATTTTGAGAGATGAGGCCAAGTTAGCCAAGGCATCGGCTTCCGAGTTCTCCTCCCTTGGAACCTGAACTATATTGAAAGTTTCAAATTTTAAAGACAAATCTTTTACAACATCAAGATACTTCGAAAGTTTCTCTCCTTTGGCTGCATAAGATCCATTGAAATGGTTAGCAAGTAATAAGGAATCAACATAGACTTGTATACACCTGATTCCCATGCCCCTAGCAATCTGTAAACCTGCAATAAGCGCCTCATACTCGGCTTCGTTGTTAGTAGCCTGGAATTCACAAGAAATAGACGAGGGTAAGATGTCTCCCTGGGGTGATTTTAGTAGGATTCCGAGGCCCGTGCCTCTGACATTGGAAGCCCCATCCGTATATAGGATCCAAGGCTCCTCAAGTTCATCAAGCTTCCTGACTTCCTCATCGGCTTCCGGGAGGATGTCACTGCTGAAGTCTGCTACAAAATCAGCTAAGGCCTGTGACTTGACAGCCGTTCTGGGCTCGTATTGTATGTCATAAGCACTGAGTTTGACTGCCCATTTCGCTAACCTGCCAGACATCTCAGGCTTCCTGAGCACTGCCTTAATAGGATAGTTAGTTCTTACAATAATAGTATGAGTCTCAAAATAATGTCTTAATTTAGTGGATGCCATGATTAAAGCTAAAATAAGTTTCTCGAGATAGGAATACCTGGATTCTGCATCAAGCAGTGTTTTACTTACATAGTACACAGGGTGTTGCTGCCCTTCATGATCTTTGACGAGGACTGCACTGACTGAGCTTCCTGAGACTGCTAAGTACAGGGTTAGAGGCTCCCCATCTATTGGCTTCATCAATAGAGGAGCCGATGAGAGATATTCCTTTAACGACTTGAGAGCTTCCTCATGCTTTTCATTCCACTCGAACCTTTTATTTTTTCTCAGAATCTCATAAAAATCTTTACTTTTTTCTGAGGATCTGGATATGAATCTGTTCAAAGCTGCTATTCTTCCGGTCAATTTCTGAACATCCTTAATTGTTGTAGGAGATTTCAGATTTAGAATGGCTTTAATTTGCTCAGGACTGGCTTCAATTCCTCTTTCCGTTACCATATAACCCAAGAACTTTCCAGCTCTGACCCCAAAGTGACACTTAGAAGGATTCAGCTTCATGTTGTAATGATCCAGGATATCAAATGCCGTTTGGAGATCCCTAGGGTGATCTTCTGTTTTCTTGGATTTCACTACCATGTCATCGATATAGACTTCCATAGTGTCTCCCAGTTGGTCTTTGAACATCATGTTTACAAGTCTCTGATAGGTGGCACCTGCATTTCGAAGTCCAAAAGGCATCGCAGTATAACAATAGATACCTGTTGGGGTCATGAAGGCGGTGTGCTCCTGATCACAAGGTTCCATCTGAATTTGCTGGAATCCTGATGAGGCGTCCATAAAGGTGAGCATCTCGTGTCCTGCGGTAGCATCCACCATAGCATCGATATGTGGCAATGGGAAAGGATCCTTGGGACAAGCCTTGTTTAGATCAGTGTAATCCACGCAGACTCTCCACTTCCCATTCTTCTTCTGTACCACGACCACGTTTGCTAGCCATTTAGGATACTTGACTTCCCGAATCATTTTTGTCTTGAGAAGCTTGTTAACCTCTTCTTGTATGATAGTGTTGGTTTCTGGAGCGAACTTCCTTCTTTTCTGCTGGATTGGCCTGAAAGTAGGATCCAAACCAAGTTTATGGGTTATAACGTTAGTAGGAATACCTGTCATATCTTCATGTTTCCATGCAAAGGTTGCCCTTCTGTTGGTGAGAAGCCGGATCAATTCTTGTTCGGTATCCCTGGGAATATCAGTTCCTACTAGCACCTTCACTTCAGGATCCTCAGGATCAATCTGAACTTCCTTCACATCTGATTCTTTTTCTTCCTGAAGTTGAAGTGCCAGTTTCTTTGATTGCTATGCTGAGTTAAGCTTAGCTGCTTTTCTCATTGAAGTGAGATAGCAGTTCTTGGCTTCTTGTTGGTCGCTCTCTATCCGAACAACTCCCCAGGATGTTGGGAATTTGATGCACTGGTGGTAGGTTGATGGTACAGCTTTCATTTCATGAATCCAAGGCCTACCTAAAATAACATTGCAACAAGAGAGTGAGTCAATAACACAAAATTTTTGAACACAGTTTACCCCTTCGATATAAATAGGAAGCCGGATATCCCCAATCGTATTCTTGGTTTCTCCACTGAATCCAACAAGGACTGAGGATCTTGGAATTATGTCGCCTTCTGGTATGTTCATCTTTTTCAATGCTTCCAGATGAATGATATTTACTGAGCTTCCGTTATCCACCAGAATCCTGCGTACAACGCAGTTAGCAATATGTAAAGTAATGACTAAACTATCATGATGGGGATCCTGGATGTCGCTTCTGTCGGACTCGTCAAACGAGATAAGCTTTTCTTCAGTTAAACGTGAAGTCTTCGTAGGCTTCTCATTCTTCTCATTCTTCGACTGTTTAACATGCTTCCTTGCAGACGAGTAAGAGGTTCCACATATGTCTGAGCCTCCTGATATGAAATGAATAATTGGAGCATCCGGAGGCGGAGAAGCTGCTCGCTGTTGGGACTTCTCGGGTTCCTGAGTTCGGCTCTTCTTCCTGCCGAGAAGTTCTTTGAGATGCCCCTTGCTCAACAAATACCCAATCTCTTTCCTGAGTGCAATGCATTCATCGGTGAGATGCCCGAAATCTTCATGGAAGGCACACCATTTAGATTTGTCCTTCCAGGATCCCTGTTTGTCACCTTTCTTGGGCCATCTTGCCTTTTCTCCTAAGTCCTGCATAGCACACATTAGACCGGCAATATCACAAGAGAAACAATATTCAGAAATTTTAGGATATTCTTCATTGTCCTCTTCTTCGTCTACAGCATTGATCCTTTGATTATCTCCTCGAGAGTACGGTTTGGAGTTATAATATTTCCCGGAAGATTCAGACTTCCTGGAATTTCGATCATTCCTCGCAGCTTCTTCTCTTTGATGAATTATCTTGTCATCCTCTAGACGAATGAACCTCAGAGCCCGACTTCTTACTTCATCGAGGTTCCTGCATGGGGTCATAACCAAATCGTCATAAAATCGGGAATCCTTAGAGAGTCCCATTTTGAACGCTTCCACAGCAGCCGCCATGTCCAAATTTGGAATCTCAAGGGATTCCCGGCCAAATCTGGATATATAATCCCTGAGGGGTTCCGATGGCTTCTGGACCACTCGGTAAAGATCACCTGTGAGTTTCTCAAAGGTTCTGCTGCAAGAAAACTGATTATTAAATAAATTAACTAAATGAGAAAACGAAGTTATAGTATTGGGAGGAATACTCAGTAGCCATTTCATGGCTGGTCCTGTCAAAGTTGAACCAAAGCCTTTGCAAAGACAGGCTTCCTTGATATCAGCGGGGATTGGGTTGATTTCCATCCTCTCCCTGTAGTGAGCCACATGCTCTTCGGGATCCGTCGTCCCATCGTATAATTTCATGCTAGGGGTCTGGAAACGCTTCGGAATCTCCACGTCACATATGGGCCTCGTAAATCTTGATATCCTGTGACTCTCTAGAGGGACTTCAGGAATAGGCTTGATGATTCCCGGGACGCTAGCTATCATCTCCTTGAGTTTCTGAAGTTCCCTGAGAAATTGAGGTGGAATTCCTGTATCCTGCATAACAGTTGTGTTAGGCACATTATAACTAGGGTTAGGAATTCTCCCTGCATATGTGTCCCTGGTCCTGGGACTTTGCTCTTGCCGTGAGTTTCTGAATACTGGAAACTCGGTTGTTTCAGGATCCTGCATAGGGATGAAATCTCCTTGGTGAACTTCTGAAGGTCTTGCAGGACCGGCGTCTGAGATGATGAACGGATCAGTATAGCGGTATCCTTTGGGCTCCTTAGCCTTGGGACGAGGCTGAGAAGCAGAATACTCCCGGTCCCCCATTGGTTGGGATTCCCAGAAATCGTAATCACGCGACTTCGAGGATTCCTGATAATAGCTTTCCGGGATCCCAGACACCTGCTTCTGATGACTGACGATTGGAGGGCACGTTGTGAAAGTTGCCGAGGAGCCTTTATTGGCGGCAGTTGATGCCCTTGTTTTGAGACGATCTTTGGCCAGGGATCCCGACACACCAAAGTCAAGATTCCTGGGATATAAAGGGCTTTCTTCATCGACCGAGCTTCTAGATTTCTTAAGCTCCTCAAGCTCTTTCATCACTTGTTTAGTGGTTCTTTCCTGCTGCTCCGCTTGAGATTTCATCTGTTGAATCAAAGCAAAAATATCATGGTTAGTAATAACAGGATCAATACGCTCACCCTGAGATCCCGAGAAAACAGGAATTTGCGGTCCTTTCTGTTTCGCTACATCTCTCCTTGGGATGGGGGGAAGTGACGCGTTAACTGCTGGCATGAACACTCCAGTGTCCCTCGGCTGGTTTTCAGAGGAGGACATCGTGTTGATCTTGCTTATGCCCGAAGATCCCGCGGATACTGATGAAGTTTTCATCTGGGACGACATTGTAGCGATCGAAAACGTAGGATATGATAGAGTGAATGAAGTTTTGCACCGTTTTGCCCCACGGTGGGCGCCAAACTGTTTTGGTCAAAAATTGCACGAGGCAATCTCGTATTCCAAACTTAGAATGTGGGGTGAGGTGCCAAGAAGTCTGGTTCAAAGGTAAAGAAAAAGTAATGCAAATGACACGATGATATACGAGGGAAACCCGGAATCCTGAGAGTTGCCTCTGAGAATCCCAGTAAAAACCTCGGGAGCCGGCTCAAAGCGCCTGCTACCTAAAGCTTTTATAAAGTAAGAATTCGATTACAGTGGTGGAGACGATGATCGAAGGCTAAGTGTTACAATATTCAGAGTGTCGTGTGTTGTGTTGTGTTTCCTAATTCGATCATGTCCCATTTATAGCTACAAACAGAAATAACTAATTATCCGAGAAATCAGGGATCCTCTTGACCACGTCTATTAGCCGTTTGAGGAAGTTCACCACTCAGTCCACGTTCGTTAATGCCACGTCAGCGCTAATTGACCGATTCCTTAGGAAGGTTAAACCTCGCTTACCTGCCATTGAAATTAATCACGTGGCCATTAGCAAGTAAAGGATATTTAAATAAATAACAAATAACGTAACCTGTCGAGAATCCTTGGGATTCCCGGATTCCTGCATGATCAAGTTTCTCAGCCGGGTGCTTGGAATTTGACCCATAACAACCTTGTTAAGCTCTCGGTAGTCGATACACATGCGGAACGTTCCATCCTTCTTTTTAACAAATAATACTGGTGCTCCCCACGGAGACGAACTTGGACGAATAAATCCTTTGTCGAGCAGCTCTTGTAGTTGTGAGGAGAGTTCGTTGAGTTCACTTACGGCCAAACGGTACGGTGCGCGTGCAATCGGAGCGGCCCCAGGAGCTAGGTCGATCCCAAACTCGACTTGTCGAAATGGAGGCAAACCAGGCAGATCTTCAGGAAATACATCTTGGAAGTCGCGGACTATCGGGTAGTCGTCGATTCTACGCTCGGAAAGTGTCGTGTCGGTGACGTTTGCAAGGATCGCGAAGTGACCTTTACGAATGCACTTTTGAGCTTTGAGAAAAGAGATAATACCGGTGACTGCTCCACCTTTCTCGCCTTGAACTGTTAACACTTCACCGTCCTTGAGTGGAATACGAACCACTTTTTCTTGGCATAAAATTTCGGCTCGTTTTTCAGATAACCAATCCATTCCTACTATAACATCAAAACTACCAATCGGGAAAGGCATAAGGTCGATTCCTAATGTATGGCCAGCTAGTCCTAACTTGCAGTCCTTAACTATTTGAGTCGTATCATGAAGTTTACCATTCGCTAGTTCTACCACATATTTAGCGTCTAAGGCAATCGGTTTAGCATTAATTAGCTTAGCAAACTTAGTGGAAATAAAACTTCTTTCAGCACCAGAATCAAACAATACAGTAGCAAAGAAACCATTTAGGATGAATTTACCGTTAATCACGTTGGCGTCGTTGCGAGCTTCTCCTTGACCCATGACAAAAGCTCTTCCCCTGCCATTTCCACCATTCCCGTTGTTATTCCCGTTGCCATTTCCTCCGCCATTACCGTTCCCACCATTGTTTCCTTGGTTACCATTCCCCTGTCTTCTTAACTGCGGGCAGTCCCTCTTAATGTGGCCTTGAGCACCACATTCAAAACAGCCACGGGCTCCACCATTATTGTTCTGATTGTTTCCTTGCCCGTTACGGTTGTTCCCATAGTTGTTGCCATGATTGTTGTTGTTGTTGTTTTGCCTTTGGCGGTTTTGTTGCTCAGGTAGAGTTGCCCAGCAGTCTTTTGCTTCGTGGCCTTTCTTTCCACACCTTTCACAGCTCAGATTCTTTCTACAAACACCAGCATGATGTTTCCCACACTTGTTACACAAAGGCAGGTTACCCCTGTAGTTGCTTTGACCATTTCCGCCCTGGCGGTTGTTTCCACTGTTGTTCCCAGACCTTTTACTTTGACCTTGAGAATTATAAGACCTCCCAGTGCTGTTTCCAACACTCTGATTGTTCATTGAGTTTTCAGGAGCTTCATCATCAGCTTTTCTCTTGCCACTTAAGGCAGTCTTTTCTGTGGCTTTTGCAGGAAGTGTACCCTTCTCAACCTCCTGATCAGTAAGTTTGTGAGCCAAACGGATGGCTTGCTGCACGGTTGCGGGGTTGCTGGCAGTCACTAATCCTTTGATTTGAGGCGCGAGGCCTTCCAGATAACGCTCAATGCGTTTGAACTCAGCATCAACCATTGTGGGGCACAAGACTTCGTACTCATGGTATCGCGCGGTATACTGCTCCACTTCAGACCCAGTCATTTTCAGATTCAAGAATTCGCCCTCCAACTTCTTCACTTGGTCACGGGGACAGTACTCCTCCATAACCAGCTCCTTAAACGCTTCCCATTGCATGTTATTAGCCGCATCTAACCCAATCATCTGGATTTCGGCATTCCACCAGGAGAGAGCAGCTCCCTCAAAGGTACCAGTAGCATACTTCACTTTGTCTCCAGCAGGGCAGTTGCACATAGAGAAGACCTTTTCAGACTTCTCAATCCACCTGAGAAGTCCTACCGCTCCTTCTTCGCCGGAAAACGTCATTGGCTTGCAGTCCATGAAGGACTTAAACGTGCAGTGATGGTGGTTTCCTGATGCAATAATAGTTCGAGTTTTAAGTTTAAACAGGTCAAAATATAATTCGTTTTGTGCCTTATCCGGCATAATAGTTACCCTGTGTGGCGTATGCAGCTTGGACGGCTGCCACCGCGGCTTGCACGTGTTCGTTAATCATTGTTTGCAGCTGTGCAGGCGTCATGTTAATGTTGCTTCTTCCGTGTCCTCTTCCAGACATCTTGCTGGACAGTTAAAGTAGCCAGTGTTCAGTCACAGTTATACTTTATACATATCCCATAATATGCATAATAACAATTTCCCGTTATCCCACTATTAGTCCAGAAAAGTTTTCGTGCAAAAATCGAGGCGTCGTCGGAGAACGTCGCAAGTCGTAAGTACTATCGTCGAAAGTCGGCCTTCCCATAAAAGTCACCGTCGGCGTAGTCATCGTAGTAGAAATCAGGACGTAGCGTGTAGCATCGTTTCGTTGTCGCTTTCCCCCGGAATAGTGCGCGTATTAGCGTTCGCATTTCGTATTTGTGTGAAAATTTTCCTAAGGCTTTCCGTTAGACTACTTAGACACGGTCTATATATATCTACATATATATACATACGTACGAAGTATTTACTTACACAGCAGAGCGAGTATCCCAGGTTGGCACGTAATTATTTTGGTTTTGGGAATTTGTTTGTTCGTTTGTAACTAAGGTTTTCAAGTTGCAGTTTCCAAATCGTTTTCAAAATTGATTCCAGTTCTCTGCAACTTATGGCTCTGATACCAATCTGTCACACCCCCAATTAACCACTAACGGAGTTTATACCGTTAAGGGGTGTGAGCAAACCAGGACCACAACCATTAGTTACAAATACTAAACGAATCAGAGTAAAGTCCAAACATTAATAATAAAAACAGTTAACAGTACGCAGCGGAAAAACATTGTCTTTAGCACTAACCACGTGCTTTACAAATCAGTGTTTTAAACTCCCAATTAAGTTTAACTAAAAATAATAAAATGTCTTCGTGTGCCATACCAACCCGATCCGGATACTCCTTAGCGATCTGCAAAAGTGAAAACCACACAAGTGTCAACCTAACGGTTGGTGAGTTCACGGTGGGCATGACATGCATTGGCCCGGTCTCATAATCATATTCATCATCATGTAATAGGTATTAGTTTTGCAAACATTGCCAAGTATTGAATTACCGAATATGCACTAGTTAAGTAAGAGTTAAAGCGGTCAACCGATATCGCGGGTAGCTAATCCGGTTTCCATGCACTAAGGAAGTTTGTACCAAAGCTGACCAATATTGTAGAGGCCGTGCCATTCTGTTTTGCGGACCTATGTCATCGCGGTTTTGCCTCCCCCGTGTCCTCTCGGGATCACGGTCAGATAGGCTGATATTGTACCTCCGTGCACTCCCCGTGCCACGGGGCGGAGTTTGTCAAACTCCAGTAGATCTACCCAACATCCCCTCGCTTCACAATTAATGGTACAATTTAGTTGAGGACTTTTAAGTTTTCAAGGCATCCTTAGAAATCATGTGATATCATTTGGTTTAGACTTTAACCTACACTAGTAATATTAAAACGGTTTTTCCTTCGGGTTCTCATGAATCCCGAAAATATTTTCAGTTTTGTTTTAGAAATAGTTGTTTTAGTATTTCACAAGTGCTTCCCATAAAACACTTCAAGTTCATCAAGTGGGTGCCAAGCACTCCCGAGTTCAAGTTCATCAAGTGGGTGCCAAGCACTCCCGGGTTCAAGTTCATCAGAGAGGTGCATAGCTCTCATAAGGTTGTCAGCATTGTTTTTCATTAAGTTATTCAGTGTGACCCAACCGGGTTCACGGTATTTGGGTTAGTGACACTCACCTTTGGTTGCACTGCTACACTTGCTAATAATCCAAGTATTGCTTATCGAAGACCTATGAACACGTTTAGGTCTTAAGTATTAGTTTTGTGTCTAATCATTAACTTATCGTCACTATGGCCCATAACATAGCACGTTGGAACTACGACTCGACATACCGACACACGACACCGATGGTTGATCATAAACAAGGGTTCATATACATCAGAAATCAAAGCATGTATCGTCATAGCATAATCATGTAAGTCATGGTATAGCATTTTAGTAAATTGCACAAGTTTGGATTCTGGTCACAGTTTCGCTAGTAGTGTCGCTAGGCAGTTTCGCTGTGTCCACGGGCAGCACTTTCGCTAGGCAATACCCGATGACACAGTTTCGCTAGGCTAGTTTCGCTCGAAACTGTTGGCACAGTTTCGCTAGCCTAGTTTCGCCCGAAACTGGTTTGAACTTTCGTTCAGGGAATTTCGCTCGGTAGTTTCGTTCGGACAGGTCTGGTTGGTTTACCCGGCGACACTACAGTTTCGCTCCATAGTGTCGCTGGATGAAGATGTACATAATTTCGCTAGGTAATTTCGCCCAGAGAATAGTACAGTTTCGCTGGTCGCGAAAAATTCACAAATCAAACGTAAAAATCAATCTAACAGCTTCCATATTTCATGTGATTCAATATTTAGCATGTATGATCATTTACCAACATAAAACAGTAAGCTTTAACACCTTAAACATGGGTTTTCATCATCAAATCACCAAAAACATATTTTAAACCTAAAATGACCTAAATAGCATAAATCTTCATTATGGATGGATTTCAAACGTAAAGTTACAGACTTTATAACAGATCTAGCATTCCTAAGCAACATATCAGAAGACCAAGTGATTCCATGGAGGTTTGGTCATGCTTTAAGGTAAAACACATAGAAAAAGCAAGAAAAGATGGTTTTGAGACTCACGATTCGATCTAGGATCCGAATGGATGATGTCTCGAGGCTGAGATCACGTCGGCTCGTGGTGCTTCTCGGCTAACCAGATTCCAGAAGAGTGTGTGTGTGTTTTCGGGAGAAAAGGTGCAAGAATGAGGCTTCTAGGGTTTTATAAAATATATATATCAGGGGCTAGTTTTGCTGGCAGTTTCGCTGGCCAAGCGAAACTAGCTCTGATCACGTGTGAGTCAACAGTCTGACTGCCGGGCGACACTATAGTTTCGCCCGGTAGTTTCGCTGTTAACCAAAAACATACAATTTGTCACATAATCAAGAATTTACAATTTGTCATGCTATTAATAATATTAAATCATGCGTTCAAATCACATTGCACGTAATGACAATAAATAAATGAACACATAACACATATGGACGGGTTCGGTGATCAACCAAAGGTCGTGGACGTATTCGGCCTAGTTAAGCATTAGTTACTAAGTTGACACTTATAACGTAACTAACGGAATTGTCTAACGGAAGTTAACCTTGAAATTCTCGGATGTCACATCATCCCCTTGTAAATGGAATTTTCGTCCCGAAAATTATTCTTGCGTTGTAGCGTTCGCAGCCTCGGCTATCGTCATTGCTGTATTTGCTGGGGAAAGAAAGCAAAAGTTTTAGGGTCGTCACATCCTCCTCCTGTTAAAGGAATTTTGGTCCCCAAAATTAAATCATACCTTGAGTTTCCGTGGACGTTTGCTCGAACAAGTGAGGATACTTTTTCTTGATTTGATCCTCTCGTTCCCAAGTATATTCAGGTCCACGCTTTGAGTTCCATCGAACCTTGACGATCGGAATCTTGCTACGTTTGAGGGCTTTCTCCTCGCGTCCCATGATTTCTACTGGTTGCTCAATGAATCTCAGATGTTCATCAATTTCCAATTCCTCCAAAGGAATTATTTCGATGTCTTCAGCCAGACATTTCTTTAGGTTAGAGACGTGAAACACGTTGTGAACTCCATCGAGTTCAGCAGGGAGTTGTAATCGGTAGGCCACCGGGCCTACTTCCCCAATGATTTCAAATGGCCCGATATAGCGAGGATTCAACTTTCCACGCTTTCCGAAGCGTATCACTCCTTTCCAGGGAGATACCTTCAATAGTACTTTGTCGCCTACCTCGAACTTCAAAGGCTTACGGCGTTTATCGGCATAGCTCTTTTGTCTGTCTCGTGTTGCGGCTATCCGTTTTCTGATTTGAATAATTCGCTCCGTAGTATCATGAATGAGTTCTGGTCCAGTGAGTCCTTTCTCACCTGTTTCGGCCCAACACACGGGCGATCTACATTTTCTGCCATAAAGCGCTTCAAAAGGTGCTGCACCAATGCTCGTATGATAACTGTTGTTGTAGGAGAACTCCACCAACGGAAGGTGAGCCTCCCAGTCTTTACCGAAGTCGAGAACGCAAGCTCGGAGCATGTCTTCTAAAGTCTGAATAGTTCGTTCCGTCTGACCATCGGTCTGCGGGTGATAAGCTGTACTCATATCCAGTCTGGTACCCAATGCTTCTTGCATAGATTGCCATAGTCGGGAAGTAAATCGAGGATCTCGGTCGGAGATAATGGTCTTAGGCACTCCATGACGTGCCACGATTCGGTCAATGTACAGCTTTGTCAACTTATCCATGTTGTCACTTTCTCTCATTGGGATAAAGTGGGCAGATTTGGTTAATCGATCAATGATAACCCAAATCGCATCCGGTCGATTCGATCGATGAGGTAATCCCGTTACAAAATCCATGGAGATATCCTCCCATTTCCATTCTGGGATCTTTGGCTGCTGTAATAATCCAGAAGGCTTTTGGTATTCAATCTTCACCCTTAAGCATGTTAAGCACTTAGCCACATATCGCGCAATGTCGGCTTTCATGTTCGGCCACCAATACAAGTTTTTCAAATCTTGGTACATTTTATCCGATCCAGGGTGCACCGAATATCTTGACTTGTGAGCCTCGTCCATCACGAGCTCACGAAGATTTCCAAGTAAAGGAACCCAAATTCTGTCATTGTAATACCTGAGTCCGTCGGACTTAATTTCGGAGTTACCATCCACCCCTCGCAGTGCTTCTGCTGCAAAGTTTTCTTCTTTTAAAGCTTCTTGTTGGGCATCGCGGATCCGATCCGGCAATCCCGTGTGAATGGTAAGTTGCAGCGCTCGTACTCGTCGAAGCTTTTCGTACTCTTTTCGACTTAATGCATCAGCCACAACAATGAGGCTTCTAGGGTTTTATAAAATATATATATCTGGGGCTAGTTTCGCTGGCAGTTTCGCTGGCCAAGCGAAACTAGCTCTGATCACGTGTGAGTCAACAGTCTGACTGCCGGGCGACACTATAGTTTCGCCCGGTAGTTTTGCTGGTAACCAAAAACATACAATTTGCCACATAATCAAGAATTTACAATTTGTCATGCTATTAATAATATTAAATCATGTGTTCAAATCACATTGCACGTAATGACAATAAATAAATGAACACATAACACATATGGACGGGTTCGGTGATCAACCAAAGGTCGTGGACGTATTCGGCCTAGTTAAGCATTAGTTACTAAGTTGACACTTATAACGTAACTAACGGAATTGTCTAACGGAAGTTAACCTTGAAATTCTCGGATGTCACATGCAGTGAGTGTTAAACTCAATAGTGAGTTTTGAAATGTTGTTAATTTTAAAGCTCAAACTTGCAGTGAGTTTTAATTTAAAACTCATAACATAATATAATGCCCACTGCCATATAAAAACAACGAGTTTTAATAAAAAGTTATAAATTAATCTATAGTGTTAAACTTACTTTTAAACTCACCTGACTTCTCTTGTTCATGAGGTGTGAGTATATCGTTAACTATTTTTTAGAATCCAAAAGATGGCACAACTTCTTTGTTAACAGCATCCATGAAACTTGGAGTAAGATCATCTGAATCTGCTTCATTTTTGAAAAATGAATACATAAGATAATTAAACTCACTGATTTTGTTCAAGGAAATCAGATGATGGATATTGATAACAATTTAAAACTCATAAGACATATTTGATTACCTTTTCCCATAATTGTATTATCATCAGCTCCGTTATTTGAACTAACTGTCTTCATAAACTTTTATCTCGTTGCAGGAGAAAATGATGACATCGGTTTACCTGTAGGAGATGAACCTGAAATCATTATTTTATATTAATTATTTCTATAATTAAACATAGTGATATAGTTTTTGATCATTTTATCTACTACATCAGCATAATAGCAATACTTAAATTAAAACTCAATGAAAATAAAACATCACTACAATTGAAAGTCACGGCAAGAAAAAAAAACTAGTTTTATACTCTAAATACTAATGTTAAAACTCATATTAAAACTCACTAGTTTTATACTTTTATTACTAATGTTAAAACTCATTTAAAACTCACCGACCAAATTTATAACTCAATTAAAACACACTGCTGTAATTATTCTAGCATTTCAGACAAACCAATTGACAAGCAATGAATAAGAAACATAATCTAGATTCAAAAGTAGGTCAAAAGTGAGTTTTTACAACTAAGTGAGTTTTAATTAAGTGAGTATTAATCAAGTAAAAGGAAAGCTAACCTCTCAAGCATTTCGTCGAACACATGGGGATCATCAGTTTTCTTTAGATGAGAAAATCTGGTATCATATCACTGATTTTAACCTCTCAAGCATTGTTATTACAGGTATGAGGTGGATTCCATGATTAGTATGATTAAAATACAGAGGATCACAAACTGAAACACTGAATTTGTGATATCCGTTCAAAGCAAATTTTCACTGATTTTAACACCCTAACTTTCACAAGTTTATCATATTAACATCCATAAATGATAAAACTCAACTATTTTTACGAACCTGATCAGGAGTTGCCTCTGTCATCGTAACGAGATTTAAAAATCACAATAACCTAATCAGAAGTTGCCTCTTTCTTCATAACGAGATTTGCAGAACCTTCTTTGGACACTTCTTCATCAATTTTGAATCTAGATTTGTAGTCGGAATCGATTTAGTATTTAGAATCGGAATCGATTTAGCATTCATCTCTACCGCTTTAGATGCCAACTTCCGATCCATATAATCGGTATCGATTTAGTATTCAGATGAGTTGATAACCGGATTTAAGAGGAGCGATTTTTTATTTGTGATTCAGATGAGGAGCCATTTAGGAGAGGGTATGCGATTTTGGATCTGGGATCCGTAAGAAGCTCTGAGGAACGATGTAAGGGTTTATGAGGTATTTTTTTTATTGGACGATCGTACCCTTGTTCTAAAAACTCACGATAATAAATCTTACAATTTAAAATAGGGTCTACGGGGTCTACACTTTTTAAAGGGTCTACAATGAACCTCACCCTATATATATATATATATATATGAATAAACATTTCAGGTGACAATTAAAGAAAATAGATATTAGTTACACAATAACCAAATGCAATAAACCCCATAAATGAATTGGCAAGTGCTATATTTAACTATTTAAAAAGTGAACTAAATGAAAATATCTGAATATGTATTTATACATCTTGACTGTCTGGGTTTGATTGGTATAGCCACATGACCTAGTAATCTAGTGGTATGGTGATTGCCCCTGCATATAAGTGGTTATAGGTTTAAATCCTTGTAAGTGCAAGGTTGGTGGTATTTGGTAATATTTAACTATTTGAAAAGTGAACTAATTGAAAACGGAGCGTCTATTTAGACACCCAAATACGTTGCGTATTACTTAAAACGTAGCGTATTAACCTTTTACGTAGCGTATTATCAAATATGCAGCGTATTAGACTTTTAAGCGACAACCTGACATTCTCTGAAGCGATTGACAATGGAATGATCCTATACGCTGTGTTTTTGACAATACGCAGCGTATAGGTTAAATATAGATTTTTGAGTTTATATTTTTACGTAGCGTATTATCAAATACGCAGCGTATTAGACTTTTAAGCGACATCCTGACATTCTCTAAAGCGATTGACAATGGAATGATCATATACGCTGCGTTTTTGACAATACGCAGCGTATAGGTTAAATATAGATTTTTGAGTTTTTATTTTTGTTTTGTGTTTTGTGTTTGTTTATTATATTTTTGAAAAATAAAAATAATTTGTAATTTTTGGAATCATTTTTTCATGAAAATTTAATTGGTCGGTTTGAAATTTTTAATTTTTACAAATTCGGGTGGGTACGAATTTTTTTTTGACAATTAAGATAAGCTGATAACAAACGAGGGTATTGAGGATGAGACATAATCTTGGCTTTCACATCAATGTTGGCTTTGGAAATGTTACTGTCACTAGTGTCTTCAATCATCATCAAATATTGAATAAGTCCAAGTATTCAACTACACGATGAAGGAAAAGGGTCTTTGCAAAATGGGTGTCTTTATCTTTTTCTTTTGATTAACTGTGTGTGTTATATGGTGTATATGTGAGAGTGAGAGAGAGAGAAGGGGATATGTGAATTATGTGAATATGTCATATATTGATGATGACTTAATGGTAATGTGATGTTTATCTTGTTTGTAGTGGTTATATAAACGTTGTTTAGAAATCACAACGTAATAATACAAATCATTCGATATCACAATCAATCGACATCATCACAATCACAACGAACATAACATAATAGTACGCCATCACAAGCAAACATAAAAACAAATAAAGTACTATTCATGAGTACATCACCATAAAAAAATAAAGCTAAATTTCATCATCAAAACCCTACCTCACTAATGGTCCTCCTCATCCTCATCACCAGCCATGTCATCATCATCATCCTCTACCTCGTCCTGAACGACGCCCTGACCAGCCGGTGCCTGTGGAAATGGAGGGTGGTCATGGTAGTCCAAACGGGCTGCAATCCCAATCAACATCTGGCACTGCCATGCATGGATCTGAACCACTCGGTCCTGAATCTGAACTACTCGGTCTAAAGTCTCCCTCACAACCCGAGGCATTCTCACTGCCCTATACATATGACGCACGACCTACACCTCGTGCGCACGTCCCCGGGGTTCACTCCCTGCACTCCATGCCCTTCATCCTGCTCTGGCTGCGGTTGTGCCGGAGCCCCACAAGCATCCTCTGGGACCCAAACAACATCATCCCGCACCATCCGGTAAAAATAATGCCCGCAGTACTAAACCTCTTGATTATCTGCATGCTGCTCATGGTCGCCCTGCCAAGTGTCCTCGCTGGCAGTGGTGCGGGCATCTCGTGCTGGTGATCAAGGAGGACACCTATCGACGATGCAATCCGTGTGATATATGGCTCGCAAAAAATATCAGTCCCATGCCTCCTACTATCGTGCGTCCCCAGAAATATAGCTAGGCCGTGGGCTAGGGCGGCACTCCTCCGACGAATCAAACAGTAAAAGTAAAATAAATTTGTCCCCGTGACGTGCTCTCTGCTAAAGCCACGTGATGTAATGGAGGTACTGATGAGTTTATACAGGTATCTAACAAGGGGATCCCTAATCTCTGTAGCTCGGCGCTCAGTCGACCCTACTGGTATATCAGCGATCGACTCCCACCACTGCTCCATATCATGCTCGGGTACGGCCTTTACGGCCTCAGAGTATATCTTGGATAGTGTCTCATCCTCGGTGTATAACCCTGACAAGACCGCAAAGGCACGTAGTGTGTACCTATACTCCACCCCGAAAAGTGAGAAAGTAACCGCAATGGGTTCAGCTACCATGACGTCGTGGGCGGCCTGTGGAAAATCTCCGTCAACCGGCTGTAAGCAAAAGTGCATAAAAACTCCAGAACTAACAACGGGTACGTGGGTAGGCCGGCTGTATCGAGGAGCCGCCTGAAAGGAGTATCCGCCGGTACGAACGTGTCGTATCTCTCACCGGCCTGAATCTCTGTCAAAAACGGCACGTCAACTACATCTGACCCTCTAATCTTCCACCCCCTAAACCTCTGAAGTTTCTCTCGTGCTCTCGTCCCCGGGGCAAACTTGAGATATTGACAACCATCTATATCTAAATCAGCCATAACACCTACAAAAAAAAAACCAAATACTGAAACGTTAATAAACAATAGATAATAAATAATAAATAATAGACAATAAACAATAAATAAGAAATAATAAATAATAAACAAGAAATAAGAAATAATAAACAATAAATAATAAATAATAAATAAGAAATAATAAACAATAAATAATAAATAATAAATATTAATTATAAATAAGAAATAATAAACAATAAATAATAAATAATAAATAATAAATAATAAATAATAAATAATAAATAATAAATAATAAATAATAAATAATAAATAATAAATAATAAATAATAAATAATAAATAATAAATAATAAATAATAAATAATAAATAATAAATAATAAATAATAAATAATAAATAATAAATAATAAATAATAAATAATAAATAATAAATAATAAATAATAAATAATAAATAATAAATAATAAATAATAAATAATAAATAATAAATAATAAATAATAAATAATAAATAATAAATAATAAATAATAAATAATAAATAATAAATAATAAATAATAAATAATAAATAATAAATAATAAATAATAAATAATAAATAATAAATAATAAATAATAAATAATAAATAATAAATAATAAATAATAAATAATAAATAATAAATAATAAATAATAAATAATAAATAATAAATAATAAATAATAAATAATAAATAATAAATAATAAGGAAAACTGGATTTTAATAATCCACAGCGTATTGTTATTTCGGATTTTTAAATATATTTTTTTTTATTGTTTATTGTTTATTATTTATTATTTAGGAAAATTGGATTTTAATAATCCAAGTTATTACCAATTGGCCAATATTAATCCCAATTTCAAAATTGGCCTACATTAATCCCAATTATTAAAGTGTTGGATTTCATTGGACCCCCGTTAAGTTTTCCTTAACTCCGTTAGTTTTTTGCTGAGGTGGCAGCCACGTGGCTTTTATTAATCAGTGCCACATCAGCAAAAAACTAACGGAGTTAAGGAAAAACTTAACGGGGGTCCAATGAAATCCAACACTTTAATAATTGGGATTAATTTAGGCCAATTTTGAAATTGGGATTAATATTGGCCAATTGGTAATAACTTGGATTATTAAAATCCAATTTTCCTAAATAATAAATAATAAACAATAAACAATAAAAAAAATATTTAAAAATCCGAAATAACAATACGCTGCGTATGACATAATACGCTGCGTATTGTTCTTTCGGATTGAAGAAATCTCTGATTCGAAGCCCGATTGCATAAAAAATGTGGATATTCGACTATTCTCGTTCTATGTTCGATCCTACCAGTGAAACTACAATCTATAATCCAAAAAGAACTAAGCTAAGGTGCCAAGTTCTAAGTTAACTACTAAAACAGAAGATCTAAGTTAATTAAATCAATGATTTTGGTGATACATACCTGTATGTGTATGGGGATTGAACGGGCGAGTCGTGGATGAGGTTTTTCTTCCTTCTCCGGCGGTAATATGCCCTCTCCGGTGACTGTGGCGGCGGGGGTTACTTTAGGGTTTTCTGTTTGATTTGGGGGAGAAGACAACCGGCTGGGATTATACGCATTCTTATACGCTGCGTATGTGTCAATACGCAGCGTATAAGATTTTTATAAAAAATTTCTTTTTTAAATATATGTGTAAAAAAATTATACCCATATACATATATTTAATTTATATTCATAATTTTAATTTATATTTATAATTTATTTTAAGTTTTTTTTATACTAATTAAAATATATTATAATTTAGAATTTATTTTAATTTATATTTATATTTATTTTATTTTATTTATATTTATTATTTAAATTTAAATTTAAATTTATATTTATTTTATTTTATTGTTATTATTTTAATTTATATTTATAATCTATTCTCAACGGTTCCATTTAAACGGGTATATTCACAAGGGCTATATTCGCAATGGGTATATGTCCAACGACTCTATTTTCTAACTTTCTCCCCTATAAATGTAATTTTATTCGTTTATATTGAATTATTTATGTATGTTTTAAATTTAATTTTATTTCTTTATATATATTTATTAAAGTAATTTTTATATCTAAAGTTATGCAATCACTACTTTTTTGGAAACATTGTTTCTGGACGTTTAAGCCGGTTCTATTAACATACAAATCATTAAGGGTCACACGAGGAAATCTACCATTACTTAAAAAAATTACACGATACAAACGTAAACTCAATAATTATAAAAATTCAAACAGCTTTATTTATAACCAAAACCCACTCAACCAGACCATTCCATAAAGTCCTTTATCAGATTTCGTTTTGGCGGCTGGTTTTTTCCGGGATGGTATGGATGCCTGTTGCGTAAGTAGTCTTTCCCGGTCTTCGCACCTATCGGACATCGCACAACAAAGATATGCATTATCGTGTTATCTACACTATTGCAGGAACTGAGACAATATGCGTCCAAGTCGTTGGCTAACATCTGTAAGCCACTGTCAAGATTTCGACTATCATCGGGCTTGAAATAGAACCAAATATTGGTCCGATTATCATGCCCGAGATCTTGCATGATTAACGACATATAAGAATACGCAAACCTATTCACGTGTAGGTAGTCAACACAATTACACACACCGCCCACGTAACTCATCCCCGGTGCATCTGTGAATTCACCTGCATGGTGAATCTTTAAGCTGAAATAATCTGGGTTGCCTGCATATACAGCATCAACGAGTAACCCGCCCTCTTGATCACTAGGCCAACGAATCGAATACAAACGTGGGTTAGTGGAAGCCATTACGAGTTCTATAGTGGAAATTTTAGGTAGGGAAGATGAATACGTTGTGGGGTGTTTGGAATTGAAATCTTCTAGTGTATATATAGGGGAGAATACGCTGCGTATGTTTAAATACGCTGCGTATAGGGTAATTCTTTTTTATTTTAATATATTTTTTAAATATTTAATTTATTTAATAATTTATTTTAAATATAGGGTACTTATTTTTAAATTTATATATTCAAACATAACTAAAAATTTATTTAATTTATTTTAAATATAGTATTCCATAATTTATTATCTATTTACTTAAAATTATACATAAATTTAATTTTATTTAAAAAATAATATACTTTAAACCAACAAATGTTCACACGAAAAAAAAAATGTTCACACCAATAAAAAAATAAAACATGGTAAGGTAAATAAAACAACATAAGATGTTCAAACAACCAACCACAAATGTTCACACAAAAAGAAAAAAAAACATCACAAATCAGAACAACCACAAATGTTTAAAAATAAATAAAAACATCAGGGATCAGTGGTCGTCCTCGTCTTCATCAACATCTCACTTGTACCGCGTGAAGTCATAGACAAACGGTTGGTCATTCTGCCCGTAGTCAAAATCCGGTCGCTGTGGCGGAGGAGGATAGTCCGTGTAACCCATATGGGCATGAAACTGGCGTCTGTCTGATATTGTTGACGCCTAGATCAACCCGGTCCAACCTGTAAATCAAATTAAATAATTTAAAATTAATTAGTAGATTAAAACAAAAATGAATAAAATTAATACAAAATATATGGAAAAGTGGTATAACCTGTCAGCCAAAGCGTCAGGTAGAGTCAGTGCCGGATACTGATGTCGTCTCTCGTTCTGGGAGTGCGCCACTCTCGGATCAGCCATGTAATCGTATCCCGCACCAGACCCACTCCCTCCAGCCTCCCCAACACCCTGCCCAACCGGTTGCGGATGATACACACGGTAAAAATCTTCTCCATCCTCTCCACGTAACTTCTGAGCAATTGAAATCTGGCAAACGGGTCGTGTAACCCAACATGCGAGGCACCGTAACTGGGTCGACCCGATCAGCTTGCGACATGTCAACACCAAGTTTATAGGCAATGGTATTAGTGAATCTTCCACAACAAATATTATTCCCCTTGTTGCTCGCCTGGCTGCTCAAAAGCTCTGCAAGACAGTGTGCAAGTGCACACAGCTGGTTGTTACCCACATAATACAAGAAAAACAGATCCTGTATGCCAACCACATCCTGACTCCTAACACGTGGGGCGATCGAGTTAGCAATCAACTTTTGAAATAACTTCCAGAAAGAGTCAGTACATTTCGTAATACGGTTGGACCCTTTCGTTTTCCACGCCTCATCCGAAATTGTGCCCCACCACCCTACTAGTATGTTCTGGTTAACGGCAGAAACTGCCTCACAATACAACGGAGTAGCCAACTCATCTTCCGTGTATAATCCTGACACAACCGCAAACTCTCTCAGTGTCAACTCATACTGGGAACCGCCAATGTTGAAACGGACCTGTTTTAGCTCAGGTTCGTGGCGTTTGAAAGGACCCTGGACCGGTCCTTTCTTCCTAGGCGTATAGAAGAAAGTTGACAAAAACTCCATAATCAGAAAATAAAACATATGTTGTTTAACCATCCCGAACAACCTCCTCCAGGGACCCTCCCCAACATTAGAGACGTATCTCCCCATACCGTCACACTGGGTCAGAACATCCTCGTCCAAATAAAAAGGTGAACCAACCACAGATCTCCTAAGTTTCTGTAGTTTTTATGCTCGTCCGAACAGTCGTCGAACTGCAGCCATGGGTGAGTATTTATGCATGCCATTGTAGCTAAAAAATACCCAACAAGCAGGAATTAAAATATAAATCGAAACTCATAAATTCAAGAAGTCAGAAGAACAATACGCAACGTATTGATCAAAACGTTGCGTATTGTTCTTCTGACTTCTTGAATTTCTGAGTTTCAGATCAGCATTACACGTAAAAAATATAAGAACATATATGAACAATACGCTGCGTATTGGTAAATACGCAGCGTATTGTTCTTCTGGTTCCAGAAATGTCATCGATTTCGTGCCATACAAAGCGTGTATGAACATAGGCTGTGTATGGTTATTCAATTTATTCATAGTAGCAACAGAATACGTGTTAACATCTCAAAAAGAAAAAAAACCCTAAAAAAAACTCTTCTAGGTAAAATCAAAAGTAAATCAATTTGAATTCGATAAACATATTATTTGCTAACAATGTGGTAGAATTGAAAGAAAACATACACTTTTTTGAAGACTGGAAGGATGGATCGCAGATGGCTTGATTCTCCAAGGTATTGTGTTTCTTGGTTTTTGGTTGTGAATTTGGGCATAGACGGCTGCGTATTAGATATACGCAAACCCTATACGCAGCGTATGATGCAATACGCAGCGTATTGTATTTTTTTTGTTTTTTTGTTTTTACTTATTGTTTTTAAGGTAAAATTGTAAATCGAATAAATTAAAAATGAAAAACCGTTTAATAAAACCGCACAGTATGATTCAACTCTTATTCAAACTAAAAACGACATTGGTATTATTGATCACACATTACAAACTTAAAAATACATAAAAACAGTCGAAACACACATTGAAAACCAAACTAGTCTAAACAAACGCATCGTGACCTTTTAGAAAGTCCCAAACCGGAATAATATCAAAGTCTTTTCCGGTGGTTTGACGGTATGCTTGGAGTGCCTCGGCCATCACGTTTTCAGTCTGGTTTTTGACGGCTTCATTGTAGTGAGTATGGAACGTTGATATTTTTATCAACATCTTGTTCCATTTTAAGTTACACGCCAGGCTTTCTCGGTATGGGTCACAACCCATTAGAACGTGAAATCTTGCAGCAACATCAGGCCAAAAACTATTGTAGTTAGCCTGAGGGTTGCGCTGGAAGTAGTCGGGAAAAGTCTCCCACCAAGCTTGAGCCAACCTGAGTTTTTCTTCCGTGTTCCATGACATATTTAAAATAATATATATAGAGAGGTTGGGATTGAAAGAATATGTAAAGATTATAGAGGGATTGGAGGGGGATTTATAACACGGAGATTTTCTGGTTTTGTCATATGTAGCGTATGGCTACATACGCAGCGTATGGATTATTTTTATTGGTATTTTTGGGCAATGAAGGTTCATAAAAACGTAATGTGAATTTTTTAGATTTTTTAAAAATACTTTATTTTTTTTTCATTCTAAAACATGCTATATTAGCTAGATATTTGGGTGTTTTTACTAAAAAAAAATTAAGTTTATGAAAAAAAATATATGAGTTGTTGGTGACCTACTAATGAAAAGTGTTTTCATCTTTTCAAGCCATGCTTTTGTAGGAGATGAATCATTTGCTGTCCTTGCAATCGCATAGCGTGTATTTCTATCAGCTATCCCAAATGGGATACCTTTACTAATAAAAAGTGTTTTCATCTTTTCAAGCCATGCTTTCGTAGGAGATGAATCATTTGCTGTCCTTGCAATCGCATAACGTGTATTTCTATCACGGGAGGCCTGGAAGAGTTACAAGTACCATCTAATAGTAAAAAAATATGCTAATATGAAATCCTTTTTTACAAAAATATCATACACAGTTGAATAAAAAAAATAAATTAAATTGGTTAGGATCAAACATGTCGAGTCACAAAATTTTTGACAAACATGTTGACTAAAAAGTAATTTTACGTATCAAGCTTCAAGGTCTACAAAACCGGGCGTGCCTCTGTTGGCTTGAACGTAACTATGGTATCTGTCTAGCTGTTCTTTATATACTTCAACCCATGGTGCAGCTTCTTCAATTTGGTTACCGCGCCAATGCGGATCAACGTATGGCCATGGTACGTCCCCCTATAATTCCATATTGAGGAAATGATTTCCGCCAACGTGTACTAGCGATATAACTCGAGGATTGGTTGTTGGACCAGAATCAATCGGGAAGAATGTATTGTTCATGGTTAGTTGAATGTTGTTGACAATACAATTGAACGTTTTTGCAATTAGAATACCGGTTTCTGGCATAATCATCCAGCAATTTAACGGAGCCGGTCCAGTCCCAAACCAAATAAGGCTATTGCGTAGCTCACTGTACTGGTCTATGAAGTATTCGGATTGTTGATCGCCATTGAATGTGTTACCATTGTATACAGTTGTCCAAAATTCTCTATTATTAGTCAGTTCTTTTAACAGTTCTTCCCGAACGTATGGCCATAGGCTTACAAAAAATCCTAGACCTATGGCAACGGCACGAAATCCATAGTTACCGTCACCATCTACATTTGTTAGCGTTCTTATATGATGCCTCTTTATGTATGCTGGTACATCTTTTCCGTATATATGGTAATTGTAATCACTAAGGTCTGGTCTATCTTTATTTACCTTTTTTACCTTTTTTTGTTGGGTTTTTTTTTTCTGGGAGCTTTGGCATAGGTCTACAGTTTCCTGCGACCCGACATACGAACTATATCGTGCCGGCTCCACATTTGATTTTGTCGGACCGGTATACGAACTATGCCTGGCCTGCTCCTGAGACCTCTGTTCATCCCTCTCTTCCTTAGCTTTTATGGTTGGGCGACCACGGGTTTTTAATTTGACTTCGGGCTCCTTATATTGTGGCTTGCGCGCAGTTTTGTTCCAAAAGTTCTTAACTTTATCAAACGCACTCTTCTGGGCATGTTTTGGTTGGGACTTTGCGTTTTCTTTAGAGTCCTCTTTAAACGGATCCAACCCTTCGTCCCTTAGAAAATCGTTAACTTTTCCTGGGTACGCCGGTTTTTCATAATCCAGCTTCCGCCAAAATGGATCGATATCTTCCAAAGGCATTACGTAATCTGAAACAAAAAAGAATTTAGAAAATAGTCCACCGTACTAATCAAACAAGACTATCGTATAATGGGTCTGTACTTTAACACACCTGGAATGTCTAGCATTTTTTTAAGCCGACAAGCGCATGGGATGCCACAACCGGTGTATAGTTGATGACCGTAGGAAAAGTTGTGCACCTTGAATACTGTATGCAGCATGTTGATCTCTTTGTATGACAGGTCCAGGCATTTGATAGACACCCGACCCCTTATACGGTCAAACAAACGAATCTTCGCATGATGAGCCATCGTCTTTATTCTTGAAGTGGCTAATTTATCTTTTAGCTCACCTAACTGCAACTTTTGCGCTTGTTCAATAAACCCAACTAACTGATCAAGCGTTTCCCTACGGTTTCTAAGATGTGATTTTAGGGCATGATGCTCCCTCTCGGCTCTGTTCGTTGTGTTTTCACCATAATTCCGACGAGCACTAGTCCACAAAGTTACAAACCGGAACCTGAAGTTGCTTAACCACTGGTCATCCAGATATTTCAAACACGCTGAAAAAACAACGATGATTATTATTTGTTATGAAAGGAAACTAGTTCATTAAATAAAATATATAGTAAGGGTACTTACCGAGTCGGTCAACTATAGCAAGATTTCGAAAGATTTTGTCTTTATATTTGTTATAATGTGTTTCATTTGGAGAGTCAACCAATAACCACCAATGTTTCTGAAAACGTTTCCAGCTGTAGATTTGGCAATCACCGAAGCTACCCTGCCGATGTTTAGAAATATTATCCCAGATATGTATCCTGCAAAGCTGGTGACTTGCCTGTGGAAATACATTATCGCAGGCATTAACAAGTGCCAACTCTTTATCGGTTACTATAACCGATGGCTGGTACACATCCGATAACGTTTCCTTTACAGCCTCAAGGAGCCATGTGTAACTGTCATGACGTTCATTGCTTAAAATGGCGTGAGCGAAAAAGAATGAGCTTCCTATGGATGTGACGCCAACCATTTCAATTAGCGGAAGGTTGTACTTATTTGTTTTATAGGTGGCGTCCATAATCAGAACATGCGGGAATGCCCGCCAACAAGTGTAACCCAATGGACTAACGAAGAAAATCTCCTGCGTTATGTCGGTTACTGGGTCCGCTCGGATGTGATACATGTATCCTTTACTGTGAATATTGTTTATGAAGATTTCCATAGGTGTGTCACTGTGACGTCTGCTCGCCTTTATTTTATCTTGAGCGTTATAAATTGTTTTTAACATCGAAACGTTATCAGGATATTCCTTCTTTATCGTTGATAAAATGTTTCGCGGTGGCATGTTTTGGAACATAAGGTTACCAACCAATGCATTTTCTTTAGGTCTTAATCTCCTTACGTAGGGGAGAGCCTCAAGAAATGGGGTCCGTCGGTGGTTATGTGAATCACATACAATTTCCAACTCGTATCCGACATGGAAAGCATTGTATACGCCATGCAGCATGAAAGGACAGTCACATTTTTTACTACCAGTTTTTTTTTACCTTGGCCATGCTTACGAACTTGCCTGAACGATCATACTTTATCCACCCTTTACCCAGATTACCATATAATTTATTCGGGTTGGTCCGTTTTTTGTTTAGCCCGTAACCATTTTCTTTGCCTTTTTGAAAAACTCATTCGAAGAGGTCGTCAAAGGTTTTAAATATCTATACAAAATAAAATTGAAAATAAATACGATTAGTTATTTATGTGGCAGGTTTATTAATTGGACCGATTTAATTTTGTAAAAATAAATAAATTACCCGGTCGGTACTGTAGTCGACATCCGGTGGATATATTTTGCGTACACTGAACTCATCATACTCATCTGTGTCGGAATCCTCTTTAACAATTTCCGGGTTTGTTTCAGGCACGGCATCTCCATGATACTGATTATCATACTGAGAACCGCCAGGGCCGTCCCATGACGAATGCTCACCTTGAAAGTGAGAATACTGAGGGTCATATTGAGAACCGGCAGGGGGAGGCAATGACGAATGGTCACCGTAAAAATTAGAATATTAAGTGTCATAATAACTTTCGGGTATCTATAAAAATAAAAAAATATCGAATTAATTATTTTCATTATAACTAAAATAAATACAATAACTATTTTTTGAACCCCACTACTTGCCTGGTTTAAATCAAATGTCGGTTCCGAAACCGAAGGGTAATGGCTTTCTATTTGAGGTGGCTCCTAATAAATAGAAAAATAGATACAAGTTAAATAAATATTTGCGTAAATATAATAATTAAGTACGAATATTAACTCTTTCCTGGTTTAAATCGAGAGGCGGTTGGGAATACGACCGTTGATACGGTTGAACCGCGTATTCATCCTTCAAAAATATAATTTCTGCTGTATTATACAGAACATTATAAAACTGAGAGTTCAAAATGAAGATAACTTTGCTTACGTGTTGTGGCGGCTGGTTTAAATCGAGAGGCTCGTCATCGTCATTCGTGAATATATTCCAAATCGACATTATACTAACAAAATTTGTAGTTTTTTCAAACAAGTTGAATGATAACTGCAATTAAAAGACAGAGTAATGGTGGTCCTGCATTTGTATTGCATTGATATATATAGGTAAAAGTTTGTATAATTGCAAACGACGAAAGGCAAATATTCGATTTCAATCGAATTATCTCAAACCCATTCTCGTCGGCAGAGAAGCAATTATCACCCCCGTTCAATACGCAGCGTATTAGTATATACGCTGCATATTTCATCCCAATACGCTGCGTATAGGTACATACTCAGCGTATTACTTTCAATCAACATTCTGGTGCGCCTGCAAGATTACTGTGGATGCACAGTCGGATAAGATAGCAATAATTAAAGGCATACGCTGAGTATTGCCTAATACGCTACATATGTCAAATTTTTTATATCTATCGGTGATTATAAGTAGAGTGGTTATCAGCATAGGTATATATCATAAAATATATACCGTTTATAGAAAATGACCCTAATCTCCCAACGTACTTCACAAATACAACATGAGTTTCGGAAGCAGATCGTGGACGATTCGATCGACTAACGAAAGTTACCTGGGTTTAATCGTGGATGATGCATACAGCCGGAATCCAAGATATTTTACTTTAAATATCTATCATTACGGTCATTTTACAGAGTTACTGGGCAGGAGATACGTGGAAGGCCGTTGTACTTTGGCGGATTACTGCGATGTAAATGAGTTTAGATTCTATAATATGAGTCTAATCATGCCACATCTGGGGTATGAAAATACAAACAACATGTGGTTTTATTATAAAAACACTTATCTTAATCTTGACAGTGGCCTCGAACCGTTAACAAATAATATGGGCGTTGGTCGTCTTATTTCTATCATAAATGAAGACATCAGAAGTGTTGACGTCTACGTCATTGACAGTGACCTGGGAGCAAAGACTGAAGAAGACTACCCGAAGACCCGGGTGAAATGGGAAGCCTCAAGCTCTAAGGGAACAAAAAAACTGTTTTAAATTATTAAGACTTTAATGTGTTTGTGTTTTTAAATATTTAATATTTTATGTTAAAAAATAAGGGCCCGAAGTAAACTAACGTTTTTAAAATTAAACTCATAAAATAACGGTTACAATGACAGTCTGGTTCAAGATAAAATTAAAGTAAAAATTAACACCACTACAAATCTGGTTCAAAACGACACCGATATATTTGCTTGGCCATATGCCGCCGGTATGCCGCACATGTCTCCTTCAAATCGTCGCCCATGTTTAACGTCTTACCTTCTACCAACTTTTCCATCAACATGCATGCAATCACTCCAGAATCCGAACCTAGACTGGTTGAGTCTTTCGGTAGATACTCTTCGTTCGCAGCGAATGTTAGAATTCTTTCACCCGGTCCTGTATAAGGTCCGTTGTACCGCTGCCAATAATGTATTTCTTTCAACAGCCATCCAAAACAGATACCCATCAAATCAAATGATTCGGAATTAAATAATAACCATAAATACTCTTTTTGGTACCTATGATTCATCCAAAACTGAAGCATCTCTAAGGTCTGCATGTCGATACGACATAACAACCACTCGTTAACGGACCTTACATATAAAGGCACGTAGACGTACACCACCTCCCAGAAGGGGGGAAATAGTTCATCAGAACCGTTGGCATATCTTGCAGCGATCTTTTCACCTTCATGGCACATTTCATCTCTAAATTTTGGTGGTAGGATCAACCAACGAAACCCTGACGGACCATTTATCTTAATTTTCGCCTGCCTGCGACGCATCATCCTATTAACCCAGGCTTCAATGTGCTGTTAACATTTAAATAAATTATAAAAATACTCTAACCCACACAAAAAATACAAAGAAAGGATCAACAAATTAAATACCTTTTCCGATAGTTCACCCTTATCCTGGTATCCAAGGCAGAGAGCCCCATAATCGACCGTCGAGCCTGGTGTCAACGAGAAACTTAGAATAACAAAACAAAGCATCGCCGTTGTTGTAGAACCTATGAACGTTCTCCGACCACTTATCAGAGTTCTTGTTTGGGAAAATACACCTCGGTGGATTTGATTTTTCTTCCACAGCTTCTTCTTCCACCGCTTCTTGTCTAACAGATGATCCTTCACCGGATTTTTTTGCTGGCCTCCACTTTTTTAGAACCCACTTTGAGGACTTTGCGGTAGGTTGTGAATGATATTCATTGTCGTTTATCTCGTGACGTTTCGACATCTTTAACGGGCCTTAGCTTAAAAGAGTGTTTAAAAAAATTAACTTGAAAGATTTGAGATGGAGGATTTTTAAGATTAAGTTGGTGTGAGAAGTATTGGAAGAGAAGAGAGATTTATAAGGAAAAAACTCAGAAATATTATACGATGCGTACTACAGAATACGCAGCGTAAGTGCTAATACGCAGCGTATGTAATGTCTGCAACATTAATTAGTTCTATATACGCTGCGTATAGGCACATACGCAACGTATATAGATGTTAAATTAGCAGGACCCAATGAAAATATCTAAATATGTATTTATACATCTCGACTGTCTGGGTTTGATTGGTATAGCCACATGACCTAGTAGCCTAGTTGTATGATGATTGTCCCTGCATATAAGTGGTTGTAGGTTCAAATCCTTGCAAGTGCAAGGTTGGTGGTATTTGATGAAAAAAATAGTTGTTAAAAAAATTGTAGCCTAGTAGTAAGAGATAACGCCTTCTTTAGTAAAGACTAAAATTCAAAACTTATAAGTGCTGTATGATAGTGTTAATCAGTTGTTAAAAGAAAAAAGGTTTGCTTGGTATTGATTACATTTTCAAATCATATATGACGTTCCATAAGATCATCATAAATAGATGGGAAAATGTCACAGAAATATAACCAACTTTCAATTTTGTTACAATTAGGTTACTCAAACTTTTTTTTGTTTCAATCAGGTAACTTAACTTTAAAATATGTTCTAATTCTAGATAAATGACCTGATTAGCAGGTAACCTAATCAAATTTTTTTTATAAAAACTGAAATTTTAATAAATACTGATTAAAAAAAACGTTTTGGGTGTATAAATTCAAAATTTTATAAAAAAACGTTTTTTATAAAATTTTGAACTTTTATACAAAAATTCATTTTTATTAAAAATTCGATTTTAATAAAATTTGTTTTTTTATAAAAACTCCCTTTTTTATATAAAATTCAGTTTTTATAAAAAAAAATTGATTAGGTTACCTGCTAATCAGGTAATGTATCTAGAATTAGAAAATATTTTAAAGTTAAGTTACCTAATTGGAAAAAAAAAGTTTGAGTGATCTAATTGGAACAAAATTAAAAGTTGGTTATGTTTCTACAAAAATTACCCCTAAATAGATACATCATACAAGCTTATCCACTCGCATTTATTGTTTTATGAAAGATGTAACAAAATTGTATAAGTACGCCTTAAAGAGGTATCGTAGAATAGTTGTAATTAACTTTGACATAAATACAGAAAATCAATGTCTGGTTGATGTTCTGTTCGCTCTACGATGAAGTCAAGGAAGCTGAGGATCATCTATTCACGTCATGCATTGTCATATCCTCAATTGGGGCCATTATTAGCGAATGGTGCAGAATCCCTCAGATTTTTGTCTTCAATATTAATGATTTATTTCAGGTGCATCGTTCATGAGGCAAATGTGTCAAATCTCAAAAGCTCATTCAAGTCATTGTCCTTGTGGCCTGTTGGTGTGTATGATCGGCGATTAATCGCTTGGCGCCCCGTAACCGTGTACGATTAAGGGCTTGACGGTCAGTTGGCCAACGATGGTCAACATCGGTCCTTGGCGGTCTTGGCAGCCCTTGGCGGTCTAGACGGTTAGCTTAAAATTTTAATTTTCTATTAAAAAAATTAAAAAAGCATAAAAAATTAAGCTATAAGCGTATTTTGAAAGAATGTTAAAAAAGATGAAGATTTAAATATGAAAATGTATTTGTTTTCTGAGATTATTAGACGTATTAGTCTTTACTATTGTAGTTTTGACTTAAACATTTATTTAAGTACTAGATTATGACTTTTTTTATGGTTTTTACTTATTTACTTGTTAATTATACTAAGATATTGCCATATTGGAAATATACATGTGTATATATATATTTTTTATAATAATCTAGGGTCTTCGATTAATCGCTTAACACCAGTCGACCGTTGAGCAACCGCCGAGCGATTTTTGTAACAATTCTGAGACAAAGATAGTAATTCAAAGTTCAAACCCCTCCCCTTGGCATTGGTTTGAGTCATGAGTCGATTGCCTGATCCTACATGCAGTGGCGGAACCAAAAATTCATAACCAGAGGATCGTAATATAATAGATTAAAAAGTATATAAAAGTATATAACTTATATATCTAAGCGGTGTATTACAAACATAAGAATAAAGTGTAGGTTTCTTTTATTATTATTATTTTAACAAACATCTCATGAAGTATTTATATATTTTTTTGATATTATAATTTTTTTGTTTTATAAATTTAATCTTTAAATATCTCAAAAAGATGATAAACATATAAAAATCAAACAGAATAAATTTTTTATCCAAAACGTTTTTTTTCATATAAATTAAACAAAAGAAAATTAAACCCAAGTTTAAAAAGGAAATATAGGTGAAATCACCGTTTAGAAAAAGAAAAAAAAAGAAATATAGGTATCACCGGTTAATGGCCCACCGGTCATAGTCAACTTTTCTTTTTGGAAAATTGGAATTTAATAATAAAAGTTTTAAGTGATTGGCGGATAATAATATGAGTTTCACATTTGCATCACAATAATACGAATTAAACATGTTGGTGATTATAATGATACGCCGTTATTTTTTTATCTTTCGATTAGGGTTCGATTAGGATACTAATATGAGGTTTCTTCCTTTTCTTTTTGTTTCTTTCTCTTATCTTTCGATTAGAGTTGATTCGAACCCTAATCGAAAGATAAAAAACTAACAGCGTATTATTATAATCACCAACATGTTTAATTCGTATTATTGTGATGCAAATGTGAAACTCATATTATTATCCGTCAATCACTTAAATCTTGTATTATTAAATTCCAATTTTCCTTTCTTTTTCCAATATATTAAAATACTATATAAAATATGTACTTGTATTAAATGTTCGTCTTCTTTCTTTGTATTTTCTCCATTATCGTTTGTTGGAGGTTAGATTCCGTCATTCCGGCGACCGAACATTTTTCATGCCAAATTATTTTCATATTTTTTATTTATCTAAACTACTTTTCGTACTTACCACAACAGTTTGAGAGGGTCAATTTACGAAAAAAACGTCGAAGTTATATAAACGCAGTACAGAAGTTTTGGGTCGGAGGGTCAACGAACCCTCCTGACCCCGTAGTTCCGCCCCTGCCCACGTGCCTGTTTGCAATTCCAGTAATGTTTGTAATAAAAATTTTGCCGCTCAAAAAAAAGTCAAACGAACATTAATTAGATAGCTCCTCCACTTCCTTTCTGTCAACGAATTTGCATTTATTAAAGCAACTTGTGGTATGAGACATATATGTTGAATCGGTCTCCTATTGTTTTGGCACTCACGTGTGGGGCAAGTATGACTGAGAAGTGCTTCATATAAACTAAAAAGTCAAATATCTATATATATATAAAAGTTGAGCAATGACACTTTTCTGCATCTACATCATAAATACTATGTACAAGCAACAAAGCCCGATGTATTACATGTTTAAGCATGCGTCATAAATACGTATTTAATACAAATACACCATCATCATACACCATCATCATACACCATTATAATCATATTAGGCCATAATAATGTAATAATTCAATTGGTTATTAAATTAGTTATTAAACATAAATAATAATCAATAAAGGAAAACTCATCGGGTTCTTGCAACTCCTAAATAATAAATCTCATTAATCATCACAATTTCATTATAAATCATCATAATTTCATATAATTATGATATAAACCCATCGGATTCTTGCAACTCCTAGTCAATAAATGTTGTATTAACCATCATAATCTTCTAATCCTATATAAACCCATCCAAACTTCATTTGCTTACCCCACCCCCATCAGCCATCTCCTAAATCGTGTAAGTTAATTTTTTGTTTTTATTTTTAATTTGGTTGCTATTTATTATTTTTTAAGTACCCCTTCCTTGGTTCCGGTGGGAAAAAAATGTACCACCGGAACATTGATTCCGACGTGAAAAAAATGTAACGTCGGAAAAGTCGTGTATGATCACCTTGACTTATGTGCCTTTGTCCGACGTGAAAAAAATGTAGCGTCGGCGGGTAATGGGTTATTCGCTAAACTTTTTGGTGTACATTATACTTAACAATTTGTTGTGTTAATTGTTTCTATGTCTGTTGTGTTAATTTCTAATTTTTCCATTCATTTTGTCATTTACAGCTTTGTTTTCATCAACCAGCACCATCAAAAAGAGATTCGCCACTCTCCAACAGGTTTGGCAGCATCAATCTAAGAGCAAATTTTGGATTTTTTAAATTTAGTAACACATTTGACACTTTAACATTAACTTTTGTTGCAGAGTAATGACTTTAAAATGATAATGTAGGGATTGGTTGGATATTTATTTACCTTTCGAACCTTATCCTTAGAGTTGTAATATTCGATAACTGGGAGACTTGATTCAAGAAACACTTTAAAGCGCTTCCTGATCGTGTCAATATTATCGTCTTCTCTACCCTTCAAACCCAAATTATAAGGTTTTACAAGAGAAAATAAAAGCAATAAATATGTATAATATTATTTAAAAAATCATCAAAATTTACGAATAAGTAACTAATTTCCAACCTGATTGCGACCCAAGAGACGTTTCTCCATCTCTTCCTCAGGGCAATCAATTCAAAAATATCACCATAGCCTACACATTTTCAATTCACTAAGCATAAAATTCATAATATGATCATATTTAGGCGTTCACCTTATTCTACCATCAGTGTCAAAATCAAATGATAGAATATCAAATAGCTCAATTACCAATCACTAATTTGGTTACCACTAACTTTAGATGATTTCAATTGAAGATCTGCAATCGAAGCATATGATAATCGCGTAACAGTTAACGATCTAAATCTCTTAGATCAAAATTTTAAAGGCTACCTGTTTCACAAGATCAAACTGGACCAAAATGGCATCGACAAACTTCAACGTCTTTTCGATGTTTTCATGTCCGTGCCTCATCGAATACGTTTTAATTTGAGCACACACAGAACGATCATTGATTCGAAGAACGAAGATAATTAGGTGAGTAATTGTGAACCTGAGTTGGACACATGGCGGTATCTAGGGCGGAGAGGCGGATATCGAAGGAGCCGAGGATGGAGATCATGATGTCGGTGATGATCTGACTCCTGGCGAATTTGAATCCGAATTAAACCCCATGGCGAATTGAATCTGAATTAAAGAGGACGACAAAATAGATCGAGAAAGAAATGAATTCTAGGGTTCTAAATGGTTTAGAAGGGTGCAGTCGTAGAAGAGACGAAACTGTGTTTGTGTTTTATTTGGAATTCAATTGTAATTTTACAACTTTAACCCTAATTAAATGAGTTTTTTTGGTTTTGAGGGTAAGGGTAAAAATGAGTTTTTATATGATTTTACCCATAAGTTATAATGCATTATTTAATAGTACTACAAACCAAAAACGGTGGCTTAAAATGTGCTATTTGATAGTGCTTGATTGTGGACCGGATGTTGAACTGTGCTATTTTAATACATCATGTATTGGTGTACTGTTACACATTCTAAATGGGTCAAATTGCCATTTTTTTACACAGATTACATATTACAAATATCCGCAGTTCAAAAAAAACACATAATGAATTAAATTAAGATTCCGTATTACAAATCCAAGTTTTTATAGAGCTAGCGGCGATGATCATGGGTGCGGATGTGGGTTTCAACGTACTTTTAAATCAGAAGGAAGATATGTGATAAAACAATCAAAAGGAAGATAAATTTCTTCTCTTTCACGTCTGTTTAGGGGGTGGAAGAGGTGAATTCATGTCCCATCCTCATCTTATTAAAGTCATGTAGAAGATTAAATTCTTTTGAATTTAAATTGATCACAACAGATGGACCAATGATTTCGTTAAAGATTTAACCATGAATAAGTAATTACACTGTCTTTATATTCATGTCCTTATCAAATTGTATGCATCTTTGAAGTTAATTTGGTAGGTGTTCATGTTCATTCTCTAAAAGTTACGCAACTTCTGCCTCTGTTTTCTTATTCTATTCGTAAAGAGAATTTCAAGTTTGCTACCGGTATATATTAGCATATTTTAAGTTAAATGTCAACCACACATTATGAAGAGATTTGTTTTCTATATTTTTTTAGTCCAATCCAAACTTTAGGTTTGTAATATCACAATGTAAATTAGAATTAATATAGTTCATGTCACTGTTTACTTTGTTGTAGTTCATATTCTTGATTTTTGTCGTATAACATCAAATTTATTATTTAACTATGAGTGTCTTTTATTGGTTGATAATACAACCATACATGGTACCACAGGAGCTCGATGGATTGTCTAAAAGAATGCTTTAGATGTGTATGTTTACAATTGTCATTGTTATAATTAAAGTATCCATACACAAAAACTGCATTTCTGAGTGAAAGATGACCACTCATTATACTATAGATATAGGGTGTGTTTTTTCCGAACTAAACATCTTGCGCAACAAGCCAATGCCTAGAAAGGAACAAAACAAGAGATGGAAAAACAAGAAGGCTGGGTAAGAGCTAAAACAAACAAACTTTTAGAAACTGATCAAGTGAGTCAGGTTGGTTGGGCTGACCAGTTGCATGAAATACACTTCCTACATCTATTAACTTAAGCAAAAAATGAATGAAAAATATGTGTGTGTATATAGGATAAAGACTCCTATAGACCATTCTTTTTATTTCCATATAGGTTTGAAATTTTGATTTCTAGGTGCCATATTTTGCATGTTTTCATATGTTCAGACCATTCTTTTTAATGTGTGAATTTTGGTCATAACACAACTTCAATTTATTGGTTTTAACAAATAAATTAGCGAGCGATTTAACAAATACATTAGCAAGTCTGCTGCCTGGCGAATTTTTTTTATTGTTTTTAGGCTAAATAGGAACATGGTACTTAAAAATATTCTGATATGAAATTTGTATTGCTAAAGGGTGCCATTAAAGTTCTGCTATAAAAAATGATGCCCTGTTATAAAAACTTGTTTATGGTTATTCCCTTTAAATATGGGTGCTATTAGTTTTTAGTGACGTTTGTAAGGGAAAACATGTATATAATGGAATGTTGTTGTTTGGATTGGAGGTTGCAAGATGAAGAGTATCCTTTGTTACTGTGTTTTTTGGTTTGTACTAATATGTTTATTTATTATTACGTTTTGGTTTGAATTTCTGTTTTGCAGGGGAGATATGAGACATATGTTTAGATTTGTATTTGCTCTTTGGATTGATAGTTGGATTGTGCATTTTACTTTTACTATTTATTATTGTTCCATTCAACCTACTAGGTGTAACTTCTCTTTTACATTTCAGATTATGCAAGGACCATGGTTTAACAGTGCAGGAATAAAGATGAATACATATATTCATATCCAAATATTAATCTGTTGTTGGGCTCCTACAAGATGATGTGAATTCAATGGTGTCTGTCATAAAAGTTGAAAAAACTCCTTTGGAATCTTATGCTGGTATTGGTGGGTTAGATGCACAAATACAAGAAATAAAGGAGGTAAAGGAGGCAGTAGAACTCCCTTTGACTCCAAAAGGTGTTATTTTATGCAAATGTATGTTTTTTTAGCTAAAATGGTTAGTATAATTAATACATTTTATAAGCGACCACCTACACTCTACTATGACCAAAATCTCTTTCGCTATTATCAAGTAAAATTTTTATTGTTAATGTATATTTTTTTTACCATCATAGATATTAGCTTACCTAATAATAACTATAAAGGTTAATCAGAAAGAAAAAAAAACTTTTCTCCAAGTCGGTGCATTGGAGGATGATTCTAAAGACAATTTTTTAAGAAATATAAGTTTGTGAAAAGTTGACGTGGCAAGTAATATCATTTTAGTGAACTAATCTATATATATATAAAAGTTAAGCAATGGCACTTTTTTGCACCTTCATAAATGTGAAATCATAAATGCATTTATCTTTTTAAACATAATAATATATATACAAATATATGGTTTCATCCGTAATATATATACAAATATTAGTTATGGTGATATTTCTATGACAAGGTATGTGTTAGTTTTAGATTTCGACACTTTTTGGGTAGATTTGGTCTTGATGGAGGTTCCCTTTTGGTAAGTTTTGTGTAATGTATGTCTAAGGTTTTTATTACCACCTTTGGGACTTTTGGATGCCATGTGTTTTGTTGTGCCTGTTTACAAACTGTATTTTCACAAATTAGACACCATTGGGTCTAAGGTGCAAGGGGAAGCAAGAAAGTGCGGTGGATATTCTGTGGCTTACGGGATCTTTAGGAGCATACGAATTAAGGTTTGGATTCTCATAACTTTATTTGTACGATCTTTGGTTTTCTATACTTCGTAGTAGGAGATCAAAGGTTATTATTATGTGGCATCAAAATTGTTTATTGAGTATATTTTTATACTGAACTGTTATTTGTCATTGTCTTACTAAATGGTTGTTGCAACCGTTACTGAAACTGGCACTTTGTGCATACCGAAGGTGAATACTGAAACTGGCACTTCATGCATACTGAATGTGAATACTGAAACTGGCACTTTATGCATACTGAATGTGAATACTTAAACTGGCACTTTGTGTTATAAATTGATTATCTGTTCCATAAAAAAAAGATCATATAATTATAATCAGAGCTACACAAACAACTAATCAAATATTCAATTCCATACCATAAATCCAAACATCCCTTGATAGCTAGAGTAGAATGCTTGCTTCCATACTTCTTCAGGATTGATGTCAAATTGGTACTTTCAGCACCCAGAGAAAAAATTGGTCTACTGCCTTGAAAGAACCTTAAAAAGCTTTTGGTAGAAAACTACACTGAGAATACATTTTATATCACAGCAGAACACTAATAAAAAATAAACATAAGAATGTGATTTCAAACCTTAAGAATCAGTAGTATTATAAAAACACATACAGTGTTATCTAACTGTAAAAAAGCACAACACTACCTGATATGTAGGTTGGACCCAGAAATTCATACACATCTAAAGGAGCATAACGCATAACGCATAACAAATGACATAACCCATGTAAAGGAGTATAAAGCACATAAAAACAGCGTCATAACGCAAGGAAGTTTTTACACAACTGGAGGCTACAATTCATGAAAATACATAGTCTGATGCAGTTATACTTCAGTTATGGTTGACCACTGAGTTAAAGAAACCTGCACATCAATGAACTAAGGTATAAAATTGATGACCTAAGAGAATCCTGCAAATTTTATGAAAAAAGTATATGAGGGTATGCTTTTTATAACACCACAATGTAAACTGCAGCATCAAACCTGGATTGCTGAAGCAACGCAAGGCTACAAATCACGCAAAACAAACAAACTTGCAGAAATTCAATAAGAATTAGCCAGGAAATTGATGTTGGATCACAACATCATTTAGAGCTGATAATTGATGAACCAACACATAAATTAATTTCTTCAAAGTAGACCATAAAAACGCTGAGAAATTGATAGAAGAGATGGATGAATGATGATACTTACCTAAATAAATGGTTGTTGCAACCGTTACTGAAACTGGCACTTTGTGCATACCGAAGGTGAATACTGAAACTGGCACTTCATGCATACTGAATGTGAATACTGAAACTGGCACTTTATGCATACTGAATGTGAATACTTAAACTGGCACTTTGTGTTATAAATTGATTATCTGTTCCATAAAAAAAAGATCATATAATTATAATCAGAGCTACACAAACAACTAATCAAATATTCAATTCCATACCATAAATCCAAACATCCCTTGATAGCTAGAGTAGAATGCTTGCTTCCATACTTCTTCAGGATTGATGTCAAATTGGTACTTTCAGCACCCAGAGAAAAAATTGGTCTACTGCCTTGAAAGAACCTTAAAAAGCTTTTGGTAGAAAACTACACTGAGAATACATTTTATATCACAGCAGAACACTAATAAAAAATAAACATAAGAATGTGATTTCAAACCTTAAGAATCAGTAGTATTATAAAAACACATACAGTGTTATCTAACTGTAAAAAAGCACAACACTACCTGATATGTAGGTTGGACCCAGAAATTCATACACATCTAAAGGAGCATAACGCATAACGCATAACAAATGACATAACCCATGTAAAGGAGTATAAAGCACATAAAAACAGCGTCATAACGCAAGGAAGTTTTTACACAACTGGAGGCTACAATTCATGAAAACACATAGTCTGATGCAGTTATACTTCAGTTATGGTTGACCACTGAGTTAAAGAAACTTGCACATCAATGAACTAAGGTATAAAATTGATGACCTAAGAGAATCCTGCAAATTTTATGAAAAAAGTATATGAGGGTATGCTTTTTATAACACCACAATGTAAACTGCAGCATCAAACCTGGATTGCTGAAGCAACGCAAGGCTACAAATCACGCAAAACAAACAAACTTGCAGAAATTCAATAAGAATTAGCCAGGAAATTGATGTTGGATCACAACATCATTTAGAGCTGATAATTGATGAACCAACACATAAATTAATTTCTTCAAAGTAGACCATAAAAACGCTGAGAAATTGATAGAAGAGATGGATGAATGATGATACTTACCTAAATAAATGGTTGTTGCAACCGTTACTGAAACTGGCACTTTGTGCATACCGAAGGTGAATACTGAAACTGGCACTTCATGCATACTGAATGTGAATACTGAAACTGGCACTTTATGCATACTGAATGTGAATACTTAAACTGGCACTTTGTGTTATAAATTGATTATCTGTTCCATAAAAAAAGATCATATAATTATAATCAGAGCTACACAAACAACTAATCAAATATTCAATTCCATACCATAAATCCAAACATCCCTTGATAGCTAGAGTAGAATGCTTGCTTCCATACTTCTTCAGGATTGATGTCAAATTGGTACTTTCAGCACCCAGAGAAAAAATTGGTCTACTGCCTTGAAAGAACCTTAAAAAGCTTTTGGTAGAAAACTACACTGAGAATACATTTTATATCACAGCAGAACACTAATAAAAAAATAAACATAAGAATGTGATTTCAAACCTTAAGAATCAGTAGTATTATAAAAACACATACAGTGTTATCTAACTGTAAAAAAGCACAACACTACCTGATATGTAGGTTGGACCCAGAAATTCATACACATCTAAAGGAGCATAACGCATAACGCATAACAAATGACATAACCCATGTAAAGGAGTATAAAGCACATAAAAACAGCGTCATAACGCAAGGAAGTTTTTACACAACTGGAGGCTACAATTCATGAAAACACATAGTCTGATGCAGTTATACTTTAGTTATGGTTGACCACTGAGTTAAAGAAACTTGCACATCAATGAACTAAGGTATAAAATTGATGACCTAAGAGAATCCTGCAAATTTTATGAAAAAAGTATATGAGGGTATGCTTTTTATAACACCACAATGTAAACTGCAGCATCAAACCTGGATTGCTGAAGCAACGCAAGGCTACAAATCACGCAAAACAAACAAACTTGCAGAAATTCAATAAGAATTAGCCAGGAAATTGATGTTGGATCACAACATCATTTAGAGCTGATAATTGATGAACCAACACATAAATTAATTTCTTCAAAGTAGACCATAAAAACGCTGAGAAATTGATAGAAGAGATGGATGAATGATGATACTTACCTAAATAAATGGTTGTTGCAACCGTTACTGAAACTGGCACTTTGTGCATACCGAAGGTGAATACTGAAACTGGCACTTCATGCATACTGAATGTGAATACTGAAACTGGCACTTTATGCATACTGAATGTGAATACTTAAACTGGCACTTTGTGTTATAAATTGATTATCTGTTCCATAAAAAAAAGATCATATAATTATAATCAGAGCTACACAAACAACTAATCAAATATTCAATTCCATACCATAAATCCAAACATCCCTTGATAGCTAGAGTAGAATGCTTGCTTCCATACTTCTTCAGGATTGATGTCAAATTGGTACTTTCAGCACCCAAAGAAAAAATTGGTCTACTGCCTTGAAAGAACCTTAAAAAGCTTTTGGTAGAAAACTACACTGAGAATACATTTTATATCACAGCAGAACACTAATAAAAAATAAACATAAGAATGTGATTTCAAACCTTAAGAATCAGTAGTATTATAAAAACACATACAGTGTTATCTAACTGTAAAAAAGCACAACACTACCTGATATGTAGGTTGGACCCAGAAATTCATACACATCTAAAGGAGCATAACGCATAACGCATAACAAATGACATAACCCATGTAAAGGAGTATAAAGCACATAAAAACAGCGTCATAACGCAAGGAAGTTTTTACACAACTGGAGGCTACAATTCATGAAAACACATAGTCTGATGCAGTTATACTTCAGTTATGGTTGACCACTGAGTTAAAGAAACCTGCACATCAATGAACTAAGGTATAAAATTGATGACCTAAGAGAATCCTGCAAATTTTATGAAAAAAGTATATGAGGGTATGCTTTTTATAACACCACAATGTAAACTGCAGCATCAAACCTGGATTGCTGAAGCAACGCAAGGCTACAAATCACGCAGAACAAACAAACTTGCAGAAATTCAATAAGAATTAGCCAGGAAATTGATGTTGGATCACAACATCATTTAGAGCTGATAATTGATGAACCAACACATAAATTAATTTCTTCAAAGTAGACCATAAAAACGCTGAGAAATTGATAGAAGAGATGGATGAATGATGATACTTACCTAAATAACCCCTGGGAAAAACCCTAAAAAAGCTAAATGACGAATCGGTTACCTGAGATGATCATATGCTTAAGATAACGCCGGTGAGCAAGAATTGACGATGTAACCAAACGCTGTGCCTGAAATTGTTGGAAAGAGACCACCATTAGAAAATATCCTCTTAAACAAACTAACGGAGGGTAGAAGAAAGCAAACAAAATCGAAAGAAAAACCATAAATTTATAAGAAATCGATGTGATAAAGAAATCTATCCCTAAATCTAACCAAGAAACTACGTGGACACCCACCATTTCACTTCAAAACCCTAAATTGAAGAAATCGACTTGCCTGTTCTTTTATCCTTGATTTTCTTCTTCATCGGATCGTCACACTCAATAGCGGTGTCCTTTATCCGACTAATCTTTTGCGGGTGCTGCATTTCTCTCGATAAATAGCTCAGACGACCTCTTAATCAAAACCCTAAATGAGAACGATGTGCGTGTAGATAGAGAGATGGAGACCTAGATCCGATACGGTGGCTGATATATCAGAAATTTTTTATTTTTTTTTACTTTAACATTTTGGTTTTTACGAAACATCTTAGGGGCAACTGAAAATAACTATATAAAAAAGTTTAAAAATTTATATATTATCTATATATCTATATATATATATATATATATATATATATATATATATATATATATAAGTTAAGCAATTGCACTATTTTGCAACTTCATATTTGCTAAATCATAAATGCATAGTTGATTTTTACTATCCGAATCTGTATCCGAAATTTCGGATATCCGAATTTTCGGATACAGATTCGGATAGTTAACCGGATATCCGAATTTCCAAACAAAAAAAAAAGACAAGTAAAATACATTCAATCTATTACTAGATCCAAATGAACAAATACTATAATACAAGTTATTAATACCCAAACACCAACAAGAAACAAAAATATGCACCTGTTTGGATTAACAGTTCCCATATGCAATTAGTAACAAAGCATACGCATAAGTTGAATGCATGTATATTATATTTGAATTAACTGTGTAAATGAGCCAAACATATACCAAGTTATGAAATTAAAAACCAATTGCCATATGAACCCAAAGTTCCAAACAGCAGGTCCATTTTGTGGCAATAATTTATTCCTTCATCCATTAGATACATGTCAAACAACCATGGTGATCCAGTGAATAAGGTCAACAATATTGAATTCAAAAATAGCAAAAGTAGCCATGGAGATTAGTAACGACCTACAGTTCCTCATTTAGCCGAAATAAAACATATCTTTATTTAAAACCAATCTTAAATTCATCCAAATAAATATAAAAATTGAATTCAAAATGGCAAAAGAAGTAAACATTTGCTATCAAGTCGATGAGATCAGTAAACCCTAAAGCTTTAACTAAACCAAAAATTTAACTCAAAATACCAAATAAAACCCTAAAGCTTCAACTAACACCAATCTGAGATGATGAGATCAGTAACTTTAATTAAATTATAATCGTAGATATGCAAATACACATTGAAATCAAATTGTATTAAAACAATCCATTTTTATGTTCGAGAATGGAATCTGTAAGTTTCGAGAAACAGAAATCGAAAGAAAAAAACGTATTCCTGCTATACATTGAATTAGGGTTCGAGAATCAAATCATCGGATTCGACCGACACAACTCGAAAAAAAAACGTGCTCCAGCTATAAATTGAAATTGGATTCGAGAATCAAATAATCGGAGCAAAAACGAAAACATACATTGAGAAGTTTGATGTTCTTGATTGAATATACCTTGAGGCGTCGACGATCAGAGAGGAATGGAGGAGCGGCTGTGAGGGAATCGGGAATTGAGAGATTTAGGGTTAAGAAAACCCTTAAAGCATCAAGCGTCGGGTTAGAAGCCAGTGACCCGATTTCTGTGTGAGGATCCGCGAATTGTAAAACGGATTTTGAAGGGATTTGTGTCCACACGTGTATACAAATTATCAAATAGTGGTGACCAATTGGAGGGTTGTGGTGATGCCACCTAGGATTGAAAACTTTTCTTTTATTAGAATAAGAAGATTAATATCCATGAATTATTTTTTAATATAGTATATATTTTAGATGTTGTGAAAGTATTATGAAAGAACATTTAAGAGAATGACTTATATGAAATTAAAAATCCTTTTGTAGCGAATAATTTATTAAAACATGTCACATTGCACAAAATGTAATATTCCATATCTTGATATATTATTTATTTCATAGTGACTTTGTTTTTATTATGTCAAGTAACTTTAACTACATTTATGTTCTACTAACACAACAAGAATTTTAAACACAACCATCCCGTGTACAAGGAACATTACCATCACAAGGATCTTGAACGAGCTGAAAAGTATTTAGTAACAACTATTCACTTTTAACTATGTGGACTGCTTTTCTGTTACTGAACTAATAGGAGTTTTAGTTAGAGACTCACTTTGTGTGAAAGATTTAGCACTATGGATAGGAGTGTCAAAAGCTGTAATTGTTTAAGTCTATAACAACTGTTTGGTTTCGGGACACGTATGAAATAAAGATATCAGATGTTTAGTATTTCTAATAGTTTGAATGAGTTTGGAATGGTCATTGTAAACTTTTTATTGGGACAATGACTTAAGTATCCTTGAAACATTGAACGTTTACCGGTTAGGCATTGTGCACAAACTTCACGAGGAATGTGCCCAACGGATGAAACTGCCCTATTTTATGTTTGTTACTATTTGTTGGTTTGCTTTCATGAAACCGGTCTACTCTGACAAACTTAAACTATTTCTATGCTACTTCTACACAGTTGAACTACATCTTTTTTTTTAGCCAAATTGAAAAGGAAAGAGTTACTGGTGTGAAAAGGCCACCAGGTATGCATGCTCTGTTTGACTCCATACATCCTGAAGGTATCAGCTACCTCAAAGAAAAGAAGAGTAAAGCTCATGTGCAAACTACTCAGCAAAAGAAGCCAATGATCAACATTATCAGCTGCATATAACTCTATATATAAATATATGTGAGAATGTAAAGAGCAACAGACTACACTTTAGCCTCAAAAAAACATAATTGCAAAAAGGTTTAGAAATTACAACAGGCTACACATAGAAAATGCATAATTACAAAAAAAAAAAAACAAAGGTTTAAGAATGTGAGATTTCAATCCTAATACAAAGCATACTACAATATCAATCTTCCAATGTCGATTAAATTTGGACAACAAATACTAAAACCATTCCAAATACATGAGCAGTAATTCATTAGTAGAAATTAAAAATGGCCAAATCATTGGCTAGCATGTGGGGAAAAAAGGAAAATCTCAAATACAATTAGAAGAACTAAAGAAAAGTAATAGACAAAGTAATGACTAAATTTAATCATAATTTATGTAAATTCCTATTAATGATATAGATAGTGTCACAAACATATATAGAGGACAATGACGAGAATTGATGACGATGACAGGCCGAAGTCGAGAGAGGAAATTGAGAATCGTGAATCACTGAGTTGCAATTTAGGTTAGGATCTTAGGGACTTAGACCACCCACAACGGGGCGTCTTTGGTGTCGCCTTTCGCCGATGTGGCTCCGCCCTCCGAAAGGATTGTGATGGGGGAGGTCACTGGCAGCCGCCCTTGGCTCCAAGCCCTTGATTAAAGGCGATGAAGGGTTAGAAAAGATGAGTCCCACTATTTTGTTTTTCCTTTTTGTTTTAAACCCTCAAATATAATTAACCCACTTTTTTGTTTTCTTTCTTTTTTAAATTATAAAATTTAAGTAAAATAAATATTAAACATAAATTATATCAGACGTAATTAAAGATTTACACTTAAGTAAAATAAATATTAAACATAAATTATATAAAACGTAACTAAAAGTTAAATATGAATATAATTACATTTAGTTAATTATACATAAATATAATTACACTTAATTAATAATTGGAGGATTCAAATGAATATAAACTTAAATAAATCTATATAAAAGTTAAACAACAAAGTTAAATATTATTAAAATTAAATATAATTAAACCTAACTAATAAAACATAATTATACATGATTAAAAAATTAAAACTAACTGATAAAACATAATTTAATAATAATAAGAATATCAAACCCTGATTTTGAAGTTTCAACAAATTCATAAAGTACACTTGCACATAGAGAGATAGTTCTTGAAGAGCAGAAACCCCCCAAATTCTTGAAGAGCATAAAACAAAACGGGAAAATATGTTTAAATTTGCTACCGTTGCCCCGTCCTTGAACAATCTAACTTTTTGATCATTTGTTGTTGGTAACAAGTGGTGACATGTTAATTAGCAATGGTAGGTTTACTTCTTTTAGACATTGTACTTATGGTCTTGCATAATCTCAGACTTGGGGCATTTTATACACTTTAACTTTGCATACATGTTTTCATGTTGGTGTATGTCTTTGTTTTGTTGTGCCTTTCAAAAATTTTCAACATTGCCTTACATTGGCCCTGCCCATACATCGCACAATTACCCCTGCCCGTGCATAGCACGGGGTTTTATAATTTTATATTATTTATTTAATTTTTTCATTTTTTATTTTTTTTACATTTTTATTTTTTTAAATGTTTTATTTAATAAATTATTTTTAGTTAATTATTTATAATTATTTATTTATTTATTTAAACCGTTGAACTACAACTACTTTTTAAATTATATATGCATGGTGTGTGTTGTCTTTAGCAAATATAATGAATATAAGACTATTGATAATGCCAAACAACTATTAGTGCACTCACATGCTTTAAATATTTATTGGTCTGGGTACTGATTTGTAAGGTAATAGTGGTTAAGTGATTCATAAGGTAATAGTGGTTAAGGCGGTTCTACACTTTGGATTAGTTCAATTTTGGGTCCAGATTATTTGGACCGGTCAAGAAGACGCTCACCCTCGCCTAAGAATGAAAGGGGACTGGTGCTCATTCTTAGAGAAGACGAGGCTTCCTCGACACAAGGTTTGATGCTTCGAGTTTCATGAAGACCTGCCCTACCCGGATGATACCGCTCATTTTAAGTTTTGTTATGTTTGGCATCGAAATGGTTTTTATGAACGGAGAGGTCACGACACCTACTTTAGTTATTCTATTTATTATATTAGTCAATCCACTTGATACAGTTAACACACTTATATTTTTCAAGCTTTGTCATAGTAATAATAGGATATATGAATCATCCTGCAATCATGTTTTGACATAGGATGTTATAAGCATTAGAATCTGTAACATGGAACTTTTGAATGTTAAACACGTGATATTGTGTAAATTTTCTTTTTAGTTTATAAATAATTTAGACCAGCTTAGATTTAGATGCTTTATAAGGTTTTATTTATTGCATAATTCCTCATACACTTAGCATAATCTTCTACCATCGATTAAGGATGAAAACAGACTGGGCAGCATTCTTCCAGACAACGGGCCTTCCTCGACACAAGTTGCTACGCTTCCAACTTAATGAGGAACGTGCCCGGCCGGATGGAACTGCCCTGTTTCATGTCTGTTACTATATGTTGGTTTGTTTTCATGAAACTGATAAACTTTGACAAACCTATCTCTTTCTATCTTACTTCTACAACTTAGACCTACAACTATTTTCCTAATTATATATGGATGGTGTATATTATCTTAGCAGATACACTGAACATATGACTATTGCTAATGCCAAAAAATAGTTAGATACCTTCTTTACTTACACTGTTACGTTTTTTACCAAGCACTGGTGTGATCAAAATCATTTCACGTATGCAAACATACTAAGCATGTTAGGGTCGGGCAAAGTTCCCCCCCGGCCGTGCATCGCACGGGCCTGAACACT
>JBCNJP010000007.1:86793723-86945577 GCA_039602395.1 Deinandra increscens subsp. villosa | reverse complement strand
TGTAAATAAAGCTTCGTTTGATTGATTTCATTAGGATGAGTACAGAGAGATCGAGAGACAGAAACACCGGAGATTACACATAGTTAAGAAACCTGTTCTCACTCTTCTACTCTAAACAAAAGACTCAAATCTATTTATAGTATACTGCTCGGCGTACCATTGGTATCGTACGACGTACCATTGGTACGCTCCGGCGCACCAACTGGTCCGCCCCATGGTATGCTGGAACCAAAACTTACAAAATAAACAATATGAACAATAAACACCTAGACCTAGCATTAGACACCAAAACTTGTTCTAACAAACTCCCCCTTGTCTCTTGCTAGTCTTTAGAAGCTTTTGCTGCAGTCTTCTTCCAAAATCTGTCTCTGTTGTTTCCAAAATGTATTCTAACAGCATAACATACTCGTATCACCTTTTGAAATTGTAACGCTTGATCTGCATCATCAACATGATATAGAATGTTGTTATGATAGAGCTTGTAAATGTTAGCTTCAGACATATTGATCAACCACATTGGATCAAAGATCCGAACCACCTTATTATCTTCCTTGATCACAATCACTGCTTCTCCCGTTCTTTCATCATAATACCACCACTTCAATGTCTGAATGAAGTTCTCCTCTAGTTTCTTTAGTGGAATCTTCTTGAGCTATACTGGCTTTTTATACTTAAATACAATCAGTGCTTTTCCAGTCTTTGAATGGACTTTAGTCGGATGTTCTTCATACTTCGGCCTCTGAGGCTTCAAGAATTTGAACCTTCCTTGGCATTCTTTATGTAACCTGTTTTGAAAACTTCAGCAAGAGCATTTTGACCATAATTCAGAAACGGTTTTCTGGTCAATTCTCTCACGTCACTTACAAGCAAAGTACTAAATCTTATTGCATTTCTCAAGTAGATGATCCCAAACTCTTTCTTGATTTCATAGCAATTGAGTTGTGAGTCATACATCCACTTTATTATTTTCCCAATAGCTTCTCCTTTATTGTCGAAGTAACACTTTTGCTTTACAGGCTTCACTGAAGGTACTCTATTCGCTCTCTGCTCTTTTATCCATTCATCAAATAATCTTATATTTTCTTGTTCTTCTGAGAAGCTATCAGACTCATTACTCTCAGTCTGTGTTTCAGCCTCTTTCTTTTTCGGCTCGTTTTCAATCTCCTCCTCATCGTCTTTCCTAAAGAATTTGAACCTAGTAGACGTATCATCATCCATGAAATTTCCATACATCTTCGGATCATTCTAATATTCCTCAGCAGTCATATCTTCCACCTCTCCCTGTTCCTCCTCAAATTCATCATCATCATTTGAATTTGTTTCTTTATATGGTTCAGCAACAGGAACATCATCAACTTCTTCAACATTCAGAGCATAAGTTGCATCAGTTGTTCTTTCGTGTAAGCATGAATAAACTCTCCCTCTTCAATCATACTTCTTGAAATCAGAACGACTTCATATTCATCTCCTCCCACAACTCTCTCCCCCCTGAGATGCACCAGCTGTAGACGTACCAGCTGACATGGAAGTGCCTGAAGTACCAAACCCACCAGTACCGGCACCACCTGCACCTCCCTCAGGGTTTTCTTCATCATTTAAGTATTCCAACCCGTCTCCTTTGCAAGTTTCTTCAGGATCAGGATTCATCTCCCCCTGAGTAGGTAAAGATTTTAACAGAAAGCTTAGTTGCTCACCCAGATATTGAGAAATTTGCATTAAACGACCAATTTCTGGATCATTAGATAGATCCTGAACAGACACCGAGCCGATCTTTCTACTGCATGATTTAATCGATATGGTAAACACAAAGGTAAATAATGCTTTCTTTGATTGATTCAATAGGCAAAGTACAGAGAGAAACTAGATAGAGAAACAACAGGGATTTCACACACACAGACTAATTGCTGTCACTCTTCTACTCTGACCAAAACACTTAAAGCTATTTATAGTGCACATGGCCGGCGTACCCAATTAAGTCAAGGTACCAGTTGGTACGGTGCGGTGTACCAACTGGTCCGCCCCATGGTACGCTGGATCCATCCAGGAATTAACGGAGCCGTGCAGTCCCAAACCAAATAAGGCTATTGCGTAGCTCACTGTACTGGTCTATGAAGTATTCGGATTGTTGATCGCCATTGAATGTGTTACCGTTGTATACAGTTGTCCAAAATTCTCTATTATTAGTCAGTTCTTTTAACAGTTCTTCCCGAACGTATGGCCATAGGCTTACAAAAAATCCTAGACCTATGGCAACGGCACGAAATCCATAGTTACCGTCACCATCTACATTTGTTAGCGTTCTTATATGATGCCTCTTTATGTATGCTGGTACATCTTTTCCGTATATATGGTAATTGTAATCACTAAGGTCTGGTCTATCTTTATTTACCTTTTTTACCTTTTTTTGTTGGGTTTTTTTTTTCTGGGAGCTTTGGCATAGGTCTACAGTTTCCTGCGACCCGACATACGAACTATATCGTGCCGGCTCCACATTTGATTTTGTCGGACCGGTATACGAACTATGCCTGGCCTGCTCCTGAGACCTCTGTTCATCCCTCTCTTCCTTAGCTTTTATGGTTGGGCGACCACGGGTTTTTAATTTGACTTCGGGCTCCTTATATTGTGGCTTGCGCGCAGTTTTGTTCCAAAAGTTCTTAACTTTATCAAACGCACTCTTCTGGGCATGTTTTGGTTGGGACTTTGCGTTTTCTTTAGAGTCCTCTTTAAACGGATCCAACCCTTCGTCCCTTAGAAAATCGTTAACTTTTCCTGGGTACGCCGGTTTTTCATAATCCAGCTTCCGCCAAAATGGATCGATATCTTCCAAAGGCATTACGTAATCTGAAACAAAAAAGAATTTAGAAAATAGTCCACCGTACTAATCAAACAAGACTATCGTATAATGGGTCTGTACTTTAACACACCTGGAATGTCTAGCATTTTTTTAAGCCGACAAGCGCATGGGATGCCACAACCGGTGTATAGTTGATGACCGTAGGAAAAGTTGTGCACCTTGAATACTGTATGCAGCATGTTGATCTCTTTGTATAACAGGTCCAGGCATTTGATAGACACCCGACCCCTTATACGGTCAAACAAACGAATCTTCGCATGATGAGCCATCGTCTTTATTCTTGAAGTGGCTAATTTATCTTTTAGCTCACCTAACTGCAACTTTTGCGCTTGTTCAATAAACCCAACTAACTGATCAAGCGTTTCCCTACGGTTTCTAAGATGTGATTTCAGGGCATGATGCTCGCTCTCGGCTCTGTTCGTTGTGTTTTCACCATAATTCCGACGAGCACTAGTCCACAAAGTTACAAACCGGAACCTGAAGTTGCTTAACCACTGGTCATCCAGATATTTCAAACACGCTGAAAAAACAACGATGATTATTATTTGTTATGAAAGGAAACTAGTTCATTAAATAAAATATATAGTAAGGGTACTTACCGAGTCGGTCAACTATAGCAAGATTTCGAAAGATTTTGTCTTTATATTTGTTATAATGTGTTTCATTTGGAGAGTCAACCAATAACCACCAATGTTTCTGAAAACGTTTCCAGCTGTAGATTTGGCAATCACCGAAGCTACCCTGCCAATGTTTAGAAATATTGTCCCAGATATGTATCCTGCAAAGCTGGTGACTTGCCTGTGGAAATACATTATCGCAGGCATTAACAAGTGCCAACTCTTTATCGGTTACTATAACCGATGGCTGGTACACATCCGATAACGTTTCCTTTACAGCCTCAAGGAGCCATGTGTAACTGTCCTGACGTTCATTGCTTAAAATGGCGTGAGCGAAAAAGAATGAGCTTCCTATGGATGTGACGCCAACCATTTCAATTAGCGGAAGGTTGTACTTATTTGTTTTATAGGTGGCGTCCATAATCAGAACATGCGGGAATGCCCGCCAACAAGTGTAACCCAATGGACTAACGAAGAAAATCTCCTGCGTTATGTCGGTTACTGGGTCCGCTCGGATGTGATACATGTATCCTTTACTGTGAATATTGTTTATGAAGATTTCCATAGGTGTGTCACTGTGACGTCTGCTCGCCTTTATTTTATCTTGAGCGTTATAAATTGTTTTTAACATCGAAACGTTATCAGGATATTCCTTCTTTATCGTTGATAAAATGTTTCGCGGTGGCATGTTTTGGAACATAAGGTTACCAACCAATGCATTTTCTTTAGGTCTTAATCTCCTTACGTAGGGGAGAGCCTCAAGAAATGGGGTCCGTCGGTGGTTATGTGAATCACATACAATTTCCAACTCGTATCCGACATGGAAAGCATTGTATACGCCATGCAGCATGAAAGGACAGTCACATTTTTTACTACCAGTTTTTTTTACCTTGGCCACGCTTACGAACTTGCCTGAACGATCATACTTTATCCACCCTTTACCCAGATTACCATATAATTTATTCGGGTTGGTCCGTTTTTTGTTTAGCCCGTAACCATTTTCTTTGCCTTTTTGAAAAACTCATTCGAAGAGGTCGTCAAAGGTTTTAAATATCTATACAAAATAAAATTGAAAATAAATACGATTAGTTATTTATGCGGCAGGTTTATTAATTGGACCGATTTAATTTTGTAAAAATAAATAAATTACCCGGTCGGTACTGTAGTCGACATCCGGTGGATATATTTTGCGTACACTGAACTCATCATACTCATCTGTGTCGGAATCCTCTTTAACAATTTCCGGGTTTGTTTCAGGCACGGCATCTCCATGATACTGATTATCATACTGAGAACCGCCAGGGCCGTCCCATGACGAATGCTCACCTTGAAAGTGAGAATACTGAGGGTCATATTGAGAACCGGCAGGGGGAGGCAATGACGAATGGTCACCGTAAAAATTAGAATATTAAGTGTCATAATAACTTTCGGGTATCTATAAAAATAAAAAAATATCGAATTAATTATTTTCATTATAACTAAAATAAATACAATAACTATTTTTTGAACCCCACTACTTGCCTGGTTTAAATCAAATGTCGGTTCCGAAACCGAAGGGTAATGGCTTTCTATTTGAGGTGGCTCCTAATAAATAGAAAAATAGATACAAGTTAAATAAATATTAGCGTAAATATAATAATTAAGTACGAATATTAACTCTTTCCTGGTTTAAATCGAGAGGCGGTTGGGAATACGACCGTTGATACGGTTGAACCGCGTATTCATCCTTCAAAAATATAATTTCTGCTGTATTATACAGAACATTATAAAACTGAGAGTTCAAAATGAAGATAACTTTGCTTACGTGTTGTGGCGGCTGGTTTAAATCGAGAGGCTCGTCATCGTCATTCGTGAATATATTCCAAATCGACATTATACTAACAAAATTTGTAGTTTTTTCAAACAAGTTGAATGATAACTGCAATTAAAAGACAGAGTAATGGTGGTCCTGCATTTGTATTGCATTGATATATATAGGTAAAAGTTTGTATAATTGCAAACGACGAAAGGCAAATATTCGATTTCAATCGAATTATCTCAAACCCATTCTCGTCGGCAGAGAAGCAATTATCACCCCCGTTCAATACGCAGCGTATTAGTATATACGCTGCATATTTCATCCCAATACGCTGCGTATAGGTACATACTCAGCGTATTACTTTCAATCAACATTCTGGTGCGCCTGCAAGATTACTGTGGATGCACAGTCGGATAAGATAGCAATAATTAAAGGCATACGCTGAGTATTGCCTAATACGCTACATATGTCAAATTTTTTATATCTATCGGTGATTATAAGTAGAGTGGTTATCAGCATAGGTATATATCATAAAATATATACCGTTTATAGAAAACGACCCTAATCTCCCAACGTACTTCACAAATACAACATGAGTTTCGGAAGCAGATCGTGGACGATTCGATCGACTAACGAAAGTTACCTGGGTTTAATCGTGGATGATGCATACAGCCGGAATCCAAGATATTTTACTTTAAATATCTATCATTACGGTCATTTTACAGAGTTACTGGGCAGGAGATACGTGGAAGGCCGTTGTACTTTGGCGGATTACTGCGATGTAAATGAGTTTAGATTCTATAATATGAGTCTAATCATGCCACATCTGGGGTATGAAAATACAAACAACATGTGGTTTTATTATAAAAACCCTTATCTTAATCTTGACAGTGGCCTCGAACCGTTAACAAATAATATGGGCGTTGGTCGTCTTATTTCTATCATAAATGAAGACATCAGAAGTGTTGACGTCTACGTCATTGACAGTGACCTGGGAGCAAAGACTGAAGAAGACTACCCGAAGACCCGGGTGAAATGGGAAGCCTCAAGCTCTAAGGGAACAAAAAAACTGTTTTAAATTATTAAGACTTTAATGTGTTTGTGTTTTTAAATATTTAATATTTTATGTTAAAAAATAAGGGCCCGAAGTAAATTAACGTTTTTAAAATTAAACTCATAAAATAACGGTTACAATGACAGTCTGGTTCAAGATAAAATTAAAGTAAAAATTAACACCACTACAAATCTGGTTCAAAACGACACCGATATATTTGCTTGGCCATATGCCGCCGGTATGCCGCACATGTCTCCTTCAAATCGTCGCCCATGTTTAACGTCTTACCTTCTACCAACTTTTCCATCAACATGCATGCAATCACTCCAGAATCCGAACCTAGACTGGTTGAGTCTTTCGGTAGATACTCTTCGTTCGCAGCGAATGTCAGAATTCTTTCACCCGGTCCTGTATAAGGTCCGTTGTACCGCTGCCAATAATGTATCTCTTTCAACAGCCATCCAAAACAGATACCCATCAAATCAAATGATTCGGAATTAAATAATAACCATAAATACTCTTTTTGGTACCTATGATTCATCCAAAACTGAAGCATCTCTAAGGTCTGCATGTCGATACGACATAACAACCACTCGTTAACGGACCTTACATATAAAGGCACGTAGACGTACACCACCTCCCAGAAGGGGGGAAATAGTTCATCAGAACCGTTGGCATATCTTGCAGCGATCTTTTCACCTTCATGGCACATTTCATCTCTAAATTTTGGTGGTAGGATCAACCAACGAAACCCTGACGGACCATTTATCTTAATTTTCGCCTGCCTGCGACGCATCATCCTATTAACCCAGGCTTCAATGTGCTGTTAACATTTAAATAAATTATAAAAATACTCTAACCCACACAAAAAATACAAAGAAAGGATCAACAAATTAAATACCTTTTCCGATAGTTCACCCTTATCCTGGTATCCAAGTAGAGAGCCCCATAATCGACCGTCGAGCCTGGTGTCAACGAGAAACTTAGAATAACAAAACAAAGCATCGCCGTTGTTGTAGAACCTATGAACGTTCTCCGACCACTTATCAGAGTTCTTGTTTGGGAAAATACACCTCGGTGGATTTGATTTTTCTTCCACAGCTTCTTCTTCCACCGCTTCTTGTCTAACAGATGATCCTTCACCGGATTTTTTTGCTGGCCTCCACTTTTTTAGAACCCACTTTGAGGACTTTGCGGTAGGTTGTGAATGATATTCATTGTCGTTTATCTCGTGACGTTTCGACATCTTTAACGGGCCTTAGCTTAAAAGAGTGTTTAAAAAAAATTAACTTGAAAGATTTGAGATGGAGGATTTTTAAGATTAAGTTGGTGTGAGAAGTATTGGAAGAGAAGAGAGATTTATAAGGAAAAAAACTCAGAAATATTATACGATGCGTACTACAGAATACGCAGCGTAAGTGCTAATACGCAGCGTATGTAATGTCTGCAACATTAATTAGTTCTATATACGCTGTGTATAGGCACATACGCAACGTATATAGATGTTAAATTAGCAGGACCCAATGAAAATATCTAAATATGTATTTATACATCTCGACTGTCTGGGTTTGATTGGTATAGCCACATGACCTAGTAGCCTAGTTGTATGATAATTGTCCCTGCATATAAGTGATTGTAGGTTCAAATCCTTGCAAGTGCAAGGTTGGTGGTATTTGATGAAAAAAATAGTTGTTAAAAAAATTGTAGCCTAGTAGTAAGAGATAACGCCTTCTTTAGTAAAGACTAAAATTCAAAACTTATAAGTGCTGAATGATAGTGTTAATCAGTTGTTAAAAGAAAAAAGGTTTGCTTGGTATTGATTACATTTTCAAATCATATATGACGTTCCATAAGATCATCATAAATAGATGGGAAAATGTCACAGAAATATAACCAACTTTCAATTTTGTTACAATTAGGTTACTCAAACTTTTTTTGTTTCAATCAGGTAACTTAACTTTAAAATATGTTCTAATTCTAGATAAATGACCTGATTAGCAGGTAACCTAATCAAATTTTTTTTATAAAAACTGAAATTTTAATAAATACTGATTAAAAAAAACGTTTTGGGTGTATAAATTCAAAATTTTATAAAAAAACGTTTTTTATAAAATTTTGAACTTTTATACAAAAATTCATTTTTATTAAAAATTCGATTTTAATAAAATTTGTTTTTTTATAAAAACTCCCTTTTTTATATAAAATTCAGTTTTTATAAAAAAAATTTGATTAGGTTACCTGCTAATCAGGTAATGTATCTAGAATTAGAAAATATTTTAAAGTTAAGTTACCTAATTGGAAAAAAAAAGTTTGAGTGATCTAATTGGAACAAAATTAAAAGTTGGTTATGTTTCTATAAAAATTACCCCTAAATAGATACATCATACAAGCTTATCCACTCGCATTTATTGTTTTATGAAAGATGTAACAAAATTGTATAAGTACTCCTTAAAGAGGTATCGTAGAATAGTTGTAATTAACTTTGACATAAATACAGAAAATCAATGTCTGGTTGATGTTCTGTCCGCTCTACGATGAAGTCAAGGAAGCTGAGGATCATCTATTCACGTCATGCATTGTCATATCCTCAATTGGGGCCATTATTAGCGAATGGTGCAGAATCCCTCAGATTTTTGTCTTCAATATTAATGATTTATTTCAGGTGCATCGTTCATGAGGCAAATGTGTCAAATCTCAAAAGCTCATTCAAGTCATTGTCCTTGTGGCCTGTTGGTGTGTATGATCGACGATTAATCGCTTGGCGCCCCGTAACCGTGTACGATTAAGGGCTTGACGGTCAGTTGGCCAACGATGGTCAACATCGGTCCTTGGCGGTCTTGGCAGCCCTTGGCGGTCTAGACGGTTAGCTTAAAATTTTAATTTTCTATTAAAAAAATTAAAAAAGCATAAAAAATTAAGCTATAAGCGTATTTTGAAAGAATGTTAAAAAAGATGAAGATTTAAATATGAAAATGTATTTGTTTTCTGAGATTATTAGACGTATTAGTCTTTACTATTGTAGTTTTGACTTAAACATTTATTTAAGTACTAAATTATGACTTTTTTTATGGTTTTTACTTATTTACTTGTTAATTATACTAAGATATTGCCATATTGGAAATATACATGTGTATATATATATTTTTTTATAATAATCTAGGGTCTTCGATTAATCGCTTAACACCAGTCGACCGTTGAGCAACCGCCGAGCGATTTTTGTAACAATTCTGAGACAAAGATAGTAATTCAAAGTTCAAACCCCTCCCCTTGGCATTGGTTTGAGTCATGAGTCGATTGCCTGATCCTACATGCAGTGGCGGAACCAAAAATTCATAACCAGAGGATCGTAATATAATAGATTAAAAAGTATATAAAAGTATATAACTTATATATCTAAGCGGTGTATTACAAACATAAGAATAAAGTGTAGGTTTCTTTTATTATTATTATTTTAACAAACATCTCATGAAGTATTTATATATTTTTTTGATATTATAATTTTTTTGTTTTATAAATTTAATCTTTAAATATCTCAAAAAGATGATAAACATATAAAAATCAAACAGAATAAATTTTTTATCCAAAACGTTTTTTTCATATAAATTAAACAAAAGAAAATTAAACCCAAGTTTAAAAAGGAAATATAGGTGAAATCACCGTTTAGAAAAAGAAAAAAAAAGAAATATAGGTATCACCGGTTAATGGCCCACCGGTCATAGTCAACTTTTCTTTTTGGAAAATTGGAATTTAATAATAAAAGTTTTAAGTGATTGGCGGATAATAATATGAGTTTCACATTTGCATCACAATAATACGAATTAAACATGTTGGTGATTATAATGATACGCCGTTATTTTTTTATCTTTCGATTAGGGTTCGATTAGGATACTAATATGAGGTTTCTTCCTTTTCTTTTTGTTTCTTTCTCTTATCTTTCGATTAGAGTTGATTCGAACCCTAATCGAAAGATAAAAAACTAACAACGTATTATTATAATCACCAACATGTTTAATTCGTATTATTGTGATGCAAATGTGAAACTCATATTATTATCCGTCAATCACTTAAATCTTGTATTATTAAATTCCAATTTTCCTTTCTTTTTCCAATATATTAAAATACTATATAAAATATGTACTTGTATTAAATGTTCGTCTTCTTTCTTTGTATTTTCTCCATTATCGTTTGTTGGAGGTTAGATTCCGTCATTCCGGCGACCGAACATTTTTCATGCCAAATTATTTTCATATTTTTTATTTATCTAAACTACTTTTCGTACTTACCACAACAGTTTGAGAGGGTCAATTTACGAAAAAAACGTCGAAGTTATATAAACGCAGTACAGAAGTTTCGGGTCGGAGGGTCAACGAACCCTCCTGACCCCGTAGTTCCGCCCCTGCCCACGTGCCTGTTTGCAATTCCAGTAATGTTTGTAATAAAAATTTTGCCGCTCAAAAAAAAGTCAAACGAACATTAATTAGATAGCTCCTCCACCTCCTTTCTGTCAACGAATTTGCATTTATTAAAGCAACTTGTGGTATGAGACATATATGTTGAATCGGTCTCCTATTGTTTTGGCACTCACGTGTGGGGCAAGTATGACTGGCTTCAACTTAGTTAAGTGCTTCATATAAACTAAAAAGTCAAATATTTGAAGAAAAAAAAAACCCAAAAAACCGTGAGGACTTTTTTATTTATTAAGTGTGAATAACATTGGTTTTGTGAAGGAAGTCTTATTCATTTAACTAGATGTATAAAACATCCTATAGGGATGGTTTTTTGAAACCAAAAATAAAAAATGAAAAGGGAACATCTTTAACCCTCGGGTAGTTTTATCTAAAAGCTATGATTAAACTAGGAGTTTCGATATTTAAAACTGTGTGGTTGATTTTTCTTTTTTTATTAAAAAAGTGATTATTATTTAGATTGTAGCCTAGTGTTTTCCTTTTATTTAGAAAATTGGATTTTAATAATCATAACTTTTTAGGGTTGCCCCGTAATAATCCAACTTCAATAATCACTTTTACTGGTCTCAACTTTCACCCTATTTACTGATAGTGGTTATGCCGTTAGAAAACTTAACACCGTTAAGTTTTTGCTGATGTGTAATTTTTTTTTTGTTTTTTAATTAACTTTCTGCCACATCATCATCTCCATCCTCACATAATTCTTCCAGTACCTCACCACCACCATCTGCAACCCTCCCCACCACCATGACTCCTCCCACTCCGGCGATGTTCCGACTCCAACAAGTCCTTCCTAACTTTCTGACGATCCTCAACTTCTATTTTTCTTAGGTAACGATCCTCTTTTCATATTGTTTGATTGATTTGAAAATATGTCGCTTGAATTTCATCCGAGACTATATATATCTCCGTTCATCCCCATAAACCACAGAACAACCATGAAGCGGCTGATTTTCGAACACAGAACCATGAATTTGCCAACAAATAGGGCTAAATTGAATATACAATTGCACAAAAAACAACAAATTAAACTTTTGAATCAAACTAGTGCATCATGAACTTATCACAAATTCCGAGATCAAAGCACTAATTCGTCCACAATCGGAAACCTAAATTTACAGACATCGTTCCATTTCGTTTCACTAGAAGTAGAGTTCCGCTAGTTCATCCAAACAATCCGAACCGGCGTTGAAATCGGCGTTGTCACACCCCAGAAAAACCCGCTGCCCTCGGGGGCTCTGTGAACCTGGGGCGCGACTGGTAGCGCCACCGCGACCGCCGTGACCACCACCAAGATCTGAGTCATCAGACACTTCGAACATCTACATGCTCGACTCAATAACCAAAACACCCTTTCAAAACAGATTTTATCAGAGTTAAACGATATTAACCAAAATAGTGCAGACGCATTTATCAAGTTTAGAAAACCATTTACGGAAGCGACAAAACCATCAGTTATAAAAACAAACGTTAGGGAAGTGAAACAAAAAGAGTGTAATTAGTCTTTCGCCCAAGGCGATAAAATAAGTGTAAGGAAAACATAACCAATGCAAACGAAATACCAATGATCCTAAGCGTGCGCGCCTTAGCGACTTCCTCTTAAGGACCTGAGAAGAAACATGTAAAGTATCAACACAAGGTTGGTGAATTCACAGAGTTTAAAAGTAGGATACATCATTTTTTCATAAGATATAAGTTTAACCAGTTACTCTCATCGAGACGTAACTGATGTGCTCGGAACGTACCTAAAAATAACTATTAAATCCTAGACCTAACCTAGACCTAGACACACCTAAATTTTACCGAAACTACCTAAAACCGAACCGAACCCTAAGGCAGTGAACCTATCGGATTATAGTAAAGCTAAGGTAAGACCGGATATCGAACCTAGGACACTACGAATAGAAGAATTAACCTAGACCTAAGAAATGGAAATACTGAGTAAATTGGGTTTTTGAGATTTTTAGGAACTGATTTAACTAACTACTCAACTAACAAACTAACATACGAAAAGCAAGAAACCTTAGGACAACCTTCAAAGCAGAGAAAGATACCACCTAGACTCGGAATCCTAATCACTATTGACAACTTCAATCGGTCCCGGCTAATCTGATGGTGGCTAGTTCACCTTTTAAGTTCTTCCTAGCTGACAATCCTAACCCTCGGACAGGAGTTCACCTTATGGGTAAATCCAACCTCAACTAGACCTAGCCACCCTCGAAACAATCTAAAGCACCCTAGGCCAGCAGGAGCTACCACTAATTACTATGACTGACAAGGATTAGCAAGTTACCTAATTTCCTAGGGCATCCCTCTTCCGATGGCGATGTGATCCTATTCCACTAAGTGACTCGACTACCCAACCTAACTATCACCTTCCGGCTTGTTTAATTAGGGCAGCAAATTGCAATCAAATAGATAATCATTAATAAACACAATAGTTCAAGACGTCTCCTAAACCACTCTATCGCAACTAACCCTTGAGCTAGCTACTTTAGACTAATTACCTAGACCGAAGGACATTCGAAGGTAAAAAGTGCATCAATCAACAACTATAAATCTTTTCACAATCCACATACGCATACATTCATAGAAAAAAGCGGGATTTAATAGAAAAGTACATCAATCAATCAATCATGAACTGAATAAAAATCATCAATAGAGAAAATTCTTCACAAAGATTCTAGGTGGCATTAAAAGTCTAGCCAACAATCATGTTAAATACATAAATCATAATAAAGTTTAAGTCTTTAAGCCCTAACATGATCAAGTCTAGAAATTTGCTAAGAACAAAGAAGAGATCGATGAACCGGTTATTGATTTGGAGTAAGGTTTGGATCCACCGATGATTCCCCTTTGATTCCTAGCCTTCCATCTTCTCAAAATCGCCTCTTGGAACCTCTGGAGTCGTCTGCCAGTCGTAGTATGTCGAGTTGAAAACCTAAAATCGACTTTTAAATGTCGTTTGCTTCTTTTGCGGGTTTCGGACCTCCAAGCGTTTCGCTTGGAGGTCTACAAGTTGTAGGCGATACGCCTATGGGCCATGTCGCGACAAAACAGTCGGTCAAACCGACTTAAAGCTTCTGTTGACTTCCCCCTTATACGCATATCGCGTACTAAGCCCACGGTACCAGGCGATACGCCTGGTATATACTTTCAGCATCACTTTATATTTTTTTTCTTTGTCAACTCTTGTCTGCTTCTCTCGTGGCCTCGGGAATTCATCACACTCCTGCAAAACTTATAAAAACTTAAATAAAAGACTCAAGGACCCAACTTTAATAAAAACAACTAAAACTAAACAAAACTTGACTCAAATAGACTCAAATATATAAAGAAAAGACCCCGGAAATGGGATGTGTTTGCAACACATCAAACATCCCCACACTGACTCTTTTTTCGTCCTCGAAAAATAATGCAATGGAATCATAACCAGGACTTTGATTTCTAACAACTCACAATATTCGAATTTACAATTTACATAGTCTACTTACATCCCGATAGCAATTATCAGTATTTCGATCCGACTAAACCCAACCACTAACCTTTGAGCCCCCAAGGTGTTTATAATTTACCGGATATAGTTCAGTCTTCCTATGTGTCTCACTCTAGAAAGATGAAGTTCAACCTAATCCCGAATCATATTCAGTCCAAGTAAAGGTTAATAATGATTAAAGTTTTAGATTTTCTACACCCCTTAAGTCAGATACAAAGATGTCCAAAGAATGATGAAATTTAATGGAATGCGGACTTTTGAGCATTTATTCTCTAATCTAACATATATATTTTTTCTTTTTCTATTTTTTCTTTTTTTTTCTATTCTTTTTTCAAACATTGGTTAATTTTAATTACGATTACCAACGGACACCATCAGAGGCATTCTTTTCGAGATGTTATCCCCAAAATCATACGTGAGTATTTTGCCCGCGAGATCCAGGACATCATCAGAGGCACGCACCACGGGATACTATCCTTAGTTTGTACATGAGTATTTTATACCTTCACTCTAAAAGTATAAACCGATTTTTTTACCTAATATGCCCATGATGGAAAAATGGGGTGCCAACACATTGGTGTGCGAGGTTATTCTAAGGACATAGAAGTATCTAGCCTAAAGTGGTCTCTTTCCCCCTAATCATCAGTTTCAGTATTCCTATCACTCCTAAAGTGAGAGCCCACTAACAGACTGATCAATTACATATTTATACAACAAATAAACACAATGGGATAATTAAGCTTTACTAAGTCAGTTGGGCCTACCAATACATCACTAACTAAGAGTGTTTTCAACTTTTATTATATTTATTTAACATTTAAGCACAAAATTAGAAAGCCAAATCCTGATTGCACTATCATTTCCCATTTAATTGCAGTTAGATTCTTAGACATTTTTGAACAATTTTTCAATTTTTTTTTTGGATTTTTGGACTTTTTTTTTTCAAAACAACCTAAATAAAAACACACTAAAATAAAAATAAGACGCAGGTGAAAAATAAAAATAAGACGCAGGTGAAAAATAAAAATAATAAAGTAAAAGAAAATAAAGCGGAACAGACTCCCCTGATTATTAATTTAAATGAATGGCAAGTGAGATCGTAACCGCAGGTCCTCCACTAAAGTGTATGCCAATCCTATGCGCGAATACCATCGGACCTGGAAAACAAAAACAAAAACAAACACACACGACTCGACTCGACCAAAATGTTAGTAACAAATACGAAAATAAAATCACAAAAATATAAACTATGGACAAAATAAAATAAATTTATAAAAATTAAGTTGAATTGGTGTTTACCTGGAAAACGAGAACTCACAAACCAGAAAAACCAAATATATAGGAAAACTTCCCTGGTTGCCGACCCCTCACGTATCGAGAGGGGTACCTGCTCACATCTCGCATACCGTGAGGACTTATCAAAACCAGCGGGTCGAAAACCTCCTAGGCGTATGGCCTACTGCCTGCCAACCTTCCAGGCGATACGCCTGGAACCATATTTCCAGAGAATTTTTGGCTTTTGGCCTTGAAAATTTTCTATCTCCTTTGCTCTCCACTCCAGGTCTATTTGGCCGAATTTTTCGAGCAACTTGCACATTTAGACCTGCAAAACTCACCCAGAAATCCTCCATCTCACTTTTCCTACATCTCGAGTCTCCCGAATCACCTGCAAACACCGAAAAACATAAAACCGAAAAGACGCAAAATGCACGAAAACTAAAAATTGCAGAAAATTAAAACACAATTACAAAATATACAACCCGCGCAATTAATCAATTAGCACAAATCAGAAAAACAACCCCCCAAACAATATGGAGGTTTGATTTCACATCTTTAATCGCAAAACTACCGGTTTTCACCCGGTTTCTATCTATCCAACCACCAACTAACATCCTAATCCATAAAGCAACCAACTTTAGTAACTCCAACGAGTTTTTAACCTTCCAATGCTTATAACGACCCGGTAGAAACTTAATTCTACCTAGGAAACTCGTTTCCGATTCATTTTCACTCATAAACACCATCAACCTCCCCACACTTGGCCTAAGCACTATCCTATCTGTCACACCCCGGTCAACGGTTTCGGGTGTGAGCAAGAATGGAATCATAGTCGAGGATACATAGAACACTTCTAATAATTTAAAAACTTCATAAAACATTAATTCATTTCATTGCAGCGGAAAAGATGGTGGAAACATTAATGTCTTACAATTTAAAAACATAAGTCTTAAACGATTATTAAAAGCATAAAACGGTTAAGTTGGATAGTCGGGACTATGACTCCAAGGACAGGTCCGATAACATTTGTAAGCCCCATTTGCATGTCTTCAGAAAGTCTTGTCAATTACCTAAGAAATCATGAATATAAAACGGGTCAACATAAAGTTGGTGAGGTTCACAGGTTTAGGACTCGATAGTTAAACAGTTATAAAACAGTTGTAAAACAGTTTCGGTATACTTAAATATTATCAGGGTTTATTGTTGTGGTTGTATGATCTCACCTGAACTTTGATTTCAAATACTAACGGTTTACCCACCCGGCATCTCTTGCCAAGAGATGTTAAACAGAGCAGAATAACTGACGTGTACCCCCAGACAATCCGGAGTCAGAACTGGAGCTACCAGTTAGGGTAGGGTTGTCAACCCAAATAGATCTATTCACTAGCTATCGTTTCGTACAGAACTAATTGAAATCAATTAATGATGGGATTTCGGTTGTACAAACGTTTATAACGATAATGTACCAAGTTGGGCAATCAGTAAGAGAACAAGTAGTCATACGGCTAACAAGTAAACCATAATATTAAGTAAAAAGCATTTAATCAATTTTCATGATTTCTCCCCCAAGTATAAAACAGTTAAAAGGAAAAAGGGGCCGTGAAACTCATTGAATCAGTAGATGGATGAATGAACCGTGAAGTAGCGGTAGCAAGTAATGTCCTAATTTAAATAAATAAGACATTTGCATAAGGTCTATGATCAATTGAGTAACGTAAGTCACCCAAATGATACCGGTCAAGTCTTGACGTTATTCCCGTTTGTATTTGTTTGGAAAGCCCGTTATTAGTATTTATCGTACAAATAAATACACGTTTTCAAGTGAAAATCAGATAGTTAACGTTTATCGAAACTATTTTCATGAAATGCGTATATTTATGTTCAATAAATATACCAAGATAATCAGTTAACAATTCAACCAAGTTTTACACATTGACAAATAATAATGTTTATTATTATTTTTATCGGTTAATCATGCAAGTTATAATTATTTTTAATAATTATGATTAACAATACTTGGTGAATAAAAACATAGTGGAAATCCTTTGTAAATAAATATTTGACAAAAATAATTATTTATCTCATTTTATTCATGAAAGGATTTTTAAGCTTCATTCAAATCACAACATTTTATAGTTTTGAAATCGTTTAAATATTTCGTTGACAAGAAATATTTATTTCTTTCTTAAAGATTTTCAAAACCTCATAACAACGCTTGGATTTATATAGAGTTGTATTTATAAAGCATGTTGAGAAATTGTATTTATTAGCATTTCATAATCATAAGTTTATATCCACTAACACTATGTGTTAGGACCAAATATTTAAATCAAGACAATCTACTAACACTTTGTGTTAGGACTTTTAAATATAAAATGCAATCTACTAACACATTTGTGTTAGCACAAGTAAATGTAAATGCGATCTACTAACACATTTGTGTTAGGACAAGTAAACATAAACATGTATAGATTATGAGTTAGCATTTATTTTTCATTTTATATGAAGAGGCTTGGAGGTTTGTTTGAAATCAACTAACTTATGAAACCAAGGTTTCACAAACAAGATTCATGGTGCACACTTGTTACTTTCCTTAGATTTCACAAATGTGTTTCACCACACTCCTTGGCTATTTTAAGTCTCAAAGACACCAAGATGAGTGCTTGATCTTGGAAGAAAGGAGATTAAGAAGTGAGTTTTTGTTAGTTGATCAAACATACACAAGCATTCTAGTTAACTTGGTGGATTGTTGTCAAGACTTGAGGGTTTCATGGGTGGAAAATAGGTAGAAAATGAGTTAGAAAAAACTCACAAAAGAAAAGGGAAAAGAATCGGTGCAAGTAGGTGGTCTCCGGTGGCGCCGATGGGTGGTCTGGTGGTGGGACAACGGCGGCGGTGTGGTGGGGCTGTGGAGGTGGCCGGCCGAAAGTGTGGAGGGAGGGAGAGAGTGTGGGTCTTGGATGTTTTGGGGTGTTGGGTGCAAGGGAACATGGGGGGGGGGGGGGTTTGTCTTCCTTTTATAATCATCATTAGAGGTATTAACCAAGGGTTAATGATGTGTTGTCAATCCCACATAATTCCCTAGCTTCTCTTAATTAGTTATAAGTTTTATAAAAGTTTTGGATCTTTTATAAAATATAAATGGGTTAGGAGTTTATAAAAATAATAACTTTATAAAATATAATCCAATTGTAATTAATCAAATTGAATGGTGATTTTTATTTTTATAAACATTGTTAACCCAAGTTTTGTAAAAATTTTAGAGGGTTAAAGAGTTGAGTTAGTTTTATAAAAACTTATAAAACTTTGTGGGCTTAAAACCAATTTATTTATTTGTTTTTATTTGGGCCGAAGCCCAAATCGGGATGGAAAAAGAGAATGGGCCGAAGCCCATTCGATCTTGGTTAGTGGATGCGGGCCGAGCCCAAGGAGAAAAGGGGGGGGGGGGGTTGGGCCGGTTTGCGTGGGCCGCGAAGAAGGAAAGGAAAAAGGATTGGGCCGGTTCAGCCCAATGCGATACGGGCCGCGGGTCGGTTATCCGGGTTGGGGAATTCACTCGGTTAGTCGAGGTGAACCTTCGGTTAAGTTTTCGAGTCAATCCGGACATTTTTGGGCTTATTGGGCTTTACTGGGCCCAATAGGTGAAACGGGAGGTTCGTTTGGTTAAGTTTTGACAACGATAAGCTTTTGTATTCGTTTTAAGTTCATGAAATGACTTAATAGTTCGAATTGGTTTGATAAGATATAAAAATTCCATTTTTTTATATTTAGTTTTCTTATTATTGAAATTCAGTTAATATACGAAGGACGTATTATTTTACGTACGTATATATTCTAGTTAGAAGTGGAATTGAAGTCGGTTAATCATTTAACTATCACAGTTAATCATGTATTAAAGCAGTAATTCACATAATTATCATGTAATTAAAAGTCAACGAAAGTCAACGGAGAGAGGTTTGACCTGATTTTTGGACCGGTTGTCACACTATCCTCAAATTCACCTATATTGCCCAGTGTGGCTCTCCTACAACTACTCTCAACCACCAACTTCTCTCCAACCACCAATTCACCTCTGGGTTTTACTAACGGGTCAAAAATCTCATTTTTATCAACTAACTCCTCTAACCCCCCGGGATCTTCCCCACACTTATCCTCAACTATCGGTTCATCCTCCAACCGATTTCCAACTACCAAATCTTCACCTGTGACATAACTAACACAACTATCCACCATAGACATGAAAGATCCTAGAAAGTATACGGATTCGTTGCTTTTGTCACTCGACCTACCAACCCTAAACTCAACCGACTCATTCTCTACTCTCAAGGTGATGGTGCCCGCGAACACATCAACTAACGCCCAGGAAGTCCTAAGGAAAGGTCTACCTAGAATCAATGGGCACCTCACATCATAATCACTATCCATAACCATAAAGTCTATAGGGAATAAAAACTTATCAATCTTCATTAGCACATTTTCCACTATTCCTTTGGGTTTAACTACCGACCTATCTGCTAAGGAAATTGTCATCCTAGTCGGCGCTAATTCTCCTAACCTTAGGTGCATAAAAACAGAATATGGCATCAGATTAATACTAACACCTAAATCAGCTAAAGCATGAGTAACATATGAACTACCAAACACACAAGGAATTGTAAAAGTTCCACGATCATTTAATTTTTCAGGCAATCTATTCTGTACTATAGCTGAGCAATTAGCATCAAGGGTTATATCAGACAACGCTTCCAGTTTCTTTTTACTACTCAACATATCTATAAAAATTTTAGCATACTTAGGCATTTTATTTAAAACTTCAGTAAAGGGCAATGTAATCCTAAGTTGCCTAAGAATGTCAAGAAATTGACCATACTCATGCGCATTTTTCTGTTGAATTAATCTTTCAGGATAGGGCACATGCTTCAGGTCATCCGCAGTAATCGGTTTAGGCGCAAATCTCACTTTCTTCTTCTCTTTCACAGCCTCCCACTTCATCGGCTTTTCTCTAGCTAGTGGATTTTCTTGAACTCCTTCAGCCTCGACGTTCGGTTCGGTACTTGCTGGCCTTACGCTCTCATGCACCCTCCCGTCAGGCATCTCCAGTTCAATCTACTCATCAACCGGCTCCTCCTCAATGACCGCCGGTGATGGTCCTCCAACTACTTTCCCGCTCCGTGTAGTAATGGCATTGACGTTTGCATTGGGGTTTTTGTAGGTACTTCAAGAAAATTGACCCCCGCGGGAATTCAGCTCCTTGAGCTGTTTCGCAATGTCTCCAACCGAACTCTGTAGATCCAAGAACGAAGCTTAGATTTCTCAGTAACGTGTCATGCTCCATCAGCTTCTTCAGGGTAGCCTCATCTCGCAACACTATCTTCTGCAGGATCTGGGTCTGGTTAGTTATCAGGTCCCTTATATCCTTCAAACCAGAACCGTCATCTCCTCCACCATAGTTATTCCTTGGCGGAAAACCAGGTGGGTTTCCTCCCTCTCGCCATCCTGAATTCTGGCCACTCCTCCACCCGGACTGGAAAGAATTACCGAACTCTTTTCGGTTTCCAATATAGTCTACCTGCTCAGCGGGCAGTCTTGGGTGTCGTGAGTGCCTCTACACAGCTCACATTTGGCTTTGACATAGAGTTTGATTTCTTCTAAAGCCCTATAGATATTCTCTAACTCCTTAGAGGTCATGGTCTCTTAGCCAATGTGACTGACACTCCGGGTAGATGTAGAAGGTGCGAGTGATCTAGTCGGTGCCAAGGTGGCTCTCCGATCTTCGGGTGTCTGCTGTTCATCAAGTGAGAAGCTCTCAAATATGATTTGCATTCGTCAACGGTGAGCTTCTCCATCATATGCCCTCCAGCCGAAATGTTGAACTCCTTCTGAACAGAATAAGCAAATCCATTGTAGAACTTTTCGATAATAGCCCATTCCGTCAACCCGTGTTGCGGACATTTTCTCAGAAGGGTGTTGAATCTCTCGTAAGCGACCGAATAAGGCTCATCAGGGTCCATCCTGAAGGAGTGGATTTCCTCCCGAGTACTTGCAGCCTTGGCTGGAGGATGATACTTTTTTAGGAATTTTAATTTTAGATCGTCCCAGGTGGTGATCGAATTTGGTGGGAGCGTCTCGAGCCACTCGGCGGCTCGAGAGGTAAGGGTGAATGGAAACAGACGCAGATAGATAGTATCGTTCGTGACTCCCGTGAATCCGAACGTGTTGCAGATTCGAATAAAGCGCGAGATATGCGTCATGCATCTTCGTCTTCACGTCCATGAAACTGGATAGAATTGGTGAGCGCGGTGATGATGTGGGAAGGAAATTGCCAATTGGTGGTGTTGGCAATGTTGGGTTGCACGATAGCAAACCGAGCGTCATTAACTCTGGCGCTGGCCTGCTCCTGGACGGTGCGACGTGCCACCATGGTGGTGAGATCAGGAAATGGAATGTGTTTGGTGTCGCGTGGGATGTGTGTGGAAGTGGATGTGGATGGTTTGGAGTGAGTGGTGGAAAGAATGAACGCCTCAAGTTCTGTGTGAAGTACGTGGAACCGTTCACGGATGTCCTTGTCAGGATTAGAAAATGGTGTAAGCTCAGATGCACCTCGCGAACGGGTGTGTGGCATAAAACGGAAGAAAAATAAAAAAGAAAAATAAAAATTAGAAAAATTATAATTCTAAAAATCTAGACTCGAAATCAGAAAATCCTAAGACTCTAGACACGGAAAAACCTAAACGACTCAAAATTTTCTAACAATGACCTAAGTTAATCTTGCTATTGCCAAGTGTCCCCCGCAACGACGCCAAAAACTTGATGTGCTCGGAACGTACCTAAAAATAACTATTATATCCTAGACCTAACCTAGACCTAGACACACCTAAATTTTACCGAAACTACCTAAATCCGAACCGAACCCTAAGGCAGTGAACCTGTCAGATTATAGTAAAGCTAAGGTAAGACCGGATATCAAACCCAGGACACCACGGAAACAAGAATTAACCTAGACCTAAGAAATGGAAATACTAAGTAAATTGGGTTTTTGAGATTTTTAGGAATTGATTTAACTAACTACTCAACTAACAAACTAACAGACGAAAAGCAAGAAACCTGAGGACAACCTTCAAAGCAGAGAAAGATATCACCTAGACTCGGAATCCTAATCACTACTGACAACTTCAATCGATCATGACTAATCTGGTGCTGGCTAGTTCACCTTTTAAGTTCTTCCTAGCTGACAATCCTAACGCTTGGACATGAGTTCACCTTATGGGTACATCCAACCTCAACTAGACCAAACCACCCTCAAAACAATCTAAGGCACCCTAGGCTAGCGGGAGCTACCATTAATTACTATGACTGACAAGGATTAGCGGGATTTAATAGAAAAGTGCATCAATCAACAACTATAAATCTGTTCACAATCCACATACACATACATTCATAGCAAAAATCGGGATTTAATAGAAAAGTACATCAATCAATTAATCATGAGCCGAATAAAAATAATCAATAGAGAAAATTCATCACAAAGAGTCTAGGTGGCTCTAAAAGTCTAGTCAACAATCATGTTAAATACATAAATCATAATAAAGTTTAAGTCTTTAAGCCCTAACATGATCAAGTCTAGAAATTTGCTAAGAACAAAGAAGAGATCAATGAACCGGTTATTGATTTGGAGTAAGGTTTTGATCCACCGATGATTCCCCTTTGATTCCTAGCCTTCCCTCTTCTCAGAATCGCCTCTTGGAACCTCTGGAGTCGTCTGCCAGTCGTAGTATGTCGAGTTGAAACCCTAAATTCGACTTTTAAATGCCGTTTGCTTCTTTTGCGGGTTTCGGACCTCCAAGCGTATCGCTTGGAGGTCTACAAGTTGTAGGCGATATGCCTATGGGCTATGTCGCGACAAAACACTCGGTCAAACCGACTTAAAGCTTCTGTTGACTTCCCCCTTCTACACGTATCACGTACTAAGCCCATGGTACCAGGCGATACGCCTGGTATATACTTTCAGCATCACTTTATATTTTTTTTCTTTGTCAACTCTTGTCTGCTTCTCTCGTGGCCTCGGGAATTCATCAAACTCCTACAAACCTTATAAAAATATAAATAAAAGACTCAAGGACCCAACTTTAATAAAAACAACTAAAACTAAACAAAACCTGACTCAAATAGACTCAAATATATAAAGAAAAGACCCCAGAACTGGGATGTGTGTGCAACACATCAGTAACCAGCAGGAATCCCATTCCTGAAAACAGTTTACCCAAAATAAAGCATTTTATATACCTGGGTTAGCTAGACCACGACCTTTATAAACTAGTAGGAACTCGTAATCACCATAACTGAGAGACTTCAGTTTTTTCTTTCCGGTTGTGCTATGATGCGGAACACAAGGTCGAGTTAGGACAACATTATACCCGTTCCGCTCCTCTCTTAGGGCCAGTAGGAGCTAGAGCAACTAGCGCGGGCAGGGTTTGTCAGACCCAGTAGATCTACCAAATATTTCCCCGTTATCACTGATATAAAATGGCTTGTGGTATTAGTGGAAGGACTCCCTTGCATGTTTTTGGTCTATTATATATAAACTACTATATCTTAATCCTAATAAAGCAATAAAATTTGTGCCATATGTCTCATTTATAAAGTGTCCACATCATCACCACCACATGTCAAGCTCACATTGAGTCACCAATTTAGTAAATAATCAATTAAGATTAATTACCAATTTTATTAAAACAAAAATTTTATTTTAAAATTATGATAAAGTTAATATAGATTTGATTAATTTACTCAATAGTTTTAATTTTTGTGGAAAGTACTCAACAACTTGTCAAAATAATAAGAATTTTATATCAATCATAATTTTCAAATTTCTTAATTATTATCTTTTTTCTTTGTAATTTATCTAATATTATAAATTTATATCCAGCCCGTGTAGTACACGGTTTACTAACCTAGTAAAACAATATAGCAGCTAAAAAACCGTAAAAGTTTATCACATGTCTTCTCCCCCAAAAGCGTTAAATAGTAAAAGTGGGGCCGTGAACTCACCTTAGGGTGCACATTATTATCACCAACCGAAGTTGTTGTTTCAAGTGCAAGAAACGAGAACACATGTACAAAAATTATCCTTTGTCAGAAGAAAAGTCTGGAAATGTATCTGATAATACAGACAAACCTGCCTCTCCTGGATCACACAAACGAGTAAAATTTATTGATTCCAAAGGTTTGATTCATGATGACTTAAAGCCATCTGTTTCTTGTTTTAAAAATGCAAAACATGATAAGAAACATGATTTGTATTTGACAAGTTAAAATCTATCTTGAAAAATTCTGAAGCATCTTCGTCAAATCTGCAGAGAGAGGAGTGGAAAGCAAAGGGTGTTTCCACCGCAGGTCATGATTTTTTTGAAGATGACGGATGGCCCAAAGCTTCAAGCTTGGTTTCTTCCCGAACTAATTAATTTCGTTAATGTGTGCAGGGAGCTCGGTGACAGTCCGTAAATAACCTATGGGTAGTCAACAGTGAAGCGTCCCGGCACAAGGCGGTGACATTTCCTTACTCCAAGACGTCAAACCTTTTAATGGAGGAAATGTTACTTTTTCTGGTAATAAAGGAGGTCAAATCACGGGTATCGGTAAATTAAGCAACAGTGCGATCACATTCGACCGGGTTGAGTACGTTAAGGAGTTGGAGTACAACCTGCTGAGTGTTTTCCAGATTTGTGACAAGCAGTTTACAACTGCTAGCACAGGGAATGAATGCTTAATCTTGAAACCTGGATTTAAGATTCCGGATCAGTGGATTATGATGCAAGCACCAAGAATGTCCAATCTATATGTTATGGACATGAATTATTCCAAAGCAACTGTGGTTGGTAAAATTTCGTGTCTAAAGCTACTGGAAGAGATTCCATTTTGTGGCATCGACACATGGGTCATATCAATTATCAAAGATGAATTTAATTGGTTAGAAAAGGTCTGGTTGACGGAGTCCCATCTAATCAGTATATATTCAATGACGTGTGTGTGAGCTGCACAAAGGGGAAGTAAAAGAGAAAGTCTCATCCTTTGAAGAAGTACCATTCAATCATTGTTCTGGTTGAAATGCTTTATATGGATCTGTTTGGTCCTGTAAACAAATAAAGCATATCGGGCGAGTGGTATTGTTTGGTAGTAATTGACGAATATTCTCGATTTGATTGGGTGAACTTTCTGGTGATGAAAGACGAAACATCTGCTGTACTTATTAACTTGATCAATACACTAGAATCTTATTACAAGTTGAAGGTTCGCAGAATCCACAGCGATAACAACACGAGTTTAAGAACACCAAAATTTTGTTATTTTGTTTGGAGAAGCACATTGTTCATGAATTTAGTGCACCATACACTCCTCAATAGAATGGTGTCGTGAAGAGAAAGAATAGAACAATTATTGAGACGGCGAGAACTATGCTAGCTGACTCAAAGCTTCTAGTGAATTTCTGGACTGAGGTAGGTAGTACAACATGTTTTGTGTTTAATAGAGTTCTGACAGTGAAACGGCTTGGTAAATTTTTTTATGAGCTGTTGAAGAACCACAGGCCGAATCTCAAGTGTCTGGAACCTTTTGGGTCTCCCTGCACGATCTTGCAGTCTCCCGGTAAGTTCGACGAGAAGGTAGTCGAAGGCTTCTTTGTCGGATATCCAAATCCTAAAAAGCGAGTCTCTAATATGGTGACTGGTGTAGTGGAAAAATGGTTACACGTGGACTGTCAACCACATACTTTAACACCCAAAGTCGTTGGACCAAATTGGATGTTCGACTACAAAGCGTTATTTGATTCTTTTGATTCTGACACGGGGTTAACCGAAGAGAAATTAGCAACAATTTACATTGATTTACAAGATGAAACTCCGGTTATGCATACACCATCTCCGACAACTCCGAATGTGCCAGCGGAAGATGAAGTGACCGAGTACACAAATGAAGTAGTGTATGATACGTCTTCGGATGAAGAGAATGAGTTCCATGAGGCTTAATCGGATTCGGTTTATGTTTCAGTCTTGTAACCTGAGTCAAGTACAAATGATAATGTTGTGATTGAGGAAGATAACATCAACAATCTGACTGAAAATATTGTCGTTCCGACTTATCCGACACTCCTAATTAACACCTACCATCAACAAGAAAATATCATAGGTGATTTGGAAGATGGAGTGCATATAAGACGTCAAGTCGAAAATGGTGCCTTGTTAACCATGAGGGAATTAGGGGTTCAAGATGAAGTATTCCATTCGTTCTTTCTATTCCAGATTGAACCAGTGAATGTGCAACAAGCACTCAAAGATGGTTCATGGGAAAAGCAATGCAGGAAGAACTCCAGCAATTTCAAAAACTCGGTGTCTGGCACTTAGTTGAATTACCTAAAGGAAGCACAGAGCCGTGTGGAACCCGTCGGGTGTATAAATGTAAGCGTGACGACCGAGGTGTCATTGTCTGAAACAAGGCTCATTTGGTCGTCCAGGGGTTTTCTAAAGAAGAAGGTATCGACTTTAATGAGGTGTATGTGCTGGTTGCACGAAGCGAAGCAATTCGGATTTTCTTAGCATTTGCGGCTCACCAGGGATTTAAATTATACCAGATGGATATAAAGAGTGCTTTCTTGTATGGAAAAGTGAGGGAAGAGGTCTACGTCAAAGAACCTCCGGGGATTTTATGATCCTGATTATCCGGATAAAGTTAATAAGTTGGATAAAGCACTATATGGTTTACATCAAGCTCCTCGAGCTTGGTATGTGACATTGTCGACTTATCTATTTCAAAATGGATTCAAGCCTGGGTTGGTAAATTGTACCTTATTCTGCAAGAAAACGGGTGAAGATTTGCTTTTGGTATAGATTTACGTAGATGACATCATATTTGGCAGCTCAAATGATAAGCTTTCGAAAGATTTGAAAAGCTGATGCAAACTGGTTTTGAGATGCGTTCAATGGGCGAAATGGCATTCTTCCTTGGCTTGCAAATACAAGAGTCGGTGAAGGGAATTTTCATTCATCAGACCAAATACGTGCATGATATTTTGAAAAGATTCAAAATTGCCGATGTTCGCGTTCCAGAAACTCCGATACAGGTTAATCATGGCCTATCACCAGATGAGGAGGGTGAAGCAGTTGATGCAAATCTTTACCGTGCCATGATTGGGTCTTTAATGTATTTAACCGCAAGTAGACCTAATATCATGTTTGCTGTTTGTTTGTGTGCCAGGTACCATACGCGTCCAAAGCTTTCACATCTAATTGCGGTCAAAAGGATTTTTTCTTATCTGAAGGGTAACACTGATCTCGGGATCTTATACCCTCATGATGATAACTTTGAACCGTCTGCCTATTCAGATTCTGACTATCGAGGCTGCAAGATCAATTTCAAATTTACAACAGCCAGATGTTAGTAACCCGATCCTAGCTGTTGCTCTCAGGTTTTGTGGATACAACAACAAATGAGAGACAACGGTTTGAATTTTCTTACTACTTCTATACACATAGACAATTTTGCCGCAATTTGAATTACAAAAAATCCCGTACATCACTCTAAGACAAAGCACATATACATCCGTTATCACTTTATACGTGATTGTTATGAGAAACACCTCATTGATTTGTAAAAGATCCACAAAGATTTTCAAAGAACGGACTTATTAACAAAAGCTTTCGATAGAACCCGCTTCAAATATCTTTTGCAAATCAACGGCATTCAAAAATCTCAAGCTGATTAATTATTGGTTGATCAATTATTTCTTTTCGTTGCATTTTAGTTTTCTTTGCTTTTATTCATTAATAAAAATCCAAAAATAGTGTTTTGTATTGTTTTTGGGGGAGAAAATCAGAAAAGCATAAAAAAAATTTGAAAAACGCCAAGATTTAAAGAAATTAAAAAATCAAAATGAGAAATTGATCCGACTCTAACACCTTTGGTAAAACCCTCGAGCTCAGAATATAAAATTTCAAGAATAAATATTTTTTTTTGGGAGGCATGAGGACCGCATGCCCTCTCTGGTTCAACCTCTCGCGGTCCTCATGACCCGTCGGGTCGCTTGATCAGGATTCACGTGTGTTTACCCCATGAGGACCGCATGGGGGTATGTTTGTGCACCTCTCGCGGTCCTCATCGACGCTCAGTAGTATAAAAAATGAGATTTCTCTCATTTTCTGCTCATTTGTTCACTCCCAACTTAGAGAGCTATAAGTTCTCGACTGGTAATCCCTTGTGGAGGCCATCTCCGGTCAAAGGAAGCCTCGGGTGTGAAGATTCAAGCACATACAAGTTCCACGAAGCTCGGGTAAGCCTCTAGTTCACCCATTTCTCCATTTTGAGCATGGTTTTGTTGTAATCCTCTACTGATAAGGAGTTTCTAGGGTTTCTAAAGGCATTGCATGTTTGATCAAGAGTGATCAAAGGCTTGTGGGAGTGTTCGTGTGGCAATCCAAGGTTAGTTTGTGTTGGGTTTGCTTTATATCAAGTTTTTGAATGATCCATTGCCTAAAATCGGTTTTGATGATGCATGCAAGGGTGGATTCAGCTTCTGGAGTGATCAAGAACCTTAGAGAACTGAAAAACCCGCTTGGAGAAGCTCGATACAAGTTTTATTGCTAAAGGTACAAGTCTTTTATGCTTGCATGTGTATTTTTGGGTTTGTTGATGCTTCTGGAATATTTGGCATGGGAAACCCACCATCTCAGTGACAAGATTGCCACATAGGAAGATTGGTAATCGGGTTGAGGCGGTGTTTGTAGTTTTGTGTTTCCAAACCCGAAAACCGAATATTTTGGACTTTTCAAAATGGGTTAATGACACCTGGATGATATCAGTGGCTCTTGGCCCTAAATATGAGTTAAAATTAGTCCATAGGTGGAAACCAAAATGTTGGAATGATTGAAATTGGTTAAACCTGCTTGCAATATGATTTCGGTTAAATTTGGAACAAAACCGGGACTTGTACTTTGGTTGGACAGGGCCTCAGTGCCTAAATTCTTGATATTTGGCTACTGGGACATGTTGGAACAAAACCTCGTTGTCGAAACGAGCTAAAAATACAAAATGGGGAAAATTCACTAAATGACAAAATAGTCGATGAGGACCGCATGTGTTTTGTTTGTTGGTATGCTCGCGGTCCACATAGCCTGGAAAGTCAACGTGGTCTGTTGACCACCCATGAGGACTGCATGGGATTATTTTCTGGTTTGCTCGCGGTCCTCATGTGTCCCTGGACAGTTTCATGATTTTGTTTTGTTTTGTGTTTGGGAAATTACCAAGCACCCGGTTTTGTTAATTTTATGAGTAGAGTCCCATGGAATTATAATGGTGACGTTTCACCACCCGGTTAGACTCGAGGATCTCGTATGGCTATTTTGGCCTCTCAGTACATTCCCAGGAATGTTTGTAACTTCCCGTTCGTGTTGTTTTTTTCACAAAAAGGTTGTGTAAACATTCTTGGTTTTGGGTTAGATTCTTATCTATTTATGTATATATTTTTAGACTCGCATCTGTGATACAATCGTTGGACCTTGGATTTCCTCGTGCCCGGTGACGTTATAGTTTTTCCGCCTGTTGCAATCTGTAAGTTGATAGATTTTCCCATACGTTTATTAAAATTTTTCGGGGTGTACATGAACCATGTCTTGTCATGTTACTTGTTACTATGCTTAGGTACGTGTTACCGTGTTATAAATTTACTGCATGTTACGTGACGTTCATGACAGATTAGTATGGTTAATTTAGGTCCGTGTGGGGCCCCAAAGACATATATTGCACCGATACAGCTGTAGAGGTAGATCAAGGTGTCTCATACCCGTTCTTGTTGATCCATTAGGGGTCGGGTCATGGCGTATATGCCTAGTCATGGGGAGCGGTGACGGCCGCTGGTCCGTTTACCCCTCTCGCGTGCTAGTTTAACCATAGGAATTTATAGTAGGCACAATGTTTTTGGAAACAAGTTTTGGTTTTGAAAATGAGTCAAATACGCTACGACTCACCAACAACTTTTCGTTGTTGACGTCTTTTTGGTTCATGTGCAGGTAAGTAAAGCTATGGCGGAAGTCACGTTGTGGATTTGGGACGAGATGGTGTTGTGGGTTTTGTGGATTATCTTGTTATTTTGTTGTTTTTGTGACTGTCATGACTATCATGTGTTGTTTGTCTGTGCCCTCACCGTACTTGTAGTCTTAGGGTGTCCCTGGGCTTAGTCTATTTGTGAAGCTTGTATGTAAGACTTAACATGATTTGTGTTATAGCTGACATGGCTCTAGTTATGTTTGTTGGACGGGTCGTCCGTTGTTGTGAGCCTTTGTTTACTCTTAATATATCTGTTTGCTTTCGCAAGTTCTGGTACGGGCGCCGGTCCCACTCTCCTCTCCCCCGCGTCTGGCAGGGCGCGACGGGGCGGGGTGTGACACCGACCTTGTGAGAAGTGATATTACATCAGCATACATTATCAACCATGGATAAAGTAGAAATAAAGGTTGTAAGTACTTGTCAGGCTAGTTGAGTGTGCTAAGGCAAATCTAATATATGCTAGTATGATATCAATTTAAATGTTTGCTTGATAATTGTGATATTACATCATGATGGATACTGTGTGACTTTGGCAATTTAAATCAGAAAACAGCAAAAACAGAATAAGAGATGTTCTAGTGTATGCATGTTTTCATCTTGCAAAAATTTAAACTTGTTTGATTTTCTTTATTTTCTCAAGTGATCGGCCTTTCTCTGTGGATTGAAAGATCGACCTGATTGGTGTTCACTTGAGGTTCTGCTTTATTTTCTTTGGTGTTTCGTATACTCCATCAGACTTTCTCTGCGTGTACGGAAGTACGGACGTGATTGTTGTTCGGTTAAGCAATTTCTGCTTTATTTTTTTATTTCTTGTTTTCCTAAAGAAGTGGACTTTCTCTGCGTGCTCACAAGGCCGTCCTGATTGTTGTTTGTTTAGGGTTCTGCGTAATCTTTGCATGAAACACCATGAATGATAAATCTCTGTTGAAAATCAGATTCTGTATAAAAATATAAAAATATGAATAAGTCATGTTACCAGTATTCCTGATTGTGTGGGCTTTCACATTATCTGTGCTCGATGATTCACACTGATAACATATCAGAAAGCTATTGAAATTGATTTGCCGAAGCTGAAATAAACTGAAAAGTTGTATTCTCGGTCGACTTGGCTTGCATCCTGATCAATTTTGAAAGTGAAGTGTGTCTGATATGATCTCGCCTCTGGATTTTTCTCACAAAAAGGTTAAGTTATTCTTATTTCAATTCTGTTTGGTTAATTGTTCAATATCTAAAAGATCCAAAAAGATTTTAGGCGTGTTTAGCATAGTCTTGTGAAAATTCAAAAAGATTTTTGGTGTGTTTGAAAATTTATATAAATAAAAAAGATTTTGTTTCTGATTTTATTTTCGATCAACCGATGATGAAATTTATCAAAATTATGCTGGGTAAAATAAAACAATCTTGATATCATCAAGCTCATCATAAATGATCAAAAGTTTTTTGAGATTTAACAAAAATTTAAGCTTTTGGATCATTTTGTAAATATCACAAAATTCAAGGTTTAAGATAAAAATTTGAGGGACCAAAGTGTGAGTTCAGATGAACCGCAGTGCCACATCGGGTAAGTTCGGTTTGTTCCTAAAGTGAAACGAAGTGTGAACCAAAGCATGAGTTCGGGTTACTTTGGTTAGACCCGAAACTCCAGTTCGGGTAACCGAAGTGTACAACCTATAAAAGGCCGAAACTCTAGTTCGGGTATCACTTTACCCAAATCAATTCGATTCACTTCGTATAAGCCCTAACCGAACCTTTTCGACCCTCGATAAAAAAATTCATCATCCTCACGATTTAGCGGAAAAAGAAGGAAGAAGGTGGAAGCAGGTCCCAGCCGACCGGTTATTCCATTGAGCCCCGATTCTTCAGGCTATGTCGTGTCTCCTTAAGCGTTCATTCGGAACACGCCGCATCGGGAGGAGCAGCCACAGGAACTTCTGCGACCACCGCGGAAGCGCTTTGGAGCTCGTGTGTCTCTTCGCCCTCAACCACAAATCCAACTGACTCTGGAGGAGATTAATGCCGGGTTTGCCATAGCTGCTGCAGCACCGCTGGTGAACTTGGATGATTACGAGGACGAGCCAGAGGAGCAGGCAGACAAGGTGGAACTACCACAACCAGACCATCCGGAGCCCCAGCAGTCCGATAACCATTTGGTCATTGAGCTTTCAGCAGGACACTTTGTTACCTATCACTCACAACACCATGAGCACCACGTCTATGCATCCCCCACTTACGCCCCATCGAGCTACACCACTGGATTTGACGACTACCCAGATGAGTCTGAGCCGATGGTCAAGGTCCCCATCGTCACGGCAACCGCCGTTGTGTCAGGACATTCTGTTCCACCGCCACCCCTTCCTCATGCTATGGATCCCCATGACCCCTACATTGCTGCACGTATGAAGGCCCAGCAGGTAGGCCTAGTTTCCGACCGCTACTTGTTCCCAGCATTGCAGCGGTCTTATAGCTCTCACGCCCCTTTGTACCCATCCCCTGTTGATCCATACTATGCTCATCCTCCGCCACCCCCACCATACATGATGCCATCCTACCCATACGCTCCGTACGCACCCTATATTGAGCCTTACCGTTCATCCTTTTCATGCCCTGGTTATCCATTCCCTTACTCACCTTATCGTGACGTCACTGGCCCGAGTTCTCCTGATGTTGCTGCTCTTGTGGAGAAGAACCGCGCACTGGTAAAGGGAAACGAGGAGGTTAAGAAGAGAGAAAAGAGTATGGAGAAAATGTTATCCAAGGCGTCATCTTCTTTCGGGGAAGCAGCCAGGATCGGGTCAGGCATGAGGAAGAAAAAGAAACACCGTTGATGAATTCAGGTGCTGATGTTGTGGTCGTGTTGGTTTTGTGCTAGTTTCGGTGTGATTGTGGTCCTTATCTTTTCATGGATCTTGTTGTTATGATGTTTTCCCTTCAGTTGTATTTGTGATTTTCAGACACTGTATTGTATGGTTGTTAAGAACTTGTAATATTTAAGTGTTGTGTTTGTATTTGGTTGCTAAACATTATAAGACTTATGGTTGTGTTGTTATGGAATCTAGTGTGATGACTTTTTTTTTGCAGTATTAGTACTAGATTGTATTATGCTTAGGATACTGTAGCTTGTTGAAGCTAGAAGTTAAGTAATGCCTTGAGTAGGAATTGCTTAGAACTCCCTATGTCCTCTGTTTCCGTAAATAGTCATGACGGTGCTTAGTTTCGTGAGCCCTCCACTTATTCTGGGTTATATCGGATTGGTGTTCCCTCCGTAGATCCCCGAGAAATGGAACTAAAGAAATGCTTCATGTTGATCCATACCGTGGGGGCAAGACCGGAGCAAGCACTTATACCCTGTTTGTGTGAAAACCCTTGTGGAGATTGGTCCGTGTCACGGATGCGTTATAGTTGAGTCTAAATGAACCTTTATGTTGATTCTAATCAGGCGTCTTGCCTTACTTTTAGTCGATGATGAAGGCCGGTGTTAGCAAGACAACCGGAAGAAGGACACGGCAGAATACTGACGATCTTCAGAAAGAAGCTGATGAAGACAACGACTCCCTACATATTATAGATGAGAAGGATGGAAATCCTCTTACTTTAGAACAAAAGCGCGAAAAGGAGCTAGAAGAGCGATTCCAGAAATTGACCGGTGATGGGATTGCTGCGGCATTCCCGAATCTAGTTGCTCAAGAAAAGAGGATAGAATAGAGAAGGATTACGAATAAAAGAAACACCCCTTATATGCTGAAAGGACCGAGTCAAGTCACCATCGTAGGTCTAAGTCTGAAAGGCACAAGGTTGTCAGAGTTGAGTCGTCTGCCAGTTCCCGAAGCGAGCCTAAGAGGCGTCGCCATCACAGTCCTGATTCCTACAGCTCGGGGGAGCATGAGCGAAAGAAGAGTAAGAAAGAGAAGAGAAGAGCCGAAGAAAGAGGTTTCAGTTATAAGACTTACATGGCTAGTAAGCTAGGAACTTTCCGAGGGGATAAGAGCGTCACTAAAGCTCTTAAATGGTTAGATGAAGTGGAAGGGGCACTGGATATAGTGAGTGTGCTAAGAAGGATAAAGTGAGATTTGCTTCACAATCGTTCAAGGGTCCATCGTTGACCTGGTGGAAGACGGAACTCCATAAGCGTGGAAGGACCAAGGCCTATGATATGGAGTGGGCCAAGGTTCGTAAGTTGGTTCAGCAAACGTTTCTCCCAGAGCACGAGTCTAAAAAGCTAGAGAACGAGTTTATTCAACTAGAGATGAAGGGTTCAGACTACATGACTTACATCAATCGGTTTAATGAGCTGCTAAATCTGGTCCCGCATATGGCGAAGAAAGATTCGACGGTTTGTGTATGGTTTGAGCCCCGTCATTAGGGATGATGTTAGAGCTTCCCGACCCCATACTCTAAAATCGGCAATGAATTTGACTGGAACTTTATGTAAAGAATGGGATCGTCAGTCTGGAAAGATAGGGGAGTCGTCTGATCGAAAGAGGAAGTTTGGTGGTAAAGGTTGTGATCGTGGTCGTGACCAAGGAGGAAAGAAATGGCACCGAGATGAGAGAAGGGACAAAGATGACAGAGGAAGGGATTACAAGAAAGAGAAGCCCACGTGTTACAAATGCAACACCATCGGGCACTATGCTGATCAATGTGTGTGACACCCGGTCCAAAATCAGGTCAAATCCTCTCTCCGTTGACTTTTGTTGACTTTTATTACGTGATAGTTATGTGATTTACTGTTTTAACTGCATGATTAACTATCTTTAGTTAAAAGATTAACTGATTTAAATCCCGCGTTTGTGTGCCCGTGAAATACGAAAGTCTCATATTATTAAATATGGAATTTTAATAACAAGAAATTAAATATAAAAATTGACTTTTTATATTTTACCAAATCCGATATAAACCGTTAAGACATTTTACAAACCTAAAATGTGATAAAAAAATATTGCATTGTCAAGACTTAATCACACGAGTAAACGGTTAACCCCATTGGGCCAGTTAGGCCCAATAAGCTCTATCATGTTCATGTCCTAACCCAAATGGTGTTAGTTGATTTTAATATAAACCATGTTATATTTATAATGGACTTGTTACATGACATAAAATTAATGGACACATAAACCATGTTTAAAGAAACTAATTACATAAGTGACTAGTAACTTATAAAAATCGAATAAAGGAATGTTACTTAATTTGGAAAAATAGCACATTAAATGTGTTATAAAATTTCAAGACAAAAGAATAATTATAGATTTTGTTACTAAAAATGGTGAGAATAATATTTATGTCAAATGATTAGTTTGACATAGATACTTGGATTTATTACAAGTTTTAACCTTTCTAAAACTTTTGCTATAAATAGACATTTTTCTATAAAAGTCACATGTGGAAATAAATATTTTTATAAAAGGATTTTATAAAAATAAATCAAAAACAAGCCATTGACTTTAAGTACTTATATGGATTTTAATGTTACTTTGATAAAATCAAAGTAACCAAAACTGGAATTACGTTGCGTAGTAATAAAACCGTGACCACACGACGATATACGCGAGAACGTAACCGTTAGAGATTTTTAAATAAAATCAAGTTTTTATAAAGACAACTTTATATAAATCCAAGCATCGTTACGATGTTTTGAAAATGTTTAAGAAAGAAATAAATATTTCATGTCAAAGGAATATTTTAAACGATTTCAAGACTATAAAATGTTGTGATTTAAAATAAAAGCTTAAAAATCCTTTCATAATTAAAATGAAATAAATAATTATTTTTGTCAAATAATTATTTACAAAGAATTTAAACTATGTTTTATTCACCTAGTATTAATTGTCTTGCAAAATTAACTAATCAAACACTTAATTATTTAAATAAAAATAATTATACGAACTCATGAAAATAATAATAAACATTATTATTTTTAACTCGATGTTCAATACTTGATTTGTTATTAAATGATAAATCCTTGTTTATATTTATTAAACATAAATATAAATAATCATGAAAGTATTTATTTAATAAATACAAACTAACGGGTTTCCAAACGCATACAAACGGGATTAAAACGTCAAGACTTGACCGGTATCACTTGGATGACTTATGTTACTCAAATGATCATAGACCTTATGCATATGTTTATTTAACTATTTAGGACGTTACGCCCTACCGTTCCTACACTGCTAAATTTCTGCTTACGTGCTGATTCATTGAGTTTCACGGCCCTTTTCTTTTAACTGTTTTATACTTTGGGGGAGAAATCATGAAATCTGATAAATGCTTTTTACTTAATATTATTTTTTATCTGTTAGCCGTATGACTACTTGTTCTCTTACTGATTGCCCAACTTGGTACATTATCGTTATAAACGTTTGTACAACCGTATCTCACCATTAGTTGATTTCAATTAGTTCTGTACGAAACGATAGCTAGTGAATAGATCTATTTGGGTTGACAACTCTACCCTAACTGATAGCTCCAGTTCTGACTCCGGATTGTCTGGGGGTACACGTCAGTTATTCTGCTCTGTTTAACATCTCTGGGCAAGAGATGCTTGGGTGGGTAAACCATTAGTATTTGAAATCAAGGTTCAGGTGAGCTCATACATCCACAACGATAAACCCTTGTAATATTTAAGTATACTGAAAACTGTTTTACAAATGTTTAAATGATAAATCCTAAACCTGTGAACCTCACCAACTTTATGTTGACCCTTTTAAACTCATGATTTCTTAGGTAATTGATGCAAACACCGGAGGACATGCAAATGGGGCTTATCTATGCTATCGGACCTGCTTACGGAGTCATAGTCCCGACTATCTTAATAAACCGTTCAATGTTCTTAATATTAATTTAAGACTTATTTTCAAATGTAAGACATTATCATTGTCCACTATCACTTTCCGCTGCAATACAATGAATTAATGTTTTATGAAGTTTTAAATGTATTAGATGTTGTTTTATGTATCCTCGACTATGATTCCATTCTCGCTCACACCCGATACCGTTGACCGGGGTGTGACAATGTGCGAAGCCCGTGGGGTGTTATAACTGTGGAGACAAGGGACATCGGATCGCCGACTGCCCGAAGCCAAAGGATGGCACCAGATTCAGGAACAAGGGCAGAGATGGCGCAGGCCAAAAAGGTAAACCTCGAATTTTCTTAATGACGACAGAGGAGGCCCGTAAAAATGACAATGTCGTATCCGGCACGTTTTCTGTGAATGGCAATTATGATAGTTTGTTATTTGATTCTGGTGCAAATAGGATTTTCGTTTCTACTACCTGTATTCCCAAATTGAAATGTGTATTGCATGATTTAGATCGGCCATATATTGTAGAAACTGCTAATGGGCAAGAAGTTAGTATCCCTAAAATTGTTAAGAATTGTCAGTTAAGATTAGATGATGCCCTATTTGATTTAGAACTGCTTCCCATGACCTTGAGTGAATTCAATATTGTACTCAGAATGGATTGGTTGACTCGGCATCGAGCTACGATTCGTCAAGCGCGACCCACTACTACAAAAATGGCCTTTCTTGACGCTTTTTGCGCGTCAAGAAAGGGCCCAGATGACGCGCAAAAAAGCGTCAAGGAAGGCAGGGTCAAGAATCCTCTTGACGCGCAAAATGCGCGTCATCTGCTTCTTGACGCGCGAACAATGACGCGCATTTTATGACGCGCAAAGAGTGTCATAAAAAGCGTGTCAAGGAAGCCCCCGTCATAAATCTTCTTATGACACGCATTTTTGCGCGTCAAGAATTTAAAAAAAATATATAAAAAAAATATTTTTGTAGATTCACTAATTTCCACATTAATGAAAATTAACATCAAAATCAAAATAAAATACACTTATAGCAAAATAATACATTTCATATATAGAGCAAACATTACAAAGTTAACATTAGTTTACATTGGACTACTACATGTAACTTTATCTTCTTCCATCTCAATACTTGCATTATTAAGCCCATCTAACATTGAGGAGTGCTTGCTAACAATTGAAACCTTCAAAAGGATGTGTGAGAGATTAAAATACAACGGTAGTGGACGCCAATCATCACTTTGTTCCCAAATTACCTCTAAACAATTGTAGTTATGTAATCAAGTGTTGATTGACCTTGAATAAAAAAAGAAGACCAATCTGACCTGTATTGTTGTATTTTTCCATAGCCTTGTATCGCTGTATTTTACCAGCCTTATACGGCTGGATAACAGACCCTGTACAGCCAGAAATACAGTGTTAGTTCTTATAAAATCTAGTTTAAAAATGTTACTACGGTGCTGTAAAGTTGCAGCAGCAATTTCATCATTTATTAACTAATAAATCAAACTAGATGGTGTAGGCTGCCTGGCCATGCAGGGAACACTATGCTGGCCTCTTATGTGCGTAAAAACGGGTCATGGACGCACCTCTACTTTCTGTTTTCAGTTTTTTTAAACTAAGAGGTTTCTTTTTGGGTATACAATACCTTGAATTCCTTTGCTTCTTTCACCCTCAGGTCATCAAGTGTACAGCCAGTTACTGCGTGTGCCTCTGATAGTTGTAAGCCGGAATTAGCAGTCGGTCATCCTTACATGCTTCTGATTCTGGAAAATGTACAGTTTCAAAGTTTATTAAAATCTGAGGCTACATCAGAAGTAATAATCATACATGGCTGTTATTTAGTAGACAATGTTGGTTTGCTGTATTTGCAAAGGTTAGTGTGTTCACCACTTAATTTTAACATCATGAATCATATAACTTCTGATATGCAGCTGCCAGCGTTCAAGAACAAATCAATAGTTTGACAAATCGTCAAAAATAAACACCGTGACCACTTCAAATCTCAGTTTCTAACATATCCCCATTTCCTGCTCAGTAGTATAATTCAAATGAGTGTACATTTAAATACTCGAAACTATTTTTCTAGTGCTGAGAAGATCTTCATCAGAAGATCAACTAAATGGCCAATCTATATTTTCATGAGTTGTAGCACTAGGTTTGTCACAAAGAATTCAACAAACTTTAAATAGGCATAAATAATACCTCATTGACTAAATTGTAAACTCCAGCACTGACATCATTAAGGACTGATCTGCTGAAAGAAGTTGATCACAAGGAAGAATTGAGCTCAAGCTGTTGTTGTAAGGATCTTGTTGGAATCCCTCAAGTGCTGTGCACGTATCGCCTGCGAATCCCCAACCATTTTCTTGGTTCTGATAAAAAATATTAGCCCCTTCTAGTCCTCATGACCTGAGCATACAAATTAAATAAATTAATTAAATAGTATAACTTTGTAACCGTATATGCCATACAAATTAAGAAACTGAATTAGATTAAGTTATTATCTGATTTATTATCTTGAGTTTGAAATGTGTAGCTTATTTACTCTTATAGGCTTAGATATGGTTGTTGTTGAAAGACACACACAAAACAGGGAAAAGATGTTGGTTGGCTGAAGCCTTAAGGACTGCAAAGCAGATGCAAACAACACCTAATCTGCCATCTTTTTTTACCAACTGAAAGCATGATTTTTTTTCTCCAACATATTATTTTGTAAAGAAGATATCATAAGACTCCACTAACTGTTGCAACAACTTTGTGTTTTAAGAGGTCAAAAATACAACTTTGCATCATATTAAATATCAAGTCTGTGCGAGGACAAATGAATATGTGATCATGGATCTTGTTTCTAAGAATCAGTAATCTGATCATTTTTAAAAATTAGCATCAAAGTCTTCTCATCCAAATGTAATTATCTGAACATGTCTCAAAACTTATTATTCCTTCATATGACATTAAAATCTTCTAGTTAGCAATTAGCATATGATTTTCTGAATTCTACATTTCTACTACGAAAATGGTCACGGAAAGAAATATATGTACCTATATGGGCTTAGAATAGCAGCCGGTAATATTAACTTGCGAGTTAGCGGTCTCCAATGTTTGTTCATCAGCTCCAGAGACTCAACATGGCCATCATCTTTACCATTCTCCATCAGTCTGAACATCAAAAGCTTATTTACTCTTATCATCAGCAGCATACTAAGCAACATATATACAATCTGAACATCAAAAGCTAATAAGAAACTGAAACACACCACGCATTACGAAGTATAAAATAGGCTGCCAACTTTAAACATCTACCCTGTTTCTTATTACTATTGATATCAACACAAAAATCAGTAACTCAAACTTGAACTTTCATAAAGATCTTGAAGATTAAACTTCTATTGCCATAGGCTTTGAATCTGTTATGATGGGAATTGGGAAGTTTGGATGACTATATTTATAAATTATAAGAAAGGAACCTTGGCTCAGATCTGCAGTTAATGGTACAAAGAGGACACCGACCATGGCTGCAACGAATCGCCCCGCCAAGATGAAGGTTGTCTCATCTAAGTGCCAATCAACTGAAATAAACATCATAGCCTCATAAGCCATTAACCGACAGAAATTATATAATATAACAATTAGGATTGATATCCCTTATCTCATAAATACAATTTAGAAACTGTAAGTGAACATGGTTGCAAAGAATGCCTCGCCAATGCAAGCACTTAACACAAACAAATAACAATCAGCTCAGATCAGTAAGAAATAGCATCATAGCTGTTGTAAAATGGGTCATATGGGCTCAAATCAATAAGAAATGTCATCATAGCCCTCATAAACACAATTTAAATATCAAAATTTAGAGCAATTCAACAACAACTGTATCATTACAGATTAGTAAGAAAGGCTCAAATCATTTAACCAAAGAGCAAAGATCAAAAACGCAGGTAAAGATCCATGAAGACATCGGATTTTTTTAGGCTCAGACTTGTCAATCGAGTATAGAGTTACCAAGATTGTGTCTATGGCTGCAATCATGTCTTCTTGCCTCACCAAAAGACAATCCGGCATCTCTGTGCTCGTCCACTTGACATGTAATCATCATTGCCATTTCACCTGCATGATGAGAATCAAAGATCAAGAACCAACTGAGAAGCAAGCAAACAACTTGAATCGGAGCAAACACAACCCAATCAAGGTTCGATCTTGAAAACACTTAGATCTTATCATCAGTAAAGAACAGAAATCAACAAAAGACCAAACGATTTCACGGCGGAGTTACCCACCTTCGCGGCTGCAGAAAACATAAAGATCTCTGCCACGCCACGGCGATGTCATCGCCACCATTATCACCAACCAATTCGAGGCTTTCGCAAGACAATTTCATGTCAAGCCCTTAGTAGCTCAGGGAATGTAAATAATGAACTTACAGGCGAAATCTGAACCCTAGGTCGGTTTATAACAACCGAAGGCAGATGAACCAGGATGGAGAAGAACCCTGAGATGCGTAAGCAGGTGGGATGGAACCAGAATCGTAAGCAGGGAAATTAGGGCTTAGTAGCAACGGCAATCTGCTAGATAGAGAATTAGGGCTTGAAATTAAGAGGGAGAGATGGCGCAGAAAAGGAGAGGAGATTAGGGCTTGAATTTAATCGAACACATGCCAGATTTTGGGAACGAATGGAGGATACCTAAATTAACAACTTCAACCAATCGAACAGCAAACTCGATTTCTGGCCTTCAAACTACAATCCATCGAACAGATTTGTTAGAGAGATGAAAGTTCCGAGCGGTGGTTGTCCGTCAGAGTTGTGGAGCTATTAGGGTTGTGGGAGCGTTTATGCGGAATGAAATTGTTAAAGCGGGGAACGAAATTTTGGGGGAGGGGGAAATAGCAGGAAAATAAATATAAAGCGACATTCTTTTTTTTTTACGCTTGACGCGCTAAAAGATTATGTCCTCCGTGTTTTTTTTCAAATGACACAATATTTATGACGCGCAAAAATGCGCGTCATCTATCCACTGAATTTAGTAAAATTTTGTTAAATACGACAATTGTTTTTATGATGCTTGTTTTTGCGCGTCATAAATTTATGAGTGTCATTGTTTGCGCGGCAAACAAATGCATGAAGAAAGGATGCCATGCTTTCCTTGCTAACTTGGTAGAAGTCCCTCGCGAGAAATGGGTTGAAGATGTACCCGTTGTTTCGGAATTCGCTGATGTATTTTCGGATGATCTACCGGGATTGCCACCTGAGCGACAGGTGGAGTTCCAAATTGAATTGGCACCAGGAACGATCCCGATAACTAAGGCACCATATAGACTTGCGCCATCTGGAAATGCAAAAATTAAAGATACAACTACAAGAACTTTTGGATAAGGGTTTCATTCGACCTAGCTCTTCACCTTGGGGAGCTCCCGTGTTATTTGTCAAAAAGAAGGATGGATCATTGCGTATGTGCATTGACTACCGTGATCTCAACAAAGTAACCATCAAGAATAAGTATCCACTCCCTCGAATAGACAATTTGTTTGATCAGCTCCAGGGAGTGAGTTATTTCTCTAAGATTGATTTGAGGTCTGGATATCATCAAGTAAGGGTTAGAGAAGAAGATGTGCCAAGAACTGCATTTAGAACAAGGTATGGGTACTATGAGTTCACAGTGATGCCATTTAGTTTAACGAACGCACCTGCAATCTTCATGGACCTGATAAATCGAATATGTAAGCTATACCTCGACAAATTTGTGATAGTCTTTATTGATGATATACTTATCTACTCGCGCACAAAAGAGGAACACGAAGAAAACCTCAGAACAATATTGGAACTCTTAGGAAGGAGAAGCTTTATGCAAAGTTTTCCAAGTGTGAATATTGGCTTCGTGAAGTTCTATATTGTGAGTGATGCTGGAATTTAGGTGGACCCAGCAAAGGTTGAGGCGGTAAGAAATTGGGAACAACCTAAGTCTCCAATAGAGATAAGGCGATTTTTGAGTTTAGCAAGATATTATCGCCGCTTCATTCAAGATTTCTCCAAGATCGCTACACCTTTGACCACGTTAACTCAGAAGAACGCAAAGTGGGATTGGAAGCAGAAACACACCGATGCTTTTGAACTTCTAAAGCAAAAGTTGAGCACTGCTCCTATACTCTCCTTACCCGAAGGATCAGAGGATTTTGTTGTTTACTGCGATGCGTCAATCAATGGATTGGGATGTGTGTTGATGCAACGAAACAAAGTGATCTCTTATGCGTCAAGGCAGCTTAAGACACATGAGAAGAATTATACTACACATGATCTGGAACTTGGTACGGTAGTGTTTGCCCTAAAGATTTGGAGGCACTATCTCTATGGAACGAAGTTTGTGGTTTTCTCTGACCATAAAAGTTTGCAGCATTTGTTCAATCAGAAGAAACTAAACATGCGTCAAAGGCGTTGGATGGAGGTGTTAAGTGATTATGATTGTGAGATAAAGTACCATCCCGGAAAAGCCAACGTGGTGGCTGACGCATTGAGTAGAAAGGAGAGAACCAAGCCTCTGAGGGTTCGTGCGATGAGAATAGATGTGCGCGCTGATCTGATCGATGAAATTTTGAAAGCCCAAAAGGAGAAAATAGCTGATCCAAAAGTGAATAGAAAGGAAGAAATGATGACCATCGTGGGTCGCCTTACTAAGGGACCGATGGTATCCTTAGACTGGGAAATAGAATCTGGGTGCCGAAGGAAGGCGGTCTCCATGAAATGATCCTTCGTGAAGCGCATAAATCCAGGTATATGATGCACCCTGGTAATGATAAGATGTACAAGAGTCTGAGACACCACTATTGGTGGTCGGGGATGAAAAGAGCAATTGCTGAGTATGTTGGGAAATACCATACGTGTTTGTAGGTAAAAGCTGAGCATCAAAAGCCCGCTGGTTTACTTCAACCATTAGAAATACCCGAGTGGAAATGTGACATGGTGACTATGGATTTTGTAACCAAGCTTCCTAAAACAAGGAGTGGTAATGATGCTATTTGGGTAATTGTGGACTGATTGACAAAGTCAGCTCACTATTTTCCGATTAAGGAAACTTACCCCACGAAACAATTGGCCAAGATTTATGTAAATGAAATAGTGTCAAAGTATGGAGTTCCATTATCAATTGTGTCTGATAGAGATGGCTGATTTACTTCTCATTTATGGCAAAGTCTTCAGGAAGCATTGGGAACTAAAGTGAATTGAGTACGGCATATCATCCTCAGACGGATGGGCAGAGTGAAAGAACCATCCAAACCTTAGAGGACATGCTAAGAGCATGTGTGATGGAATTCGATGGTAGTTGGGATACCCACCTACCGTTGGAAGAGTTTTCATATAATAATAGTTATCACTCTAGTATGCAAATGGCGCCGTTTCAAGCTCTATATGGCAGGAAATGTAGAGTCCCGTTGTGTTGGTCTGAAGTTGGAGAAGGGAAACTTACAGGACCAGAGTTTGTTATGGCTACGAATGATAAGGTTCGAGAAATTAAAGTAAAGCTTAAAGCCACACAAGATCGGCAGAAGTGTTATGCCGATCGTCATCGTAGGCCATTAGAATTCAAGGAAGGCGATATGGTAATGCTTAAAATATCCCCACGGAAAGGGATGATTCAGTTTGGAAAGAGAGGAAAGCTAAGTCCTCGCTATATTGGACCTTTCAAGATTATATCCAAAGTCGACAAGGTGGCATATCAATTGGATTTACACGAAGAACTCAGTGGAATTCATGATGTGTTTCATGTATTGAACTTGCGTACATGTATGGTTGATGAAGCACTAGAAACTCCATTGAAGGAAATTCGCGTGGATGAGAAATTAAACTTTACAGAAAGGCCGGTTGAGATTGTTGAGAAAATTGTCAAGAAATTACGCAGAAAGAAGATTCCAATGGTTAAGGTTTAGTAGGATGCTCAATGTGGAGCCGAGCATACTTGGGAATCAGAGGCGGACATGCATAGGAAATACCCGCACCTTTTTGAGCCTAAGTGAATTCCGGGATGGAATTCTTTTAAGGGGGGAAGGATGTAACATCTTTGGTAAAACCCTCGAGCTCGGAATATAAAATTTCAAGAAAGATAATTTTTTTTCTTTTCTGGGAGGCATGAGGACCACATGCCTTCTCTGGTTGAACCTCTCGCGGTCCTCATGACCCGTCGGGTCTCTGGATCAGGATCCGCGTGTTTTTACCCCATGAGGACTGCATGGGGTATGTTTGTGCACCTCTCGCGGTCCTCATCGACGCCTAGTAGTATAAAAACGAGATTTCTCTCATTTTCTACTCATTTGTTCACTCCCAACTTAGGGAGCTCTAAGTTCTCGACTGGTAATCCCCTGTGGAGGCTATCTCCTGCCAAAGGAAGCCTCATGTGTGAAGATTCAAGCACATACAAGTTCCACGAAGCTCGGGTAAGCCTCTAGTTCACCCATTTCTCCATTTTCAGCATGGTTTTGTTGTAATCCTCTACTGATAAGGAGTTTCTAGGGTTTCTAAAGGCATTGCATGTCTGATCAAGAGTGATCAAATGCTTGTGGGAGTGTTCGTGTTGCAATCCAAGGTTAGCTTGTGTCGGGTTTTGCTTTATATCAAGTTTTTGGATGATCCATTGCCTAAATTCGGTTTTGATGATGGATGCAAGGATGGATTCAGCTTCTGGAGTGATCAAGAACCTTAGAGAACTGAAAAACCCGCTTCGAGAAGCTTGGTACAAGTTTTGTTGCTAAAGGTACAAGCCTTTTATGCATGCATGTGTATTTTCGGGTTTGTTGATGCTTCTGGAATATTTGGCATGGGAAACCCACCATCTCAGTGACAAGATTGCCACATAGGAAGAGATTGGTAATCGGGTGAAGGCGGTGTTTGCAGTTTTGTGTTTAAAAACTCGAAAACCGAATATTTTGGACTTTTCAAAATAGGTTAATGACACCTTGATGATATCAGTGGCTCTTGGCCCTAAATCTGAGTTAGAATCAGTCCATAGGTGGAAACCAAAATGTTGAAATTATTGAAATTGGTTAAACCCGCTTACAATATGATTTCGGGTAAATTTGGAACAAAACCGGGACTTGTAACTTTGGTTGGACAGGGCCTCTTGCTTAAATTTTTGATATTTGGCTACTGGAAGATGTTGGAACAAAATCCCATTGTCGAAACGAGCTAAAAATGCAAAATGGGAAAAATTCACTAAATGACAAAATAGTCGATGAGGACTGCATGGGTTTCGTTTATTAGTATGCTCGCGGTCCTCATAGCTTGAAAAGTCAACGTGGTCTGTTAACCACCCATGAGGACTACATGGGATTCTTTTTTGGTTTGCGCGCGGTCCTCATGTGTCCGTAGACAGTTTCATGATTTTGTTTTGTTTTGTGTGTGGGAAATCGCTGAGCACCCGGTTTTGTTAATTTTATGAGTAGAGTCCCGTGGAATTATAATGGTGACGTTTCACCTCCCGGTTGGACTCGAGGATCTCGTATGGCTATTTTGGCGTCTCGGTACATTCACGGGAATGTTTGTAACTTCCCGTTCGTGTTGTTGTTTTCACAAAAACGCTGTGTAAACGTTCTTGGTTTTGGGTTAGGTTCTGATATATTTATGTATATATTTTTAGACTCGCATCTGTGATACAATCGTTGGACCTTGGATTTCTTCGTGCCCGATGACGTTATAGTTTTTCCGCCCGTTGCAATCTATGAGTTGATAGCTTTTCCCCTACTTTTATTTAAATGTTTTGGGGTGTACATGAACCATATCTTGTTGTGTTACTTGTTACTGTGCTTAGGTACGTGTTACCATGTTATAAATATACTACATGTTACGTGACGTTCATGACATATTAGTATGGTTAATTTAGGTCCGTGTGGGGCCACAAAGACATATATTGCACCGATACAGCTGTAGAGGTAGATCAAGGTGTCTCATACCCGTTCTTGTTGATCTATTAGGGGTCGGGTCATGGCGTATATGCCTAGTCATGGGGAGTGTTGACGCCCACTATCTGTTTACCCCTCTCGCGTGCTGGTTTAACCATAGGAATTTATAGCAGGCACAATGTTTTTGGAAACATGTTTTGGTTGTGAAAATAAGTCAAATGCGCCACGACTCACCAACAACTTTTCGTTGTTGATGTCTTTTTGGTTCATGTGCAGGTAAGTAAAGCTATGGCGGAAGTCACGTTGTAGTTTGGGGACGAGATGCTGTTGTGGGTTTTGGGGATTTTCTTGTTATTTTTTCGTTTTTGTGATTATCATGACTATCTTGTGTTCTTTGTTTGTGCCCTCACCGTACTTGTAGCCTTAGGGTGTCCCTGGGCTTAGTCTATTTGTGAAGATTGTATGTAAGACTTAACATGATTTGTGTTATAGCTGACATGGCTCTAGTTATTTTTGTTGGGTCGTCTGTTGTTGTGAGCCTTTGTTTACTCTTGATCTATATGTTTACTTCCGCAAGTTCTGGTACGGGCGCCTGTCCCACTCTCCTCTCCCCCGCGTCTGGCAGGGCGCGACGGGGCGGGGTGTGACACCGACCTAGCGAGAAGTGTGAAATTACTTGAGCGTGTGGATCTTCTACTTAGTCGATATGAAATCAATGTATAATGAGTAAGAACACAAAGAGTAAATACAAACAGGCTTTGTATTAACCACAGAGACCACAGAGTACACTTAGAGAATGTATGACATCAAAAAGCTACCAATTCTATACAAGACAAACCTATTTATAGGCTGAAACCACGACTGGCCGAACCTCAGGTTCGGCCAAGCCTCGGCGGCTCCGAACCTGGAGTTCGGCCAAGGTTCGGCCATACCTAAACTTGCACGATCCGTCTTGTTCTCGATACTTCACATGACGACCAGGAACCATGTATCAACAAACTCCCCCTCGGCATGTGCAGTATCATTCCTCTTCTCAAAACTAGTATCTTGTATCTTCAATCAAACTCTTCCTTGATCTAGACGATGAGTTCGATCTTGAATACTTGATATTAACCACATGTGTATCCTCTTTATCAACACACTTCAGAAGACTTGAAGTTGTAATGTTCTCTTCCACTTAGAAACCTGCCAACATAAATAATCCTGGTGCAAAACGTCTCTTCGAGACTCCAAGATAACATGATTTTGAAAATGATTTCGTATTACGTGTTGATCAATCGAAAACAAATCAGAAACAAAATCTTTTTGACTTTTAGAAACTTTATATCAAAACACACCTAAAATCTTTTTGGTATTTTCTGATAAGAAAAGTAAATGCAGTACAGAATCAGACACTATTTTTGTCTTTTGTGAGAAAGATCACGACTTGGGATCATATTGGTCATAACATGCTGAACTACACTTCAATTTCGATTATCGTAGCACATAAGCCATGCCGATTGCAGATATAATTTGTCGAAATTTAAACTCTGGCACAATCATACTCATAACATCTGGATATGTTAAGGTATTTATTAGATATGCATTGATCAGTGTACCCCACACTTTCAGACATACTCAGATATGCTTTGCTTATCACATTTTGTGATTTCACTTGTGATTTTAATCACATAATGATTGTAACCATGATATAGTCAACTGTGTTTCATGCAAAAAGAAATAAGAACGTTAAATCGTCTACCTTAAGGTCGATCTTTCGATACGCAGATAAGGCCTCAGATTTAACAAAATAAGAAAATAAAAACAAGTTGAAGTTGTATAACTCAACAACAATCAGGTCGGTACTCCCGTACACGCAGAGAAAGTCCGATGAGTTATACGAAACACCAAAGAAAATAAAGCAGAACGTCAAACGAACAACGATCAGGTCGGTCTTTCGACACGCAGAGAAAGTCCGATCGTTTGACAAAATAAAGAAAATCAAACAAGTTTAAATCTTTGCAAAATAAACACATGTATACACAGTGACTTCTCATTTTATTTTTCACATATCTTTTCTTGATATATCATGAGATATGCATCAAGATGTTGTCCACTAGGTCAAGCATTAGTATTTAATGTGTTTATCACATCTGTATACTTTCTGATTTAATGCCGAGCCTACCTTACACATCGATCAAATGGTCTTATGGCTTTTTCACTTACTTTATCCATGAGTCAGACATAGTCAGCCAATGTACCATCATTTCCCAATCATGTCGGATACAATTTCTCATTTTTCAATGTTTTTGTCTTTTTCAAATTTCTCCCCCTAAAAATGATAATCCTATTTATAGAATTTCATTTTGACGATTTGAAAAACCACACACTATTTTTGTATTTTTGCAAAAACAAACTCCCCCTCAGAAGAGACGGAGTGAAAAACCAAGAAAAAATGATCAACCAACACGAACACTTGCAGGTTAAGGCTTTCTGGAAAACACAATGAATTTTGAAAATCAGATTAATTAGAACAGATATTTCACAAACAGCAATTTTCCAATCACTGAAAGATCTTCTTGAAACACCTGTTGACACCAAATAAAACATTAGTCGCTCTGGGATCGACCCGATGTAACATCGTCGGGTCGCCCGGTGTCTTCCACAAAGTCATTGTTGGCCTTGGAAACAACTTTTGGTTTCCAAATTTGTAAAAGTTTAAATTTTTGATCAGAACCTGAATCAGATTCAACCGACGAACTTGGTTTAGACCAAGACGATTGACGATTAGATTTTATCTTTGAGGACCATGGTTCATCAAAAATTTGACCTTTGTTATCCACATATTTGGCAGTTTTGTGAATATATGCAGTCGTCGGACAATCAGCAGCAAGATGTCCAGGTTGACGACATACATAACAAAGTCTTTCTCGAAAATTGTTTGAAAATGATTTTGATTTTGAAAAACCAGATGAATGCTCAGAATCAAAATTATCACAGAAATCATCAGAGGAATCATACCTAGGAGATGGACTCCTTGAAGATGACGATCTTCCAGAATAGTAAGTGAATTCCTTCTGAGATGGTGATTTCTGGGCATTCTTTACTTTAGGAGCCTTGGCGACTTTCACCGGTTTCTTTGTTTGAATCAATTCTTCCTTCACAACAAACCCCACACCTTTGTGTTTGGAGCCTGAAACCTTTGAAGTATTTGAAGAAGAACCCGAAGCTTCTCTCGCCTTAGCTTCACTTGTGAATTTGGCTTTAATGTCCTTTAACTTGTTCTTTTCAACCAAAACTTTGTCTTCTTCAGTTGCAGATGAAGAACTTGACACAACCTTAGCAAAAACTTTCTCATTCTCCAACAAAACAGACTTTGACGCAAATTTTGGAGCTTCACCCAACGACTTTTCTTTCTTTTTGGATTTAGATTTGTTCTTTTTGGATGGAATAGCAAACTTGGAATAATCATGCAATTCATCTTTGGGATCAATCGGAGCAGCAGTAACTTCAGTTAAATCCACTGGTTGAGGAACCAAGTGAACATCAGTTTTCTAAGAACTATCTGAACTCTGATCCTGCTTATATAAGAAATTTAGCATTGTGGGTGATAAATTGCAATTCTTCACTTGCCGCTTTAACTCCAAAATCTCCAATTTTAAATCATTGATCTGTTGTTGAGCATCAAACACTTCTTTCTGTGACTTGATGAACTTTGCATTGAGATCATCATATTCATAAGTTTGTAACTTTCGGATCTCACATTCAGCAAATAACTCTTCAAGAACACTTTCTCTCTTTTTCTTGTAAATCTCAACATCCTTTGTTAAAACTTCATTTTTATCACGATAGAAAGTATTCTCATCTTGAAGCATAGAAATTTTGTTCTGAAGCTTTTCAACAGTAACAGCAGTTGTAGCAATAAGAGCAGTTGCTTCTTCATACTTTTTCTGTACTGGATAACTTTTCTCAAACAGATTTTCAAAATCTTGAGCTGCATCTAAAGCTTCAGCCTTTGCTTTCTCACATTCGTCAGCCAATATTGTTTTCTCTTTTAAAACATCTTCATGAACATGAACCAACTCATAATACTTTTTCTGAAAATCTTCTAATTCTTGCTTTAACACCACTATCTCTTCAGTTGAAATTTGATGACTTTGTTCAAAACTTGCAATCTCCTGAAGAAATTTCTTACATTTAAGACATTCAGTCTCTTCAACCTTTGAACTCTCAGAAATTTTAGGTAATTCGTCATGAACCATGGAGACACTTGAATAAGAATCAGAATCAGTTAAAATGCTATCATCATCAACATGATGAACAGTCAAAGCAATTGCAGGTTTAGAATTATTCCTTTTAACTTCAGTATCTGCATTCCATGCAAACTCACTTGAATGTGAAAACGTATTGGTCCAATCATGAACAACATTAGCAGATTTAATCTCAACCTTCTCAACTTTATTTGGAGAATGATAAACTAAATGTGCATGTTGACCAGTCTTTAACTTAGTATTTGCAGAGCTTGGACATTCTCTAGCAAAGTGACCATAATTTGAACATTTGTAGCATTTCACCTTCGACTTTTCCAAACCAATCTTGCCTTCCTGATTCAGTCTCTTCTTACCAGTTCTATTGAAAAACTTCTTTGTTCTTCGAACCAACATAGCATACTGCCAATTGAGATCCATTTCCTCCAAATGATCATAATCAATCTGATCATAATCTTCGTTGGCTAACTCAGCATTACTCACAGCACCCGTGATAACACCAAAATACGAAGATACCAATGCAGACATTAATGCATTATAATCATCAACAGTTTGAACAGATAATGCAGTTTGATTTGAAGAACTCGGAACAGAAACATTGCAACCAGCAGAAGAATAACTTGAAGATTCAGATTTACCTGCCAGAAATGCTGTCGGGGGTGCAGAATTAAGAATATTCGATTTCCCAGCATTCATTGTAGAATCATTTTCACCATGATACACTGCAGGATTCTGAATTTGTGTAGGAAGAGACTTGTTCACCATCAACTCCATATCCCTAGCCTGAATTCTTTGAACTAAATCATTGAAAGACAATCCTTGAAAATCCTTGTCATGAGTAATCATCATAACATAATTCTCCCATTTTTCAGGTAAAGCTTCCAAAATCTTCTCTTTCATATCAGCTTCGTCTTTAGTAAGATTCACCAAGCGCATTTCACTCATCAGATGAGCAAATCTTGCAATCAGATTGGGAATCGTTTCATTCTGATAATGTTTAAAGCTGTCAAACTCTTTCTTCAAAACCTTTTGTCGACTTTTCTTGTACTGGTCATTGCCTTCACATCTTTTCTCTAAGGCATCCCATAAACTTTTCGATGTGTAATTACCAGCAAATTGATGAAGTAATTCTTTAGGCAAAGCCATCGTTAAAGTACCATATGCCTTTTTCTCAGCTTGATAAGCTTTCTTTTGTTCAGAAGACATTTTTCTTTGAAGTATAGGTTCACCAGTTTCATCTTTAGGGTAAACATATTGCTCAGTGAACGCTAACCACATATCAATGTCATTTGTATCGACATATGCTTCAAACCGTTTAACCCAACTATGATAATCTTCCAACTTTAGCAATTTGGGAACTTTCTGACTTGTTCCAATTTCATTATCATAGTTCATCATCGTTTGCATAGTTGCTTGAACTGAGTTTTGAATAGCCGCGAATGCTTGAAAATCGGACATTTTCGAAACACAAGTTACTGTTCACTCCGAACCTCCTCCGAACCTCCACCGAATTATCGCCGAACTTCGTCCGAACTTGAAAAACACCGAACGTCCTCCGAACCTGACCTTCGGACGACAAAAGAAAATCTGGTCCGAACGAGCACCGAACGTGGACCGAACTACCTCCGAACGATCTCCGAACCTGACGTTCGGAGCGGTTAGACCGAGCGTACTCCGAACTTGGAGTGCGGAGCAGTTACGCCGAACCTCGAGTTCGGCCGAACGCAAATTTCGGAAAAAAAACTCGGAAAAACTCACTGAAATCGACACCTCTCGAACTGAAAAACACTCAGTCAACTGAAAGTGAGCAATCACAGACAGATTTGACGTGAATCATGATGTTTTGAACGAGAATTTTGAGAAATGAAAATGAAAAAATGAGTTTTGAAAGTCAAACACGTGAATTTGAACTCGATAACTCGAAAAACAGTGATCTCCGACTAGTAGAGCAAACCAAAAGCTCTGATACCACTTGAAATTACTTGAGCGTGTGGATCTTCTACTTAGTCGATATGAAATCAATGTATAATGAGTAAGAACACAAAGAGTAAATACAAACAGGCTTTGTATTAACCACAGAGACCACAGAGTACACTTAGAGAATGTATGACATCAAAAAGCTACCAATTCTATACAAGACAAACCTATTTATAGGCTGAAACCACGACTGGCCGAACCTCAGGTTCGGCCAAGCCTCGGCGGCTCCGAACCTGGAGTTCGGCCAAGGTTCGGCCATACCTAAACTTGCACGATCCGTCTTGTTCTCGATACTTCACATGACGACCAGGAACCATGTATCAACAAAGTGATATTACATCACCATACATTATCAACCATGGATAAAGTAGGAATAAAGGCTGTAAGTACTTGTCAGGCTAGTTGAGCGTGCTAAGGCAAATCTAATATATGCTAGTATGATATCATTTTTAAATGTTTGCTTGATAATTGTGATATTACATCATGATGGATACTGTGTGACTTTCGCAATTTAAATCAGAAAACAGCAAAAACAGAATAAGAGATGTTCTAGTGTATGCATGTTTTCATTTTGCAAAAATTTAAACTTGTTTGATTTTCTTTATTTTGTCAAGTGATCGGCCTTTCTCTGTGTATCGAAAGATCGACCTGATTAGTGTTCACTTGAGGTTCTGCTTTATTTTCTTTGGTGTTTCGTATAATCCATCGGACTTTCTCTAAGTGTACGGAAGTACCTAGTCGAGGCCGACCCTTCAAATATTTAAAAATACGTTTAACAGCAAATAGATGAGAGAGTTAAGGATTAGCCTGATAGCGTGCGCATTGGCACACTGCTAGCATGATATCTGGATGGCTGGCGGTTAAGTACATCAGAGACCCGTTCATAGACCGGTACATGTGCTCGCTCACCGGTTGACCGTCTGAAACCCTGGTAAGTGCAGGTCTAGCCGCCATAGGTGTGGAGACAGGCTTTGCATCCATCATCTTGTACTTTTCCAAAATTTCCATGACATATTTGGCCTGATGGATAAGTATCCCACTGTCACTTTGCTTCACTTGTAATGCGAGGAAAAACTCCATCTCGCCCATCTGACTCATCTCAAATTTAGTGCACATTACCTTCTCAAACTCTTTGCACAAATCTTCATTGGTTGATCCGAAGATGATGTCATCAACATATACTTGCACCATGATTATGTCATGCTCGACCTCCTTTCTGAAAAGTGTTTGATCCACTATGCCTCTTGTGTACCCGTGTGCTAGAAGATGATCAGTCAGAGTCTTGTACCAAGACTGAGGGGCCTGGTGTAAGCCATACAAAGCCTTGTCTAGCTTGAACACATGATACGGGTGTTCCTCATCAATGAAGCCAGGAGGTTGAGTGACATATACCTCTTCATCCATTTCTGCATATAAAAAGACTGTTTTCACGTCCAACTGGTAGACAGTGAAGTTCATGTAGGAAGCATAGGCTAAAAAGACTCTTATTGCCTCTAAACGGGCAAACTGTGCATACACTTCATCATAATCCACTCCTTGAATCTGTTTGTGGCCTTGAACCACCAACCTGGCCTTGTTTCTGACAATGATGCCATTGTCATCCTTTTTATTCTTATAAAGCCACCGAGTAGTGATGACCTTTATGTCAGCAGGCCTTTCTACTAACCTCCAAACTTGAATCCGTGAGAATTTATTTAGTTCTTCATGCATGGCCTCTACCCAACTAGGGTCTGTCAAGGCCATAGTAATGTTGGGGGGCTCAATTTGTGAGATGAAACAGGAGTACATACAATGATTGATGTCCCCTGACTGGCTTCGTGCTACCACCCCTGATGCTAACGGACCAATGATGTTGTCCAAGGGGTGGTATTTATGGATCCTGGTTTCGGCAATAGCTTGAACGGGGATTTCAGGTGGTAGATTTGATTGATCGGGTTCATCGTTTGTTTTAGCTGTATATTCTGCCTCAGTTCCCTGTGTTTGAGGAGTGTCTGACCCGGGGTTGACGTCTGCTTCATGATTATTCTCAGGAGCAGCTGGATCTTCTGCATCAGCTCCCTGTGTTTGAGGTGTGGTTTCTGTTTCCGGGGCAGTGACTGGAGCCTTGGTAATGGAGTGTGTTAATGACGGTCCTGAAACTGTATCTTCAAAAAGTTCTTCAGCTATGACTGGATCCAATCCCAATGGGCGGAAGAATTGATTGTAGTCAAAAGCTTGAGGAGGACCCACTCCACCATCTGATGGATTGTCTTCTAGCCAATCCACATTTGTGGACTCCATCACAATCCCGGTTGTTTTGTTGAACACCCTATAAGCAGAGCTGAGAGAGTAACCTACAAAATAACATTCATCCGATTTAGTAGCAAATTTAGGTACTTTCAGAATTTACTAAAACTGTACAGAGACACCTAAAAGCCCGAAGGTGCCCAATTCTGGGCTTGTCATGGTAAAGAAGCTCATATGGGGTTTTCTGCTGCCGCTTATTGATGAGCACCCGATTCTGGACATAACATGCAGTGTTGATTGCCTCTGCCCAAAACATGGTTGGTAGCTTTGAATCACACAGCATAGTGCGAGCAACTTCAATTAGGGTCCTATTGCGTCGTTCTGTGATGCCATTCTGCTGAGGGGTGTAGGGGGCACTGTATTGATGTTCAATTCCTTTTTCAGCACATAAATTATCAATACTTTGATTCTTAAACTCCATTCCATTATCGCTCCTAATGGCCTTCATTTTCAGCTTTAATTTGTTTTCGATGAGCTTGATGAAAGCAATCAGTATACCTGCAACATCACTTTTCTTTGACAAGAAAAACACCCAAGTGAAACGGGAGAAATCCTAAGTAATAACTAAACAAAATGCGCATCGGTTAAGGCTTAACATACTGACTGGACCAAATAGGTCCATGTGAAGCAGCTCCAGTGCAGATGAAATTTTGTTGAACACCTTTGGTTTATGTGGACGTTTGTGCTACTTCCCCTTAGCACAAGCTACACATTTCTCCTTGAGCACAAATTCTTTGATTGGAAGGTCTTTAACAAGCTCTCCTCTAGCAAGTTGATTCAGATTCTTCAGATTCATGTGCCCCAACCGTCTGTGCCACAACTGAGCGTGGTTCTCAGCCGTTTTAGAAAGGAGACAGGCCACCTCAGATGTGGGGGGTTTCTGCATGTTGAGCACATAGGAGTTACCATATCTTGGTGTTCTCATTAACACCCAATCGTCAGGGATGGAGTATCCAGGTTTAAGAATGAGACATTCTTTATTGTTGAAAAGGACTGGATACTCCCGATCACAAATCTGTGAAACACTTAACAAACTGTGCTTTAACTGCTCGACATAATTGACATCGTGGAAGCTGAGACAACCATTGCGTACTGTGCCTTTCTGACTGATATAACATCCAACTCCTCCAGCGAACGACACATATCCTCCGTCAAATTTCTCTAAATCTTGCAGTAGAGATATGTCGCCCGTCATGTGCCTGGAACAACCACTGTCAACATACCATAGGTTTCTTACAGTCCTCCTTGGCTATTCCTGCATTCAAAGGAGATTAGTTAGATTTTGGTACCCAGGCCTTAATTGGTCTGGGTGATGTTGGTATGTCCTTGTTTGGACTGAGAATGTCTTTCTTGTTGACATCTCTGGATTGATTTTCCTTGCCAAGCCACTGTTGGTCATTCTTACTTATTTTAGAACTTTTAACCTCTTGAAAAGACATGGACTGTTTTTTATTTAGTGAGTCCTGCAGGTTTTGGGTGGAAGTGTGTTCTTGAAAAACAGTTAAAAGTAGATTTGAAAACAGGTTTTGGATGCACTGGTGATTTTGAAAAAGTGTCCTGCATTGAATGCTTTGAATGCTTTGGAGATTTCTTATCATTTTGATTCACTTTACTTTTCACAGATGTTGGTTCCTATTTAGGTGACTTGGTTTTTGAAATCCCTTTGTGCACCTTGGAATTTTGTGGTGTGGCCTGCTGCACCTTTCGGTTTGAAGGTGCAGCCTTTGCCGTTGGTCTAGGATGCACCTTTGTTTGTGGAGGTTGTGATGACAACTTCTGCACTTTGGAATCTGAAGGTCTAGATTTTGGTTTTGGGCCAACATGTGTTTGCCCAATGGGACAGTCTTTTGCTGGACCTTCTTAGGATAATAAGGCTCATAAGGGCGGTGCAGGCAGTTTCTTGCCATGTGTCCTGGTCTACCACACACATGGCAGGATTGTTTCTTTGGATACACGGGAGCCTGTTGTTGGTTACACCCAGTGGAAATCCAAGTTGGCTTTGAATAATTTTTATGGATCCATAGGGCCTTACCATGGGGTTTGTGGTCAGAATATACTCCCGTTGTATCGGCTTGAATTGGTCATATGTAGAGTTAACTTCTGGGTACGGGAAAAACTCATGGGGTCTTGTGTCCCGTACTTTCTGCACATTTTGAATAGGATAATTAACCTTGTCCTCAGAAATTTTCATATTTCTTGTGGGTTTGGGACCATCAATCTGTGGTCCCTTACCCCTTCTTAAAATTTTAACAGTTCTTAGGGGTTTCACAGGTTTAAAATCACATTTACCAAAGTTAAACACACCACATTTAGAAAGTTTATCATACAACTCAGACGCTGAAGTTGTTGACTCAAACTTAACAGAAGTTTCAGGTTTCTCAAAATCATAGTTTTTAAAACAAAAATCAAATTCAGACTTCATGGGACTTTTAGGGGACTCCGTGCAATTCACTACCCCTGCTTCTTTATTACCTTTATCTGCACAAGAAGTGAAAGTGTTAGTAATGTTAGAAGCATGAGCAGAGATTTTAATGGGACAAGTGGCAAGTTTCTTTTCTATCTCAGCCTTAGCTTCTAAGGAGGTCTTTGGGCACTCATAGTCTGAGATCATTTCATGCATCAAGGGCATCGGTTCTGTATGAGTGGATTTTTCATCTTTTACCTCAGTACCGAGACCCAAACTAGAGTTGGCTTTTAGATGTCGCATTCGAGCATCTGTATTATATAAAAGAGAACTAGCCTTCATCATTTCTGACACAATTTTATCATTTCGCTCAACTTTGGTTTGTGATGTTTCTAATTTGCCTTTAAGTTGTTCAACTTCAGATTTTAATGTGTCAATTTCTTCATTAGCAATTTTAAGATATGTAATTTTATCACTCAATTGCCTTTGAGGATTTTTTTATATCGACTTTGGCAGCTTCTAGTTTCTCAGTTAATGATTTACTCCTACCTTTGTATTCTCTCCGTTGCCAGTCTTGAGATTCATTAAATATAGTTTGGCATTTAGGGTTAGAACATACCTCATTACTGCTGGCCGGGGACCCTGAAGTTATGTCTGCCATGAATGCATGATGAAAGACTTCAGCAGCTTCTTTCTGAGTTTCTTCTTCAGCCAAAAGGGCTACATGATCAAGTGTTAGACTCAAGTCTTCCACCTGAGATGTCTAGTCATATCCTGGTGTATGTTGAACAACCAGTGCCCTGTCATTCTTCCTTGTCTCCTTCTTAATACTTTCACCTCTGTTCTCAGTCTTGCTTTCTCTATCAACCTTTGGTTGGGTGCATTCCCTTACATAATGCCCATACTCGTTGCAATTGTAGCACCTCAGATTTGCTTTGTTGAAGCTGAGCTTTATACCTTTGCCACCGTTCCAATCCTTCTTTCCTGTCTTCGCCATGAACTGCCTAGCTCTCAGGGCTGACATTCCCATCTGGTAAGAGATATCCATATGCTCCAGGTCTTCTGGGTTTACTTGATTCACATCATCTGGAGTTAAATCACTGGGCAGAAGTGAACCTGCTACGAGTGCCTGGTAGCAACTCATAATCCCTACCCCAAGAGCAAAACTGGGTTCTTTGGTTAGAGCATTAACATCTAAAGAGACAAAATTTGATGTTCCAGATGTACTCGACCCAGTGGCTTGAGCAATAAATCCCATTGGAGTAGACTGTGGGTTGTTAGGTGCAACAGCTGGCTGTGAGATGAATGCTTGATTCAGTTGATTCATTAATGCTCCGTTGCCCAATTTTCTGGCCCTCTTCTGTTTTTTCTCTTCATATGCTCTAATGGTAGACATGAGCTCGCTTAGCGGTGAGGTGGACATTTGCACTATCTTTTCTATCAACTCAATAGTGCTGTCCCAATTAGGCGGAAGAGAATTTACCAACTTTCTGTTGACCTCGACCTGTGTATATGTGACTCCAGCATCTTTCATTCCAGTGACTATTTTGATGAACTGTTGAAGCTGAGTCTCAATATTTTCACCAGGGATGTAATTAAACTCATTAAACTGTTCTCTTAGATTTTATTTTCGAGATTCCTTCATATCATCATTTGCTTCGTAAGCGGCCACAAGAGCATCCCAAAGGGTCTTAGCGGAGGTGTACTCCTTGAAAGCTTCAGCTACTTCAGGAGATAGGGCCATGGTTAGAGCAGCCAGTGCCTTTCTATCTCGATCCACCTTTTCCCAGTCGTCATCAAGCCATTCAGATTTTTCTTTAGGTTTGGGTAGCTGACCCTGTTCTCCAGCTGTCGATGGGACAAAGTCTCCCACCTCGACCGATCGCATGATCTTGGGATCATGGTAGTTTATGCAATTCACAAATCGGTACTTCCAACTCATGAAATCCTTACCAGACATCAGACGAGGTGGTCTGGCATTGGTTCCGATTTTAGCATCCATTTCAAGAGTGGCACTTGACAAGCTAGACATATCAAAGGCCATTGCTAACACAGAGAGGCAAGAAACACGGATTTAAAAAAAAAATATGGGTCGAACAGGGGTTTTCGGTCGAGCAAGGCTTGATCGAAAAGTACTTGTCGATCGGAAAGTCACTGGTCGAAAAGTGTAGTAGCGACCGAAAAGTAGGGTCTGGATCGAAAAGTCTCGGAGGGGACTTTTCGATCGAGGAGAGCAGTGGATCGAAAAGTCACAGGGGACTTTCCAATCAAGATGACGGATCGAGAAGTCACGAAATGGACTTCTCGATTGAGAGGTGAATGATCGAAAAGTCACTGGGGACTTTCCGATCGAGAATCTTGATCGAGAAGTCACAGAGTGGGACTTCTCGATTGAAAGCTGCTGGTCGAAAAGTCACTGATGGGGACTTTCCGACTGAAACTGCCTGATCGAAAAGACACAGAGGGTCTTTCTCGATCACAGGGAGGCGAAAGGAAAGGTTTTTCGATCAATCAGGCTGATCGAAAAGTCTCTTGCTGGGTCGAAAAGTCTCTAATTCACGAATAGTTGGTCACGAACACTTCTGTCTCAATTCGAAACCTGCAAAAAGTTCTTCCGAAACTTGCTAATGCTGAAAATCACCACAAAACTCAAACCGTTAGTTATCAAAAACTTGAATCGGATATCGCGAGAGCCTCAAAACTTTCGTTTCTTGGCTCTGATACCAATTGTAAGGATCAAATCAAATCCTCACGCGATATCAAAGTGTATAACCACCGTGCGGAATCCGGTGATTATAGGTGATTCAAGATTAATTGTAAATAATATGAATAAGCAATAGGAATAAGTGCAAGAACACAAACCAGAGGAAGAAACACACTTTACTAATCACCTTGATTGCTACACACAGATCGAAATTCTCTTGTGAGAATTTCGTGAACACCAAAATCGTAAAACACCAATAGAGCAACCAACCCTAATTACATAAACTAGCTATCTATATATATGGAATCCTATGCTTGATGAACAAGCAATAGAAATCGGCCTATAGGGCCCATAATTCGACCAACCTACAACCCACACAACCCATTTACATAATCATAGCCCAACTACATTTAACTAGCCCAAAAGTATTTCTAATGCAAAAGCCTTATAAAATTCTAGACTCTACAGTTTTTATCGGAAACTGACTGGATCCTGGTTTTAGATCGAAGAAACTGTTTGGTTTCTTCACAGAGCCGAAGTGGCTGTTCTTGAACCGAAGTGGGACTTCGGATCCCACTTCATGTCACTTCTGGTAAACTTTTCCAGTTCAGTCCACTTCGGACATTGACTGTCCAGTTCGGACGTTGACTAAGTCAACTTCGGACGTTGACCATGTTGTTATTGACTAAACCAGTTCGGAATCACTTCGGATCCAGTTCAGTCCAGCTCGTGTTAACTTTCAGTTCGGTCCACTTCGTGTAAACCTAATTTTTGAACAAAAAGTTAATCGTTTACACAAATATATAATAATTGACGAATTTGGTGAATGTTTTTGTTATTATAACATTGACTTTAATGAATATTTCATTTTATGTGTTTTAGAAATGGCAGACGATTTGAAAGCTGGTGATAGACACAATCTTTGTGCTCATATCGGAGTCAGCAAATTAAAAGTCGTTAAATTTGGTGGAACTGGAATCTTCAATTTTCTAAGACGATCAAGGATTCACTATGCAATTACTGAAGATTGTGATCCTTATCGTGACATTCTTACTGAATTCTGGACGTCTGCACATACAATCACTGATGATACCATCCATATATCTGGCACAGTTCGAAACACAACTGTAGAGTTCAATGAAGCTGATGTTAGACGAGTATTGAAATTTGATGGTGATGATTTGATAGCTCCGTTGAAATTTGACAAAGCTGATAATGTGGCATTGCTGAGAAGAATTTGGTATGTTGAAAATCCAAACAAAGATTGGGTGTCAAAGTCTAAGTTCTGTGTCCCATAAAAGTTCTTGATTCATGTGCTACTACACTCCTTGGAGAACATAATTTCTGGACATGATGAGATAGGCCTAATGATGTTGTCAATGATGAATGCCCTGATTCTTAACCGTCTTTACAATTTTGCTGGTTTGATATTTCATTATATGAGAGAGAATCTGGCGACTAGACACGAGGGCGCTATTGTGTCCAAGATTTACTCAGATGTTCTTGAATGATTTGTATCCAAATTTGATCAACACTAAGACTGAGAAGATGGTCTTGAAGCACATGAGTGAAGCCAGTGTGGGTACTCTGACAACTTATCAAAAGAAAAAGCCAAATGAACATCCATAGATGAAAAGACTGATTGGTCACTTGGAAAATGCTAATTATATAGCACCGGCCAATGGTGCACCGCGTCATGAAGAAGGGATTTTCGAGGAAGAACTGGATTATTCATGGTTAGAAGAGAGACACCAACAACCACAACCGAAAAAGAAAAGACAAAGATGAAAACAAACACAGACACCCCCGGTCGTAACTGAACCTGCTGTCACTAAACCTGCTGTTTCAGCACCTGAGGTTCAAGCTATTGTGAATGTATCTGACCCCGTTGCGGTCAATACCCTGATAGATGAAGAGAGACTGATGATGAGTTTGATGATATGGATGTGAATTCGGAAGATAATTCTGACACCAACAATCCAATAGCGTTAATGTAAGTACACGAACGGATCTTACTACTGCATGATTCGATGAAACACAATGAACACGATGTAAATAAAGCTTTGCTTTATTGATTCACTAAGAAAGGTTACAATGATCTAGAGAGAGAAACACTTTAGAACACACACAGTTAAGAGTGATGATATGACCAGAAGTTCTAAGTCTCTCTCTAACACCAACTTTTAATAGTAACCACTTAGTCAAGCGTACCTACCAACATACCATTGGTATGTTGGCTCCATACCAACTGGTACGGCCCATGGTTTGCAGACCCTTAGACTCACATAATAACGCTTTGATCTAGATACAATATACGAGAGACATTGCAGCATAGGAATATGCTCTAACAAACTCCCCCTTAACGTGTAGTGTATCTATTCCAACTAAACTTCAGTCTTCAATCTTCAATATACAATATTCGAGAGACATTGCAGCATAGGAATATGCTCTAATAAACTCCCCCTTAATGTGTAGTGTATCTATTCCAACTAAACTTCAGTCTTCAATCTTCAACATTGCTGCATCCGATCTTCAACTTGAAACCTTGTCATAAATAGAGCTTGCATGGCTGGATCAAAACTTGAACAAACTTTGAACTTCAAGATCCACTTGTGAAAGATACTACAAACTCTTCCTTTCACCATGCTTGAGTCTTGTCACACAGAACCTGCAATTTTAGAAGACAGAAACGCGACTTTCTTTTCTTTTATGAAAACTTAATTTAATCTTGGCTCATCGGGGTCCATCCGAAAGGAGTGGATTTCTTCCCGAGTACGTGCAGCCTTGGCTGGAGGATGGTATTTCTTCAGGAATTTTAATTTCAGATCGTCCCAGGTGGCGATCGAATTAGGCGGAAGCGTCTCGAGCCACTCGGCGGCTCGAGAGGTAAGGGAGAATGGAAACAGACGCAGATAGATAGTATCATTCGTGACTCCCGTGAGTCCGAACATGTTGCAGATCGAATAAAGCACGAGATATGCGACGGTGCATCTTCGTCTTCACGTCCATGGAATTGGATGGAATTTGTGAGCGCGTTTATGACATGAGACGGAACTTGCCGATTGGTGGTGTTCGCAATGTTTGGTTGCGCGATGGCAAACCTAGCGTCGTTAACTCCGGAGCTGGCCTGCTCGTAAACGGTGCGACGGGCCGCCATGGTGGTAAGATCAGGAAAGGGAATGGGTTTGGTGTCATGTGAGACGTGTGTGGAAGAAGTGGACGGTTTCGAATGAGTGGTGGTGAGAATGAATGCCTCGAGCTCCGCGCGAAGTACGTGGAACCGGCCGCGGATGTCCTTGTCGGGATCAGAAAATGGTGTAAGCTCAGATGGACCGTGCGAACGGGTGTGTGGCATAAAATGGAAGAAAGATAAAAATAAGAATTAGAAAAAATAAAATCCTAAAAAATCTAGACTCGAAATCAGAAAATCCTAAGACTCTAGACACGGAAAAACCTAAAAGACTCAAAATTTCCCAACAACGACCTAAGTTAATCTTGCTATTGCTAAGTGTCCCCAGCAACGGTGCCAAAAACTTGATGTGCTCGGAACGACACTAAATATACTAATAAAATGGGCCTAGAACCTAGACCTAAGACACACCTAATTTTACCGAAATAACCTAAACCGAACCGAACCCTAAGGCAGTGAACCTGTCGGATCGCAGAATAGCTAAGGAAAGACCGGGAATATCGAACCCTAGAGACACTCTATAGACAAAATTCACCTAGACCTAAGAAATGGAAATACTGAGTAATTTGGATTTTTGGGATTTTTAATGATTTAATTAACTAACTTAACTAACAACTAGCAACCGAAAATAGGACAACCTTGAGAGAATCAGAATAGAGAAGAGTATCACCTAGACCCAGAATCCTACTTAATACCTATAACTTCATCAGCTTAGATCGATCTGATGGTGGCTAGTTCACCTTTTAAGTCCTTCCTAGCTAACACTTATAATGCCCGAACAGGAGTTCACCTTTTGAGTACGTCCTACCTGGGTTCAACTAAGCATTTATCCAATTAGGTCTAGGCAATACAATCAAATTAGCCTAGCCTCATGTTCAAATCAAGATAACAAGTAAAGATCATAACTTTGACAGAAAACATGGGTTCAACTGAATTCAAGACAAGAGACGGAAAAGAAACACAAAACCCAAGTGTTGGATTGTGATGAACTTGTGATCCGGGTCTGTTTGGTATGGGGTAATGGAATGGATGGGGGAATGGAATGGAAGAGGGAATGGAATGGACAACGGAATGAAATGAATCATTACCATTCCATTGTCATGTTTGGTTATCCTGTGGGAATGGAATGAATCATTACTTCATGTTGTTTGGTAGACATAAAAAGATAACGGAACGGAATACAACTAAAAAAATGAAAATCATCCAAAGTTTTTAACTAAGAAATATGGAAAACATCCATAAGTTTCCAACTAAAAAAATTAAAAATAACCAGAATTTGCCACCTAAAAAGTTAAATATAATCCAAATTCCTCATATACCACGTTCAATAGGTATCGTCGAGCATGTTCTTTACCCATTCAAGTTTTCGTTCTTTATCAACCTTAAAAAAAACCACCATCAACTCCTCATTCTGTGCGAGCTTACATACAGCCCTATCACACTCACGGTTAGTCAAACCGTCAACTTTGTTCATCTCTGCAAAAAGGTTGTTACGTAGTTCTTCTCTATTGCTTTCTGTTCCAAAAACTCTACTGAAGGTATTTGAAGCCCCTTTAATCTCTGCACTAATTATTTCAGCTGACTCTTTCAAGCTGTTCATTAGAGGGTCCCAGCTATTACGCCTTCTTTATTTTCGTTGTGTACTTGATTCTTCTCTGGAAGCAACATATGAAGATGATCAACATCTATATCATCTAATCCATCTCCAACAGCTTCTTGTTCTTGTTCTTCCCTGTTTATGTCAGATAAAATATCAGCAGCTGTTTGAGCATCTCTTCCATTTGCTCGATCCTTTCCAAATACATTACACAAGTCCCAGTAATGAGGAAATTTCTTTCCTCTCCATTTTGCAGCATTTTTGTGCACCTAACAAATCACATCATCATGATTAAAGTTAACAAAATATAAAATAATAATAATAATACAGAAATATAGTAACCAGAATTGAAAAATAATCTATAGTTTTAAATGATTATATAATACCAGTATATAAGCTTGCCAAACAGGTTGGGGAGCTTCGAGCATAGCATTTTGGTAATCCCAACGAAAACCACTTGTATTATTCCATGATAGCATATCATGCACCGCAGACCAGTCACTCTTCATTGTTTTCACACGTGACTCTATATGTGGCTTTGCTTTTAAGCCAGCTTCAGGAAGTGAGATCGCTAGTTGTTGCTCCACCGCATTAAAAAACCCGGGTTTAAACCCATTATCTGATTTGTAATTAGAACCCGAATTGAGCACATCAAGCATGGCTGCAACAAGCTTTTCATCTTCATTTTCATTCCATTTTCTTTTATTTTTTCCTGGACCCCTTGCAGAATCGAGTGTTGATTCCATATCTTCACACAAACCAACAATATTATGTAACTAACAAACATAAAATAACAAGCACATATAAACATTCAAATTTATTCTACAAAAATGATTCGTTTAATAAACAATTGGAACATTACTAAAAACATAACAACCTAACTAAATTATTGATGTCTAGATGTCCATGCATTGAACATAGATATTGCCAAATTCTGTCTGAAGTTTGTCCATTCATTTGAGGTCCCAATTGTTGTAATATTTTCCACGTGTGAACCAAGATCTTCGTCATCAGCATCATTATTTATGTCAATAAGTTCATAATCATCAAGAGGATCGCATGCCATTTCTCTTCGAATTAAGTTATGCATAAGACAACATGCAAGTATAATCTTATTTTGTGTCCTAATCGGATAGAAAGATGGACTTCTAAGTATAGCCCATCTTTTCTTCAAAACACCAAAACATCGTTCGATGACATTCCTTGCTGCCGAGTGTTTCATGTTGAAATACTCTTCAGGCTTTTCTGGTCTTCGTCCATTTAGCCAAGTATTTAAATGATATCTTTGACCTCGAAATGGTGCAAGGAATCCCTCCCCGTTGGTGTATCCGGCGTCAACAAGATAGTAGTTACCTTTAGGCACTTGCAATCCATTATCTCGGATCATCTTACTACGTAGTATTCTACCATCAGCAGCAGATCCCTCCCAGCAAGGTAATACATAAATGAATTGCATATCAGGTGTGCAAGAAGCAAGTACATTAGTTGTTATATCTCCTTTTCGATTACGGTATCTCGGTTTATCTTCCTCTGCTACATGTACACTTATATGCGTCCCATCTATTGCTCCTAAACACCCCTTGAACCATTTCCATCTTTCATCTGTGGAAGTTTCCGATATTGGCTCGGGTTTCTTAAACAATTCATTTTCTAATCGTATAATAGCATTCAACACATTGTTGAAATGCTTACTGATAGTCTCTCCTGATCGGCGAAATTGAAACTTAACAACTCGATTCTTCACATGGTGTGCCAAGATGTACAGGAAAATTGCCACTTGTTCATCTACTTGTACATACTTAGTCGCCTTCAATTTTCCATCCCTCTCCAACAAATTACAAAGTGTGACAAAAGTTGCCCTATTCATTCTTACTTGATGAAGACATGTGTCATCACTTTCATACACTAATCTTTGCATATATTCTTTTCTCTCGGGACAAAACATCTTGTAGCGAGGTCTAGTTGGACACATTTCTAAGCGTATACTAATAACTGTTTGAACTGCTCGAATATACCAACTAACCATGTTTAGTATATGAAGCCATAACGTAGCAAATGCAGCTAATTTCTTTTGTTTTTTGTGTCTGTTCAATTTAAGTCTAGACATAACTACACATATGTAAGAGGATGAAGAGTGTTTGTTTAGAAGAGCTTGCATAAATGCACATATGTAACAGGAAAAAGTCTTCCATATGCAACAAAAATATATCTAAAACATGTAAATATGAAATCAAAATATGCAAAAAAAAAAATATCTAAAACAAGCTAGCTAGAAGTTGATCAAACCTATCTAAAACAAGTTGTAAGATATGCTGCAAAAAACTGTCCAAAACAAGTAAATATACAGCTAAAAACCATCCAAAACATGTTCTAATATATGCAGCAAAAACCTATCCAAAACTGGTTGTAAAAGAAGCTAACCAACTGCCAATAACTATTGTAAACAATAAAAAAGATAGAAGCTACCAAATTACCTAAAAAAGCCTACAAAATACCATTTCCTTACAAGTTGTCTAAAGCAAGTTTTATAATTTAACATCTAAATGTGTGTATTATATTTATACAGTAGCTTTATATATTAGGAGGTACTAACAGATTGATGCAAGTTTCTTTCATCATAATTCTTTTAACTTATGTTTTTTTACCTTTGTTAGCATGTTGGTTTATGTGTCCATCTTTTGTAATTTAATATCGATACAAACCAAACAAACAAGATGGATAAGTAACTTGGTTGAGTCTTTATATTCTTAAAAACTAGATTCAGGGGTCAATGAAAACCATCTTACTAATTTAACATCCAAATGAGTTGATCAAGAGTTACTTGACCCCTGGCATCTTTTCTAATTTAACATCCAAATGGGTGTCCATCTTTTCATTTATCATGAGCTTAAACATTATATTATTTAATGAATCCTTTGAAAATAATTATACTTTCTATTCAAATGGGTTGATCAAGAGTTCCATTAGAACTTGCAGTAGTTTTCAAATGGACTACTAGTACTAAAAGGTGAATCCATGGTATCCATCAGGTCTCATTCGTAACAAATTTAATATTGCCCACTGATAAAAAAAACCAAAAAGAAATTATATTGACATAATTATCCTTGACTTTTTCTATATGAATCATACTTGCACCCATAAATTAATCACAGAGATGAACTTATCGATTACAAAGGGGTGTAAAAAAATACATATCATAATAAAAGCAAGATATTAATGGATGATGATGTGCTTACCTCCTTCACTGAGATATTTGGTTGATAAGAGAATGTCGATACAACCTGTTCACCATGAAAAGCAAATTAATTTTGAACTGTGATAGGAGAATGTAACTAAAACACAAAAGAATGGGACGCATAAAGCACCTGTTGTTATTAGAAGTGTAGCTTTGAACTGTATTTTGCAATAGTGAAAGAAATCGTTGATTTATAAGCCACGATTGTAATCAATCCCTTGTTTAGAGGATATGAGAAATCATACGTGTAGGGAAAATCGGCAAATCTGGCCGAAATTAGTTGAAGAATTTCGCTAATATAGTTCGATTGATATTGATTGGAGATCTGCTCAGAGAAAATAGGGTGAGGAGGGAAAATTGTGAAGAGCGAGGGAAAATAGAGAAGAGCGGGGGAGAGGAGATAGGAATGGAATGAAAAAAAAACTGGGGTACTGGAAGGAATGAATTTGAAGGGATTTTATTCCGTTCAGAATGATTTATTCCATTCCTTTTTAAAACCAAACACTCCTATTTTCATTCCCCCATAATTCTCCATTCCATTCCGGCTGCTATTCCTTCATACCAAACATAAAAGAGGATGGAAGCTAGTTCACGTTAGAGAGGGAAAAACGGACGGAAGCGAGGTCACGATTCTGGGCAGAAAAAGGGAGAAAAAGTCACGGCAATTTGGACGAAGGTTGACACGATTTTTAGGGTCGACGACAGAAGCATTTTGTGGATGTTTCAAGGTCTTAAATCAGCATCTTCAATGGATTCAGTGGTGAAAAATATCATCTACACAATCCTCTCCATCATGCTCGGCTAATCATCTCGTAGTCACAGTAGTACGAGGAGTTTATGATTTGGTTGTTTGAATACCTTGTTGGTTTTAAATGTTGAACATATGATTAGTTATAAACAGGTTGTTTGATTCACTTGTATGGATAATGTGTTATAACTCTTTATGTGAGTTTTGTTTCACATTAATTTGACAGATGATTTATGATACGCCACCCGATCGTGCTCAGTACAACCGTAGTTAGATTAGTTAAGGAACAGACGGTTGGTGTTTGGTATTGAAATCGACATTGTATATAACAACTTTATCATAAACCCCGACACCGTTTGTGACTATATTCTCTCATAATCGTAACAACTCTTTTAATTAGTTCATTACTTATGCAATTATTTTCTTAAACAAACCAATAAATCAACTTATACATTTTCACTTTTGATTAATTAAAATTAGTAGTTAACCACGTACACTCCATGTGGATTCGATACTCATTCTTGCACTATCTATTTTAAAGTAGAAAGGTAAGGAAAAACTCTATCTTTGGTCGGGGTTTCGACACCGATCAGCGTCTGTAAGGATCAATCAAACCCTCACGCGATATCAAAGACTAGTAAAACCGTGCGGAATCCGGTTTTAGCTAGGTGATTCAAGTACAAACAATATAAGCTAAGATCAAATATTACGAAAACACAAATCAAGAACACAAACCGATTAGTAAACTTGAGAAACCTTGATTGTTGATTGCTAAACACCTAGAACCGAACCTTTAATGGTCTCGGTTATGCCACCGAATTCGCAAAACACTAGCAACCCTAAATCGATTAAGGGAGGGTCTATATATAGGAGAGATTGACTTGGTAAACAAGTCAATCTCTTTACAAAATTCGAACCCTAAGCCTCTCCCAAAACCGATCGGACCCTATACAATCACAAGCCCACATTTTAACAAGCCCAACACTAAAAACACTAGACCAAACTATCAACTATTTAACTAATGCAAAAGCCTCAAAAGCCCGGACTCTACAATCTTCCCCTAGGCTTTAGCATTAGTCAGACTTCACATCCTGAACTTCTTTGACAGACTCACTGTTGCTGGATCATACCACAGTTCTTTTGCAACAATCTCAGCTACAGCCCGAGTATAACACTTTGCATATTCTTCAGTGTCTTGATTACTCTCAATCTGATGCTTTGCTAGTACCATTATATCCTTCTTGTGAAACCTCATCAAATCATGAACTTCCATGACATTGATTGTCTTTGATTTGCAGAGAATTTTGGCTTCACCAGAATAATCACTATAAGCCCAGGTTTGAAAATCATGCAAGCAATCTTCTGGATGTCTCATGGGCAGAGGTATTGTCTTTGTCTTTTCTGTTGGTGGATACTCTTCTTTCCATCCCATTTGAATACACCCCTGTACTTCTTTACGTACGATTTCTTGTGCGGAAACTCTTTAAATCTCTTGAACTTGCTTCGCACTGCATTTTCCAGCTTCTTGTAGAAATACTTTGCTTGCTCATTGTTTGATGGATTTGAGAATGGTGCTTGGTACAACATTGTGAGATCTACATTCGTCCAGGAGTAAAACTGGGTCCAGCTCTTGTAGTATTCCAATGGATACTGACCCTTTCTTCTTACTACGAACATATTCTTCTCTCCATCAAACATCCAGGCTTTAATATCTGCATTAATCCCTTGCTTATCATGATAATGCTCTCCTAACTGGATTAGATACCTTTCAGGAGGATAGGCCAATGTCTGAGCCTCCCAACCTCCGTCAAACTTAGAAGCTGGTACTGTCATATAATCTCTATCCCGAGTATCTTTATCTTTAGTGGAGGCTTCGGGTAATACAGTCTGAGTTTCCTCAGGGATATCAGCTTCAAAGTCAAATGCTGGTGATTGTGAGGAATCACCTGCACCTGAACTTCCTTTTGTGTTACCTGGATCTCCCTTATCACCTTGACCAGAGTTGGACCTGCTTGATCTATCTGAGCTAAGCTACTTGATTAGCTTATGAAGATCTCTGAATTGTCTTGTAAACTCTCGGTTTATCTTCTTCTGATTCTCCAACTCAGTGTTGTGAATTTTCTAAATATCAATCAGGTCTTCAATTACCTCACTTTGGACTGCATTCTGGGCTTTCAGAACTTTATTTCTTCTCTAAGTTCCTTTTCCAGTCTGTATTCAGGGGTTTCTACTGCTTTCCCATTTTCTTGGGTTGTGGGTTGAGTAGATGATTGACCAGCACTTGAACTTGTGACTGGTGGAACACGAGGGTCCAATCTCCTCCTTCTTGGGTCACTTGGGCCTTCCACATGGTGTTTTGCAGCAATCGAATCAGTCTCAGTCATTTCTTCAATAACAGAAGCACTGAGAGGAGGATCCTCCGTGGGTTTCCGTTTTCTAGTCAGTGGTATCTCAGATGTCTCTGTCTCTTCTTCCTCAATGTCAACATCATCAAGATAGGTGTCATAATTGATAGTCTCATCACCTTCAAAATTGAGTGCTCCAATCCTCACATCATTTGGATCAAATTCTTCCCAGTCAGAGTCATCAGGAAGGTCAACAACTTTCTTCGGAGGAGGAGGTCGACTATGTTCTTCTTCAACAGAAGCATTTCTGTCCACTGGAACTTCCTCTCTCACTATTTCTGCAAATTCTCCAAACTTGTCCCCAAACGGCATCTTATCAGACAACTTCTTCTTTGGATTTATCATTGGAAAAACCTCAATACCCATTGGCTTAGTATCATGTGTGTCATTAGTCTTCCTCAGGGCTGGATATCTTGAATCCAGAACTGACTGAATGAACCTTGGTACGGCTACAAACTTTTTATCTCTGGACACAACAGCCTTCACATCTTCAAATATCATCATGGACCAGTTGAACCGAGCACCTCTAACTAGTGACACCATTGCATGGGTGTGCACTTGGTTCAACTGATCTGTAGAGCTCTTTTTGGCAATGACACATTTTTGCAGGTAATGTGCCAGCATCCTCCAATATGGTGGAATGAGAGCCTTCATGGTAGGAGGAGATATTGTGAGGTAGCCCATTTCCTTCAGGCACTGTGACACCGTTTCTTTGTCAAGAACAGTGGGATCAGCAGCAACATCTTTAAGTCTGAGTGCCTGTCTGAAATTTTCTTCAGTTAAAATCACCTCGGTAGCTTGAATCTTGGCAACTATCTGCTTTCCATCTTCAGATACATCTACCGTCTTCCAAAACTCTTGCTGATACGTTTGCAAATAACTGGGTTTGTTGTTAATGCAAAGTGTAGACATCACTTCTTCAATCCTGCTATCACCTAGATAAAACCAGATTCCGCACGGTTTTACTAGTCTTTGATATCGCGTGAGGGTTTGATTGATCCTTATAATTGGTATCAGAGCATTTGTGAACTTCTTTGCTCGTGTTGCCGTTTTCGTAAAAGGGGCTAGGGATTGTTCACGAAATTCCAAAAGTGTGTTGCAACCGGTTTGTGCTTAATCAAGTTCTCTTTCCATCGATCGGTTTGTTTTATTATTGTGTTTATTGTTTTTCTTTATCGATTATACTTGAATCTATCAATCGTCGGGATTCCGCACCTTCGATTGATCGTTGATATCGTGTAAGGATCGATTTGGGACTTACAGCGTCCAAAACCCTTCAGCCCTGACTGTGTGAATAGGCTTATGTGTTTGATGAAAGGTTACAACCTGACTGAAAAACGCCTCTGAGTTGAAATCGTACAAGTTTTTGTATATTATCCCTATCTCTTATGATTTGTTCTTTCTTTTCTCAACCAAGTCTCGAGAATAGATTCAAAACTCTGGATATGGGAATGTGAAAATATGCGGTAGGGAATGATCAAGCTTGATAGAATACACGTTTTTAATTACCTAGGATTTGTGTGTAACTAACTTATGTTCATAATTAATGTAACAAAAAGATAAATAAGTGACAAACAGTCTGGAAATGAGGGACATGGGTTTAACGAGGATCAAAATACCGGCAATCAACTGGACATGTTTGAGTAATGGAAAACTATAAAGGGTTCCTCAGATCACGAGACGGTTTGATCCCAAATAAAACTTTCTCGTTAGTAATTTGGTATGTTTGTTTTTAATTTTATTTTTATTTTGAGTATTCTTAAGTTTTTAATGTTTGTTTTACAACTATGGCCAACTTAACTTAAAGGATTTTACTATGTTTTTGTGGGTTTTTATGCAAGAAATTATGCCCCACCTAAAAGTGAGCCGTTTTTTAGGGGAAGAAGAGGAGATAAGAAGCGAGATAATAAGCATTATCTCAGGGGGAGATATGTATTATCTCATAAAAGTGAGTGTAAAGAGTCCTCGGGTTCAGGGGAAGTATTTAAAGGAAACCCGTAATCAATGTTAGGGTTTGTGTTAAATAATGGTGTTCACCTGCTAACCCAATAACCAATTATTATATGTTGGTTAGTGTTTCTTTGTTCCATATTGTGCATGGCAGGTTAAATGCAAAGGAAAAATCAAGGACTCTGTTGATCAAAACATTGTTGCTGCTGCTACCTGGGTTGAAGAACCAGCCGAAAAAGGGCTTACAATACTGAAGAATCTATTGCTTAGGGTAAGCTTGTTGGTTCAAATAAAGCTTCAAAGTTAAATTAGACACTGTTTACAAGTTGAGGGGAAGCTAAATGCAGATAGTTCAAGAACTACAACCAAGATTGCCAAGATAGAGGTTTTCAAAATTTTATTCTCTAAAGGCAAAGTCAAGTCAAGACAGTTACCATTCTTTCAGCAAGGACCAAAGTTTCATTCATCAAGAAGAATCAAGTGTATGAGAATCCTCCTTTCATTATATGTTAGTCATTTGAAGTCCAAGCTGATGCGGATTGAGAGAAAGCTCCCAAAAGTCTCTCGTGCTGCCCAATGAAGATTGTTGAAGGAAGGATCTTCACCAACACATGTACAAGCCAAAAGGAAGATTGCCTATCTGAAGACTGAAAGTCAAAGTCATTTACTATCACAAGCCTAGCGGAAGATTGTAGAGGCTAGAAATATGAGGCTTGTAATATTAAATAAGTTGGGCTGGACTTAGTGGGTTGAAATAGATTAATTAAGCTAGGAGTGGGCTTAGGCCTAAAAGGCCTTGTATAGGAAATGAGTATAAATACTTATTTCCTAGTCATTTGTAGGGGTTAGACATTTGGGAGAACCAAGGAGACAGAGAAAACTCGTCGAGCTAGAGAGAGACAAATTCTCTTAGGATTTGGTTGTACTAGACGATTGCAAGTGTTAATCGTGTGCACTGTTTTCAGGTTTTTATCATATTTCATGTTTTATTGTGTTCTTTACGATTTTTTCATCTTTTTTCTTGAATCAATCAATCACTTGGATTCCGCACTTGTGATTGATCAAAGATATCGTGTTAGAATCGTGTTTTCGATCCTACACATTTGTGTCTTAAATGGATTTTCAACCAAAATTTTCAATATATGTGTCGGTGATTTTGCTATTTTCTCTTTTAATTCCCGGTATTCTATGATTTTTCATATTCAGTCGTGACACTCCAATTTGGGTGTCCTATATAATGTCTCTCACTCTCGTGATTGCGGACTGAACACTCACCCGGTCATACCCTTTGTTTCATGATCGTTTCACTTTCATTTTCTGGGCTTAGGTCACGATAATCGTCGCCGCAACCGTCTAGTGGGCCCGGAGATCGTTTGTCAAGGGAAAGCTGCTCTCTCCATCCTAATCTAGCGAGCCCTCAAAGCTAACCCTATTATCAATATCACCATTTCTAAACCCGCTTGCTATTTCAGACATCATAAGGTGCGCACTCTTTCTTTGTGCTAAGGCTATGGGAACCCTACCCACCTTCCATGTTGACACTGCAGAATTATAACCTTCTCGGTCATCGCATGGGTATATCCTGCCGATCCGACCCTCCCATGAGCACCTGTTACCAGCCAGATCGAGTTCAGTTTCAAATGTTTCAATCTATGGTGTCAATGCCAGCTCGGGTCTCTGTTGATCGTCAGATCGCTTTTGTCACCACCATTGTTTGCTATCATCATGTTACCTCAGATCACATTCCTCTCGCGTTTCAACTAGCCACCATTAATGCTTCCGTCAACGGTAATACTGACTGTGGAACCAATGCTGGAGCTTTAAACTCGGTTGATTGTTTGATGAATCCGATGTTTATACTTTCTAGTCGTTTAAAATCTTTGACATTCTATGTACCCATTTCACTTATTTATGATGATGTTCGAAACCTTACCATTCTATATCATTTATGCATAGCGTTGTCCTTTGCGGGATTCTGAACCATTTGCTCCTTATATCATTTAATTCGTTGTGTGTACGTTGGGTGAATTCTCGTTGGTCGGTTCACGAGTTTACAGGTTCCGTGGTTACAGGATTACATGCATACCTGCAAACAAGTGGGCACATTAGCGGGTTACTAACCTACGCACACATGATCCTCCTGTTTTGTTAAAAAATTTCAAGATAACTGTTTTAAATGCCTTCGTTTGATTTTTCTCGCGTATCCTTAAGGTGTGTGTGTGTCGGGGAGTCTACCTGTTTGGAAACTTACGAATTCACAAGTCCATATGTGTACGGGATTATATGTGTGTGAGTTTATGACTTTATGACCTCTCGAGTAGATAACCTTATGCACATACCAATATCAAAATCTATCTGTTCGAAGTTAGATCGTCATAATCATTGAGTTATGTCTGCCTTGCGACCTAACTCTTTGATTATCATACTTCGTCTTTGTTCGCTATTTGCACCTTCTGACCTTTTATCCTCTCATCTCTGTGTGCCCTCGGAGTTTCATTGCGGTTATTATTAAAACATTTGTGCTTTAAAGAAATCATCCATATCTCACCTGGACACTCAGGTCGCCGGCAACCCTCGACGATAAACCAGACTGTGGGCTCAAGTCCACAATTATTTGTGTATGGAGTGCATGCATCTAGGACCCAAAATTATGGAAGTTCATCATAATGAAAGGGGAATCGGAGACATCCGAAGACATATCGGGTCTTCCTCCCGTTCACCAAAACGACTTTCACATCGCCTTTATGCTTGTATGACTTCAGTTTCCAGTCACCTTATTGCCTCTAACCCTCGGAAATCGTTCGCCTTTGTGCGATCGTATCTCATTCTTGGGTTTTATCTCATCCTTCGTGTTAATCCTCTTAACCTGTGTATTTCATGCATCTCAGTTTTCATTCGTGTGAACATCATTCTTTCATACGCGGTAGTGTCTGGGTCTAATTCATATTTGGTCCGGCGCTTCATGAACCTATTCAAATTCGTTATTGCCCTCATTGGCGGTGTATGAATTTGCTTATGTCACATTCTTGATTTCTATCATGAGGAAATTTGTTTGTATTCAGCAAATGGACTATGGGATTCTTCGGCTAGTTAGATTCATGAAGTTGACTCTTGATTAACTCAATAGTCAGTTTTATGGAATCAGTTCTTGCCGTTTCATTCCCAGATTTGTCAGGCATGCGCTACCATTGATCGAGGATTCTTATTTTAGACTTGATATCTATCTGTCACATCGCCAAAAATCCACACGTGGAATATAACCACAGGGAGCGTGACAAACCAGGATGGCAGTCCATTAGCACCAAACGACCAATAATTAATAAAAACATTTCGTATTTCATTAGAATAAAAATTCAGAGTTCTACAAATGCGGAAGCATAAATACAATAAAAGTATCTATGTAAAAACATTATAACCCAAGGTGACGTGACTTGCCCAAAGATAGAAAAAGTGTTTTCAAAGACTCATGCATGCGTACTCATGATACTCGAACATCTGCAACCTGGAAATAACATGCTAAAAAGTGTCAACACAAAGGTTGGTGAGTTCACAAGTTTATCAGTTCAAAAACAATTCAAGGTTGACTGTTCAACAACAGTTGAAGTTCAGTTTAAGATTGACTGTTCAACAACAGTTGAAGTTCAGTTTAGGATTGAATGTTCGATCAACAACAATTCAAGTTATAAGAGCATAATCACTAATATATATATCAAATAGCTAGCTAGGTTGTATACATGAAACTTCGCACGTTGATGGTCACTGAAGTTAACAGTTGTTTATAGTTTCCCTTGTTGTGTTTAGGACGAATATAACACCCGTTCGATATCCAATCGTGTCAGCACGACTGACCAGGGTGGGCTTTGTCAGACCCAGTAGTACTACAATATCTTTCTCGCTATCATCATTAATACTAACGGTACCATAATAAAGACTTTGTTGTATCGGTGTGCTTCAAGTGATATATAAAAGTCTAATTATCTCAGTTGTATAGTTCATGCATGTTAATCTCCCCGAACATGATTTAAAACAGTAAAATGGGGTCGTGAACTCACCTTTGGTTGCACAACAAATCCAGATAAATAACACAGCAAGTAGTATACAGTAGATCTTGTATTCTCTACCAAACATCTAATGAGCGTACATACGTAAGTGTGTGTTTACACGAGTGACCTAACATAGACAGTGGTGTTTGACCATTATGCCCATGACTCGACGTGTGTGTTATTATACGTTCGAATTATCGAAAAACCGTTTTATTATACGTTGGTAAATCCAAAAAATACATACGATGAAAAGTATAGAATATACGTATTCCGCTCATTCTAAAATATTTATTTGTACTTATTTAAAATGATATAAAATATTGATAAGTTAAATAAACAAATGAGTGAAACCTAATTAACGATATTGGCCAAAATTAGCACACTCATAAAAATGTATATATATATATATATATATATATATATATATATATATATATATATATATATATATAGGGGATGGAATGGTTAATAACCCATGTCTATTGAAATAACCAAATAACCTTCATCCATTGGTTGAAAATTGCTAGAAGGCACCAGATAATGCCACATGTCAACCTTTTTTTTTAATGAAAAAAGGGCAAAATAGTCTTTCTACACAACCATGAAAAAAACCTCCTTCATTTTAAAATGGCTATAACTTTTTTATACATTGTCGGATTTTTATAAAAATTACACCATTAAACTCGTCGTATTTTTATCTTTAATTCCATTATAGTATCGACGTTTTTTATTACCGTTTTCTCAGACATACAAAATAGCACTGGTGTTATACGTCTAAACACTGATGCTACTACTTAGGTACAACTACATATGCATATATTACAACTTACACTGATGCTACTATGGTCGATAAATACAACTAATCTCAAGTACTAGAACCACTAGCACTAGTGTTACATGTATAAACATTAGTGTCCTAACTAGTAACAAAAGTGTAATCGTGAGTAATAGTGATGCTGCTACATAAAAATCACCAAATGTACAACAAAATATACAAAGATTACAACCCGCAAAACATCTAAATGTATCAACCCATTTAAATGGACATTTGGAAAGAAAAAAAAAACCCTAAATAATTCATTGTCATCAACATCAACCATCATCCATTATAAAATAGAAACAATCGGATGGGACTTTTTAGAAGAAAAATGGAGAAAATAATCAATCCATCCACTATATATAAACAAAAACCCAAAAACCCAGATCGAATTTTTATGAAAATGGAAAAAATAATCAATCCATTTGATATCAAATGGAAACAATAAATCAAACCATACAAATCTCGATTGAAAACCCATAGTGGGAAAAAAATCACAATCACTTACACTTTTCGTCAAAAAGCATGAACATCTCGATTGAAAACCCAGATCGGAGATTCAGTGATTTGTGACGGTTCTTCGTCGGTGGGGGAATTTGGGGTGTCGGTGACGGAAGCTTCCGAGGATGAGAGGAAGACGGGGCTCACGAGGGAGTCGGTACGACGCCGAACGAGAACGGTATGGTGTGTGCCAGTCGCTTCCGAGCGTATGGCGGCCGTTTCCGAGCAGGGCAGGGGCGACGGTGGGGTGTGTTCGGCCGGGAGGGAGATCAAGAGCATGTTGGACTTGCTTGATCTTGTGAGGGAGATCAAAGATTTCTGGGTATTGCAAACTGCAACTTAGAGGAATATCGCAACCTCGATTTTGATTTTTGAACTATAGTTGTCGTGAATGGAGAAGACATAATTGATTTCTGCTTTGATGACCGACGAAAATAGAAATTTGGTAAGTTTCGATGGGGGGGTTTGAATTGAGATTTAAGATAGTTGATTTATCTAGAACAATGAGAGAGAGATTGTTTCATCTAGAAAAATAAGAGAGAGAAGATGGGGAATAATATATGCAGGTAATCAAAGAATGCAAATTACTTATATACCCTTAAGATAATTACAGCCACACAAATTCAAACGATTTCTAGATGAAATGAGCTGTTGGATCAAAAAATTGAATGAATGTGAGATGTTAGATGGGTTATATAGTTATCCCAATTAAGGGTGGTTATTTCTGATGCTCATCCCTATATATATATATATATATAATATATATATATATATATATATATATATATATATAGGGAGAGGATCATTTGAGAACCAATTGGTTTTGAGAACTTTTGAGAACCATTCTGAGCCACAAATTATATATAAGGAAATCCCCCCCCCCATGGATTTGAATGCTTCCCCCCTGAAAATTAGTGGCTCAAAATGGTTCTCAAAAGTTCCTAAAAGAAAAAGTTCTCATTTGAACCTAACCCTATATATATATATATATATATATATATATATATATATATACGGTTAGGTTCAAATGTGAACTTTTTCTTATACATATATATATATATATATATATATATATATAGGGTATGGAACTATTAATAACCCTTGCTTGGAGGAATAACCAAATAACCCATTTGAACCACCAAAATTATGACAAGTGTCCCTCTCCCTCCTTTTCCAGAAAGGGTAATTTAGTCATTTAACTTAACCAATAAGGTACCCCCTCCATTTTAAAAGGGCTATAACTTTTTTATCCGATGTCGGTTTTTTATAAAAAAAATACCGTTGAACTCGTCGCATTTTTATCTTTAATTCAGATGTGGTCCCGACATTTTTTGACATTTTTTTTCAAACGTCCGTATTGACATGTAATGTTACAAAAAGTAGCACTGATGTCTTTTTTGGGTAGCTTCGGTGCCTTTTTTCTGTAGCATTGATGTTAATACGGACGTTTGAAAAAAAAACCTTCGAAAAAAGTCGGGACCACATCTGAATTAAAGATAAAAAAGCGACGAGTCCAATGGTATAATTTTTATAAAAAAACGACTTCGGATAAAAAAGTTATAAGCGTTTTAAAAATGAGGGGGGTGCTTTTTTCTTTTGGGTAAAATACCCTTATACCCTTTCTGTTAAAAAAAAAGAAAAAAAAAGGAGTGCCACATGTCACTAATCCATAGCACCTGTTTTTTCATCAAGCCATTAAGATGTGGTTATTTGGTTATTGCTCTAAGGAAGAGTTATTAATTGTTCTCATTCCTATATATATATATATATATATATATATATATATATATATATATATATATATATATATATATATCAATTTTGGAACTCTTCTAACATCAATTAACTGGGTTGAATATTAAATTCAATCTTTCAAAACTCTATAATACGGAATTTGGTCTAGAGACAAGATGTTGGACTGTTGAGGGGCTTGCAAAACGTTTAAGATTGATCGGGGGCAAAATTCATAACCATGGAGTTCATGAATAACAAATAAAAAAATATAGTGAAAAAAATGTTTGAAGGTTTCTAGGGTCGAATCCGCGACCTATGAGTCAACAGAGAAACCTCACGAACCACTAGGCATGTTCTTGTCTTCAAATCATTTTGAAATGCTTATATATGATAACAGTTGGATCAGAACTGTAAATAGAATTAAATAGAAACGGCGGCCGGCGGGCTTCGTACCCGTGACAACCACGTCCAGAAGTGAGCAACAGACCACTAGGCCAAACACAAGTCCTTGAGTGAAACTGATTAATGAAATATTTATCGTATAGGTTTGGGTGACATCTTCTTCCTCACACAACCCTAACCCGCGGGACCTCCATAACCATTCAAAAAAAGATAAAAATGAACAGATGCATACGAACCATGGTTAAACATGGGTCTTAGTTCATATCTAATACTGAAGTGAATTGAAAGCTCGAATCCGATGATGATGACGATGTCTCGTGTTCGGTGGCTCGGTCCACAACCCGTGATTCCCGACCGTTCTTCGTTGGTTTCTCCCCGCTGGCTATGGACGTCAAGTAGTGGCTTCACAGTGATCAGAGTGTGGTATAACTATGGTGAACGTTGGTTCCATAGACGAAAGGAAAGGATGATTGTTGATCGGAGATGGTGCCGGTTTCCATTTTGGTTGTTCTTGAGAGGTGCTACAGGATGGATGAAAACCGAGACCAGAGAGTTTTAGATGATTGATAACGATTGTGGTATAGTGCATTGATCATGAGATGGATCAAGTTCGCGTGGTACCGGCAATAGTAACTGATTGAGGCGACGCTCGGTAAGTCGGTAGTCCAAAATTGAAGTCGGCAAATTTTTTATTGTTTTTGCAAAGTCTTCAAATCAACTTTGTTGAAATGGCACAAATGGTCCCCTACAACTTTAAAAGATAGGAAACGAATTTTTGATAAGGTCAAGAATGGTCCCTCTAGGTTTGGAAATTTGAAAGGAGTTTTAGGAAATGGCAACCTTGGTCCCTCGAAGTTTAAAAGGTGTTAACAAACTCTAACGGGGTTAACGGAGATAATCTTGGAGGACGACTAAAACGCATATCTGTCAAAATATATTTAACATGTGTCGTTTGCAAAAAAATAAACCTTATTTCGTTCACATAAAACCATAGATATAATTTCATAAATATATACTTTTGGGTTCACATAAAATGATAACATGAAAGCACAACAATACGCATTTATCTCACATAACATTATAAAACTCTACGTGTAACTACGTGGCATATTGTCACATAAAATAATAGGATATAATGTGTGTGTATATACATTTATAATACATTAATATAGATATTTTTTTTTGAACGGCCAACGAATAGAATAAACCCAGGTACTTCGTACGGGGTGACCCAATGGCTAAAGGCCACCGCCAGCTGGCCCAACCCAGCCGTACAGAGCCCTTAAGCGTCCATGTGACTCCAGTTCCGGGGGAAAACCCGCTAACCCGCCCGCCCGTAGGCACGACAGCGAATTAACGGTAAAACCCGGTCGCCTCAAGGATCGAATCCGGGTCTCCCCGGATCTCCTATCATTGGCCTCCATACCAATGGACAAATAATGTCATTAGTGAGGATAGAACTTGGGTCCCTAGGAACACAAGCCAAAGCCTCAACCAACTCCACTAGATGCCATTGGTACATTAATATAGATATTAGAGAGAGAAAATGGGAAGTATTGAAATTTAAGAGTGTATAATTTATTGAGCACCATGTACAAGTCTTTAAAGCATTAAATCTTAAAGCTTAAAAGGCACAACTTGTTTTAGCTTGATTTACAAGCACTTTAGCGGCTGGAGTGTGGGATAACAAATCAATCGGAAGAAACAAGAAATACGCTAACCGCTATTTGCCTTGCCCTATTTTAGGTAAGATTACAGACCTCTTTCTCCCCTTCCTTCTCTTTTGAAATGCGATTGACCACTATGGGATAACACATCCATTTGGTCGGTAAACAACAGAAGACACGTCCCTTTCCGGTAAGCTTTCACTTCGTCTTTCTCCCTTTTCTTTTACTCAGACCATTAATACGACCATTTTCACACAGATGTTGAAGAAAACATAAATCCAACGGTTCCTCTCAATTGGAACCCTAATCCAACGGTTCATTTATGTTGTTTCACGCGGATTGGTCTCTATTTTGGAGTTTTTGACAAAGATCAAACCTAGGTTGAAGTGTATAAAGTCCAAGAAGATTCATCACATTTCCCACATCCATCAGATTTCAATTGCAACATTATATCGGGTAATTGAATTTATTTTTTATATTTTATGTTTTTGGGTTAAATTTTAGTTTGGATTGCTGGGTTAAATTTTTATATTTTTATGTTTTTGGGTTAAATTGAATGTGCAAGGTTTGGGTTAAATTGGATTTGTTTAGTTGAAGTTAAATCTGAAAACTACAGAATTGCAGTTCTCATAATCCAATTGTAGTTCTCAGAATTGTGATTCACACAATGTTCATCTGCCTAGCTACTGATCAATTAGGAGTTGGAAGCCAATTTTAAGGTATTATTATGTCATCTTCTTCGTGATTAGTTGTTATATTATCAACATTTTGAGCAGTTGCTTCTTTGATATTTTGTCTATTTGTTGGGTTTTTATCATGAATTTAATTTTATGTATCTAACTTATATAAGAGTTTTAGTAGGGATCTATCATACCCATTGAGCAAGAGATCAGTGGTGAACCGTCAAGGGCTTCATCATGAATCAGTTGTTCTTGCTTTAGTGTGATGCCCACTTCCAGACTTGGCTCTAGAAGGGCTCACGTGTCGGATTTACTCATGAACGCAAGGTATAACAGAGATAACTAAAGCAGCGGAAATTAAAAACTTTTATTTATTTATAATGCCAAGTACAAGTAAGATAAAATTTCTACAACGGTTATCTATAACTACGAAAGATAACGATTATTTAGATATGCATCTATATACATTACTTATGCCAGCAGCCCTATAGCTTCACACGAACAGCTTGCCCACCTCACCCTGCTCAAACCTTAGCCTTCCCCTTTATACTCGGATCCTTAAAGTCACCTGATATACATATTTTAAAGGATCAGCTTTCGCTGGTGAGTTCTACGTTTTTCTAAAAGCGTTACCTTTTTCTCGAAAGTTTATTCCAACGCTTGGGCCTAACGGCCCCCTTTTTACAAATATTTATCAGGTATAAAACATAACAGAATTATACCAAAACATAACCCTTAAACATTTATCAGGTATAAAACATAACAGAATTATACCAAAACATTTAACCATTTATCCATTTTACTAAGCATTGTCTATTGGAACCACGTTAGCTCCTCAGGCAACCGTCGCCACCCGAAACCTTTCATAGAGTAACCGTCGTTACCCCGGGGAACCGTCATTCCCCGCTTCTATAGTTGTACAACCACCTTTTCCCTTTTCGCTAGACAATATCCGCTTAGATTAAAACGTTTTCAACCTTTTCCACATTTTCAACCTTTTAAACTTTTTCATCTTTTTCAAAAGTCCATTTAAATAACTCTTGTATTTGGACTCATAACCATTTCAACACCAGCCCATCACCCGTATATGGAAATAAGCGTTTCATAAATATAATGTTATGGGTCTTGCATAACAAGGCTAATAAGATCATATTTACCCGACACTTATTCATATACATAGGCTTAGACCAAACATTCACATTTTCCATTTCTTAAAGCTTTATATAAAAGTTTCATCTTTTACATTATCCGTTTATTATATAACCTTCCCGAAAAGAACAATAACAGGTAATAATAACTTTAAAACAATTATAAATATTATAACTTCTCCATGTATGTGTATCAACACAAAACAAGTAAAGGTATCTCAAATACTTTTCAAGTATACAGTTGAATATATATCATTGCATGTATATCAGCCCAAAAACATTAAAACATTTAAAACATTTAAAAGTGGGCTCATAGAACTCACCTTATCTCTTTATTCGTTAAACTCAGACAGAACCTTCGACAGAATCCTTGGTTAACCTAATTCGCGTATCGTATGGCATTAACGCAAGGTTTAACATTATAAACACTTCCTAAGTTTATTCATTATCTTAATAATATATAATTATTAAGGTTTACGTCCCTTAAGGTCAAAATGACCAAAATACCCTATAGGTATAATATTTCCTTTTATTGATAATTATGAAGACGTGCATTCCTATAAGTAGACACTCACTCTGGGATCGCCCAGGGAGGGATGCCATTTCCCAGTTGGGATTTATGCGACACCCTCGCTATGCAAGAAACCCCAGTGTACAGGCGCCTACCCTTCCGGTCCGCACGAACTTCTAATATCCGATTATCTCGGTATTTTTAATACTTCATTATTTATTTATTTTAACTTCATATATACTTATTATATATCTAAACATGTTACTATACCAAAAATCAAGTCCCCATACCCTCCGGATTATTTTATATTAAATATTCTTATTTCAAAACCCTAATTTCATGAATTTCTCGTTTTATTAACAAAACTCATTTTTATTCAAAACCAAATTAGGGTATTATCCATTACAATATTTTATAACATCCTTTAAAAGATCGAAGCTTATTTCAACATCGTTTAGTTAATTTAGGCAAAACAACGTTATGAAAACCCTAATTTTGACTCGTTAACAAAACCTTTAATAAACATTTTCCAATTGTGAAATAAACTTAGGGCTTTCTTAAAACACATTAAATTAGGATTACCTACAAAAATTTAGACCCTAATTCCCACCCGATCTCCTGATTTTGACAAAACAAGTCTAAGAACCCTAATTTTCATACATTTTTAGAATTCGATCAAAACAACGATATTAACCAAAATTGATTGATGGCTTTTAAACAACATACCAAAATATGTAGGACTGCAGGAGATTGCTTCAAAATTCCTCGTCACTTGGCCTAATTTCAGTCGCAAAGTTTCTTGGACGGGTTTAGGGTTTTTAAGGGAGAAAGATGGTGAATTGGTGAGATAGAATGGACGTTTGAAGCTCTATTTATAGCTACTAGGTTCGTGGGAGGATGCCCCAGGTGGCTATGGTGACTAAGCAGGCTAATTCGACGCGTAGGTGAACCAAACTTGAGGAACAAGTCGGATACGTGGCCAAAAATGCGACCTGTAAACTTTCTGCGCTGTTGCTTCCCACGCGTATCGCGCCAGGATGGACATGGTCCTAGGCGATACGCGAGAAACCTAGTTTTCGGCCAGAATTTGATTTTTTTCACTTTTAGCCCCTAGACTTCTATAAAGTGCAATTTAACCCCCCATACTTCTATGGTTTTATTATTTTATGTCCCAAAAAGTTATGGAACATATTTCTAACATTTTATAAGGTTTCTAAGGCACGGGATACGTTTGATAATATGTATATACTTATATATATTTATTTATCTACTATTGCTAAATTACGTTTTAGCCCCTCATACTTTAGTATACTTATCATTTCATGTTAGGAATCATTTTAGGATACATTTTCAATAACTTCTAAGTGTCGGGACACTTATGATTCGCTCGTTTATTATTTAAACACGTATTCGCACATATATCTTCAATTAAAACATGTAATTATTCACGTTTTACCATTTCTAAACACGTTCATCATTTTCATCATATAAACATGTGTTTATTCATATAACATTATTTCCTAACACATATTCAAAACACATAGGTAAATATAATAAGATACGCAGTTACCTAGTACGTGAATATCGGGGTGTTACATTTAGTTTTGATCCAGGTAAGCTTTCTTTAAGGGCTCTGTCTTCAACATCAATAGTGATAGCAGGAATACAAGGTCTGGTGATTTGGATCATTATAAAAAGTATTTGGTTTGTGCATTTAGGAACACTTGATAGGAATTCTGCTAACTTATTTTGTTCTTATATAATAGCATCACCTGACCTTCTCAAGCCTTCATGGATGACTTTAATACCTTTTGAGCATCTACAAAATTTTCGTAAGCAAGTAGTTATGCCTCTCAACCTATTTAATTTTCTTTTTTAGCTTCCGTGGTTAATGATTTTTTCCAGTTAAATTTGATGTTTGGAGTTTCTGTCATTTACAAATATGTGCATTTGGTTCTCTTTTCCCTTTATTTTTAAGTGGACAGCATGTGGTAAGCACAAATGAGTGAAATGGGTGAAGACCAAAACGTTTAGCTAACTAAATACAGATAAGGTGTTGAGTTGCTTCTGTCGATGAGTAGCACTGTGATATTTGACTATTATAAAAAGAAATAGGAACCTGTGGATATTTGGGATATTTGGATCGTTTTGAGTGTTTATTTTACTTATCAAAGGATTTATTTTACTTATGTAAGGATTTTTGGGCTACATGTCTGATATCAGATTCTTTGTTGTTCTATGATTTGCATCTGCTGTGTTTAGTTTTGATGTCTGTAAGTGATCTTGTGTGTTTTAGAAATCATAGGATTTAAGAATTTTGATGTTTTTTTCTTGAATTATGTAGTCTGGGTTTCTACTTTTGCCTTCTTTGATCTTGCTTGTTTCGTTAACAGTGGTGCAAGGGAAAATTACATTACACTATATAACATTTACCAACTTATAGCACAATTATTAATGCACATTGTACAAATTCTAATGCATGATTTACAATCAGAGTTCCTTTTTTGGTACAACCCTATCTTCTTCCTTCAAAGTTGTCCTCAACCACAAATATCTATCCGCTTACACTGTTATCCAAAGCTGCATCAACCACAAACATCTATTTGCTTCCACTGTGACAAAGAGAAGATACAAAGATCAGATTATTAGAGATAGCCAAGAGAAGGAGACCAAACTCATTCGCTTAAATTACTAGATTGGCCAACGGTTTTGTGATGCTGCAATCATGTTGGTCGGATCGTGGTGCTCGCGTATCCTTCCATCTCGGTTGTTTGTTTAATGGGAGATTGGATTCGATTTTCTTACAGCTTGAAGAATTAGGGTTTATTATCTAGATGGCAAACATCCTTTATTATTTTTTGGTTCTTCTGATTAGTTACTGCTGGCATGCTGTTTGATAACTTGGATTATTTTTGTAGCAGATTTTCTATCGCTTTCTTCTTGATCTATATTTCCTTTGTCTTCTGGCCTTTGTTGTTTCAGAGATGTATGTGTTGATGACACCTTTTCACCATCGCACGATCGATTGGGAATTGATGGATATGCTCATTGCGAGGGCTAGATTAGAGGAGTTGCTAGGTGAGAGGTGGTGGCGAGTGCTAGCTTGTGAGGGGCTACAATACATAGAGCTGACCGTAGAGTTTCATTTCACTTTCTAGTACAAGAAGAAGGACTTCCAGAGGGACTTCCATTCACTAGTGGCTGTGTCGTTTGCTTTAGGACGCCAGCTGTTTGAGATGAGCGTCTGTGAAATGTCATAAACAGGTAATTAGAGGGGGCCAAAGTGATATTTGAAAATTCTACGAAGTTTTGGGGCTAAATTGTACAAGAATTGAAAATTTGACTTTTTCTCCACGTCACGACCCGTGATAGCCATCATGGCTCGTTTCGAAGCCAACCCTAATTCGTAAATTCATTGTGACGTTCACGGCCCGTGACCACATCACGACCAGTAAGGAAAGTAAACAATTATGGGATGCGTTATCGGCAAGATGTGAAGGCAATAATCAATATAAGAAGAGTCGACGAAAGGTGTTGAACAAAGAGTTTCACAACTTTCAACATTATAAAAATGAAAATATCACGAATCTTGTATCAAGATTTTGAATTGAAGATTGTAGGGATTGAGAAAACAGATGAAGTGTTGAAAGAGAAAATAATGGTAAGAGAATTCGACCAGTGGTAGGTGAGCTTCCCAGTTCTTTCCGAAATCCATTACACATGCCCGATGCATATCTTCTAGAGTTTGGATGGTGCGTTCAGTTTGTCCATCGGTTTAAGGATGGTATGCAGTACTCATATCCAGGTGAGTACCCATGGCTGATTGTAGGGATCCCCAAAAGTTTGAAGAAAATCTAGGGTCTCGATCAGAGATAATAGATAAGGGCACTCCGTGGAGTTTGACAAATCTCCTTGATGTAGATTTGCGTAAGTTTGTCAGTTTTATCATTTTCCTTAATGGCTAAGAAGTGGGCGGATTTGGTTAACCTGTCAACAATGACCCAAATCATGTTGTTACCGCAGGGAGTACGAGGCAGTCCCATGACGAAATCCGTCGAGATCTCTTCCCATTTCCACTCATGAATTTTTGGTTGTTGCAGTAATCCTGCTGGCCTTCGATGTTCGGCTTTTACCTTCGAGCACGTCAAACACTTGCCGACATACTTAGCAATGTCAGTCTTCATAGTGGGCCACCAATAGAGCTCCTTTAGGTATAGATACATCTTGTCCGAACCTGGATGGACTAAATATCAGGACTTGTGAGCCTCGTCCATTACCAGTTCCCGAAGATTTCCATGAAGAGGTAACCATACACGATCCTTATAATATCGAATTCCATTTGAATTAACTTCAGAAGTTCCATCCACACCACTCAAGGATTCGGACCCAAAGTTTTCTTCCTTCAGGGCCTCCTTTTGGGCATCCCGGATTCTATCCGGTAATTCCGCATGAATCATTAATTGTAGAGCTCGAGCCCTTCTAGGTTTAACATGTTCCTTTCTGCTCAAGGACACTCTTGTTAACAGTTCAAGAAGTGGTCTTCGAAAGTCTAATCATTTCAATTTGGGAATATCTTCATGTCTTTGTTTTTTAATACCTTGGTCTTTGGGTAGCATCAGTGTAGTCAGACCCTTTCAATAAACATTGACGTTGTAATTTACTATAAAACTTACCCTTTTTTAAAGTCCTTTTCCACTTCTGTAATGTGTGTGTGTATATATATAATTTTTTATCAGAACCTAAATCAGATTCAACCGGCGTACTTGGTTTAGACCATGACGACTTACTAGTTGATTTGATCTTTGGAGACCATGGTTCATCAAAAATTCGACCTTTGTTATCCACATATTTAGCAGTGTTGTGGATATATGCAGTGTTCGGACAATCAGCAGCAAGATGTCCAGGTTGACGACATGCATAACAAAGTCTTTCTCGAAAAATATTTGAAAAATTCTTTGAGTTTTGAAAACCAGATGAATGTTCAGAATCAAAAGTATCAAAAAAATCATTAGAAGAATCATACCTAGGAGATGGACTCCTTGAAGATGATGACCTTCCTGAATAATAAGAATCTTTCTTAGGATGTGATTTCCTTTGATCTTTAACTTTTGAAACTTTGTCAACTTTTTCTGGCTTCTTTGTTTGAACCGGTGCTTCCTTCACCTGATATCCCAAGCCTTTGTGCTTTAAACCTGAAGATTTTGAAGAACTTGAACAACCCGAAACTTCTCTTGCCTTAGCTTCACTAGTGAATTTAGCTTTGATATCTTGCACCTTGTTCTTTTCAACCAAGACTTTTTCTTCTTCTATTCCAGATGAAGAACTTGAACCAATCTTATCAAACACCTTTTCATTCTCCAGAAAAACAGACTTTGAAATAAAATTTGAAGCATCACCCAAAGGCTTTTCTTTCTTCTTAGACTTTGAATTCTTTTTCTTGGATGGAGTGGCAAATTTGGAATAATCATGCAATTCACCCTTAGGATCAAGCGGAGCAGATATTACCACAATCAAATCCACTGGTTAAGGAACCATGTGAATATCATCTTTCTTAGAATTCTCCTCACTCTTATCCTGTTTGTATAAGAAATTTAGCAATGTTGGTGACAAATTGCAATTCTTTACTTGCCGTTTTTACTCCAAAATTTCCAACTGTAATTCATTGATTTTCTGTTGAGCCTCAAACACTTCCTTTTGTGACTTGATGAATTTTGCATTAAGATCATCATATTCATAAGCTTGTAATTTCCTGATCTCACATTCAGGAAACAACTCTTCAAGCACACTCTCTCTCTTTTTTTTTATAAATCTCAACATCTTTAGTTAACACTTCATTCTTATCACGATAAAGAACATTTTCATCTTGAAGCATAGAAATTTTATTTTGAAGCTTCTCAACAGTGATAGCAGTTTCAACAATAAGAGCATTAGCCTTTTCATACTTTTATTGAATCGGATAACTCTTCTCATATAGATTCTCAAAATCTTGAACTGCATCTAATGCTTCAGCTTTAGTTTTCTCACATTCTTCAGCCAATTGAGTCTTTTCTTTCAAAACATCTTCATGCATATGAACCAATTCATAATACATCTTTTGAAAATCATCCAATTCTTTCTTAAGATCAACAATCTCTTCAGTTGACAATTTAGATCTTTCCTCAAAAATTGCAATCTTGTTACTTAGCTTTAAACATTCACGACATCTTGATTCTTCAGCTTTAACTTCTTGAATCATTGATATTGTCGAATTGGAATCAGAATCAGTCAGAATGCTAGCATCATCATCATGTTGAGCAGTCAAAGCAATTGTAAATGGAGCAATTTTCCTTTTAGCCTCAGAATCAGCATTCTAGGCAAATTCATTTGGATGCCAATACACCTCATTTAATCCCTCATCAAAAGAAACAGCTTTTTCTTCAATCTTTGAATCTTCACTTGGTGAATGAAAAACTATATGAGCATGTTGACCAGACTTCAGCTTACTTTCAATTGAACTTGGACATTCTCTTGCAAAGTGGCCATATACGGAACACTTATAACACTTAACCTTCGATTTGTCCAATCCAATTTTACCTTCTTGATTCAGTTTTTTCTTGCCAGTTCTATTGAAAAATTTCTTCGTTCTTCGGACCAACATAGCATATTTGCCAGTTCAAATCCATTTCTTCCAAATGATCATAATTAATTTGATCGTAATCTTCATTTGTCAGCTCAGCATTACTCACAGCACCAGTGATAACACCAAAATATGAAGATACCAACGCAGACATTAAAGCACTATAATCATCGGCGGTCTAGGCAGATAATGCATTTTGAGTTGAAAAACTCGGAACATAAACATTGCAACCAACAGAATAACTAGGTGTTTCAGATTTACCTATAATGAATGTTGTAGGAGGTGCAGAATTAAGAATATTAGATTTTCCAGCATTCATGGTAGAATCATTATCACCAAAATACACCGCAGGATTCTGAATTCGTGCAGGAAGTGATTTATTTACCATCAACTCCATATCTCTAGCCTGAATTCATTGAATTAAATCATTGAAAGATAATCCCGAATATACCTTATCATGGGTGATCATCATCACATAATTTTCCCATTTCTCGGGCAAAGCCTCTAGAATCTTTTCTTTCATATTACCTTCTTCTTTTGTAACACTCACCAAACACATTTCACTCATCAAGTGAGCGAATCTTGCAATCAGATTAGGAATTGATTCGTTCTGATAATGCTTGAAACTATCAAATTCCTTCTTCAAAACCTTCTGACGACTTTTCTTATATTGATCATTACCTTCACATCTCTTTTCTAGTGCATCCCACAAACTCTTTAATGTGTAATTACCCGAAAATTGATGAAGTAACTCTTTAGGCAAAGCCATCGTCAAAGTACCATAAGCTTTCTTTTCACCTTGATAAGTTTTCTTTTGTTCAGATGACATCTTCCGTTGAAGAATGGGTTCACCAGTTTCATCCTTAGGATAGACATATTGATCAGTAAACACCAACCACATATCAATGTCATTTGTATCAACGAAAGCTTCAAATCGTTTAACCGCAAACGCTTGTTCCAATTTCATTATCATAGTTCATCATTGTTTGCATCGTTGCTTGAACTGAATTCTGAATAGCCGCAAACGCTTGAAATCGGACATTTTGAAAATCAGGTTACTGTTCACTCCGAACTTGATCCGAACCTTGTCCAAACTATCTCCGAACTTAGTCACGCCGAACTCCCTCCGAACCTAACCTTTGAAAGAACCAGCCGAACTTGGACCAAACTTGTCCGAACTCTCACCGAAACACTTCAGAACGATGTCCGAACCCTCACCGAACTAGGGAATGACCGAATTTCGTCCGAACTATAAGTTCGGAGCGGTTACGCCGAAGTTGGCCGAACCTCAAACAAATCTGAACACTATTGACATCATATTCACGATTTTGAGAAATTTTGAACGAGATTTTTGACAGAAACAAAAGCACACTCGATAGAAACAATCTAGAAGTAGATTTTTGATGGAAAGCACACTCGAGACGATCAAATGAACTTAACAATGATACTCATTTTCGTAACACATGAAATTTGACTCAAAACTCCGAAAAATAGAGATTTCTGACCAGTAGAACAAACCAATTACTCTGATACCACTTGAAATGCTTAAGTGGTAGATCGTCTACTTAGTCGTAACGAAATCAATGTAAAATGAGTATGAAACGAGATGTAAATACAAAGGAACTTGTATGAAACCACTGAGAGTATACACAGAAAACACATTGAAAATTTCTCAAGAAGTCCCTAAACTCAATACAAGACGTCCTATTTATATAAGCTAAACCCGACTGGCCGAACTTCCAATCCGGACAAGTTCGGACTTGTCCGAACCTGGAGTTCTCCAGGAGTTCGGACAATAGCAAACTTGTGTAACTTCGTCTTGTACTCGATACTTCACATGACGATCAGAAACCATGTATCAACAATTGGAAGAAGACAAAACTGGATGAACTACAATTCCTCAGGAAGAAGAGTTCATGAGGATTGAGAGAAGATGAACTAGAGTTCTTCAGGATGAACCGGATAAACTAGAGTTCTAAAGTTCTTCAGGATGGTTAACCAGTTTTCATCTATAATAATATACACATTTTCAATGAATCATAGCAGACCTCCATTTTACTCATAACTGTGATCTTACATTAAGTATATATTCATATGTTATGTTAGTATATGTTGGCATTTTGATATGGTGGGATGAGATGATTTATAAATAGGATAAATTTTACTTCTAAATTGGAAGAAGAACAAACCGGATGAACTACAATTCCTCAGGAAGAAGAGTTCATGAGTATTGAGAGAAGATGAACTAGAGTTCTTCAGGATGAATCGGGTAAAATAGAGTTCTAAAGTTCTTCAGGATGGTTAACCAGTTCACAATAAAATGAAAATCACATCAGTTCACAATAAAATCTATTTGCAACAATCAAATTTAGAATAAAATTAACTTTAACGATTGAGATAAAATCTATCTATATAATTAATGGGGTTAACCAAAACAAAATAGGAGGAAGAGTTAACAAAAACTTTAATATATATATATATATATATATATATATATATATATATATAGGGTTAGGTTCAAATGAGAACTTTTTCTTTTGAGAACTTTTGAGAACCAATTTGGGCCACTAATTTTCAGGGGGGGGGGGCATTCAAATTCATGGGGGGGGGGGGGGTTTCCATATATATAAACTAGTGGCTAAGATTAGTTCTTTTTAGTTCTCAAACCCAATTAGTTGTCAAATGATCCTCTCCCTATATATATATATATATATATATATATATATATATATATATTGATCTATATACAAAGATTTTCATCAGATCCTATACAAAGATCTATCTAACTAGCTAAGACCTAACATCCGACATATAGTCTTCATCATCAAAGAAGCTGTTGCTGCTGTCATCAGGAAACAGCTTTTGACCAGGCGGCAATCTCGGTCCCAACTCAGATGTGTAGGTGGAATACCTGTTCCGTATTGAATACACATCCATCTCTCTTTTCCCCTCTGGTCCCTGGAGATGAAGTTTCATATCCCCTGCAACTTCGTCAGTGATGAAATCAGCGTACTCAAGCCCATTTTTGATGGAGAGAGGTGGGATCCTCCAGTAAATGAGGAAATAGCCAATCGATGTGTGGTTTAGGTATTGCGCCATTTGATTTAGATAATGACAAATCAAATGTGCGAATGTCGACATAGTCGACATAATCCACCTTTCCCTTCCACACATCCTAGCCGGCGACATTCCGGTGGAAATTGCCGTAGTGATGGATCTTGAGGGTGAACCTCCAACCACCTGTAAAAAACCCAAATGCAGAGTAGAGAGTAAGTAATTAAAAAACATAATACCCTAAAAATAAAAACCTGCAGCCATTGTTGAGTGAAAATACACTTATGAGGAGTCTTGCTGTAGTAGGTCGCTGGTTCAATAACACCCCTAATCGTCCATTGTTTACCAAAGACAGCCATTGATCGATCGAAGTTTTTTTCTTAATGATCAGGAAATTGGTTCGTACAGAAGATTTTGGTGGCAAGAAAGTGGAAATTTAAAGGCAGTCAGGCCACACTACCAGCTATGGTGGCAGGAAGTGGAAAGGTCGGGCCACGATAACCGTGTATATTTTTTAGCTTTACCACGCAAATCCTGTTTTTACCGTGTCTATTTATTACCTTTAGCAACACAAATTTTATTGATCAATTATTTTTTATGTCGTGGGAGAATTAAATAAGTTCTGGTTAAAATATAACCAATTAACACTTCTATCTCAGTGGTTATTCTTAATCTTGTAGTGTGTTCCTTTCTTTTGACTGACCTAGGTTCAAGCCTTGTTTTTTTTACTGACCCAGGTTCAAGCCTTGTTTGCTACATTTTATAATTTTTTGATTGTCTAATAGTGGATGACATGATTTATAAACTGGATAGATTTTACTTCTTTAGTAAATTGGAACAAGAACAAAACCGTATGAACTAGAATTCCTCAGGAAGAAGAGTTCATCTGGATTGAGAGAAGATGAACAGAACCGGATGATATTTTTAGACAACTGTTTAATTGCCTTGGCGGACTGAGATGATTTATAATTAAACATGATCAATTTTAGTTATTCATTAGAGAAGAAAAAGAATAGAACCGGATGAACTAGAGTTCTTTAGGATGATTTATAATTAAAAAAATCTATTTGCAATGGTAAAATTAAGATTCATGTATTTTTCCGGAAGAACATTCATTACGGATGAATGTTTATAACCTTCCGGAACATTACCTTTCGCCACGCATATAATTTCATACCGTGACCATTCATCATCTACTATTTAGTCACACAACCTAATAACAGTGGCCATAGGTACTAACTTTTAGCCACATAACTAAGTAAAAACAGTGGTCATTGCTCACTTTTAGTCACGCATAATATATACTCAATGGTTTTGTTTTTTTTTTAAATTTACTAAGTAATAAAATATGCTCTTCCATCAAACAACATTATTTAAGCGTGGCCATACATTCCTTTTTGGTCACACGAATAAAAAATCATAAAAATTATGTGGCTGTTTGGTGCATTTCGCCACTCTTTTTAAGTGTGGCAAATAAGTGCCACATGTTTTTGTAAAACAGTGACTAAAGCCACTGCACCTGATTGTTTTTGTCACATAAACAAAAAAATATGTGGCTAAAGTGTCCAAAGACTATATATTTGGCCACGGGTACATTATATGTGTGGCTAAAACTAGTGTTTGTTACCTTTAGCCATGTTTTTTATAACCGTGGCTAGGCGTTTTCGAAAAAAATCATGGCTAAAGCCACTTTTTGACGTAGTGCTCGCTACCTACGATTCGGATTGTACTTCTAATATACATACTTACATACGAATAAAGACTGTTGTATTCGTACCGCATACTTATACTAGATATACTTATGTGCTTATGTGAACTCGCCAACATTAGTTGACACATGCTTCTTGTGCATGCTTTGCAGGACGCTAGGAGTATCTGATTTTTAGGCATATATGTTGGTTAAAACATCTATTTCGGGAACTTGTTTTTAAATCTTTTCAACTTAACTGGTATTTACTTATCGGGCGCTTGTTTCGCGCAACTTGACTTTTCTGTGCTTCCGCTAAACTTTAAACTCTGGTTTGGTAACTTTCCGTATGGAGATATATTTACATTTTGAACCCTTAACTTATGTTTGATGTAACTAATGACTCGGGTCCTGGTCTGGATCATACCCCACACGATAAAACTCTGTTAGTGGAAATTGGGGGTGTGACAAGATACTTCACACGATGAACCGATTATGCTCTAACAAACTTTCTTCATCTTAATCTTCTATAGATTTTGTTCATTTTGATTCTTATTATCATCAACTTTTGTAACTTTCGGCTTTAAACCCAAACAAGCATTTTTACCAGAAACCTTCTCTTCCGAAGCAGATGCTTTATGCCTGTTCTTTGCCAATCGTGAAAACTCGGCTTTTACTTCTTTAACATCCTTTTGAGCATAGAAAATCGTCTCATCAATATCAGTATGAGAACGAATCTTCTCAGTTGAAGTAGCTGACTTCTCATTCTCAGTCGATGAAGAACCAAACACAAACTGTGAAAATTTAGGAACCTCAGTTTCCTTTAATTCTTCTTGCCATTCTTTTTGTTCTTCTTTTCTTCAAAACCTTCTCTTCATCAGACTTAGAATCAGAAAACTTAGAATAATCAGAAGCTTCAACCTTTTCCTTCATAATATTGCAGCTTTCTTGATAATGGCAGGGGGTGGAACTGTCTTGTCAAACATTTTCTCAAAATTCTTATCTTTTGCTAAAAAGCTTGTGAGCGATTGTGAATTAGTGACATTATTCAGAAGAAGATTTGCATCAATCACCTAAATCTTTAAATCAGAAAACTTTAGTTGTGCTTCAGATTATTCCTTCTCAATTGCAATCAACTTTTTAGCAACCCGATTTGTTTCATATTTCTACAACCTCAAATTTTCTAACTCAGCAAACAATTCTTTCTTCAACTTATCCTTACTTCTTTTCTGAATTTCGATGTTTGAATTTAACAACTTATTCACCATTGCTAATTCCTTCTTTTCTTCCAACAATCTTTCATTATCATCATTATAACCTCTTGCTTTAGCAGCAAGTTCATCAGAGGTCTTGTTAAGCACATCAAGCTTAATCTTTGATTTCTCAAACAGATTATTGAAATCATTTTCAGCATCTTTTGCTTCAGCCTTCCATTTTTCAACTTCTTGAACTAACTCAACATTTTCCTCAAATAATTTGCAACTTTCAGGTCAAAATCCTTACCTTCTTTCTTGGAAACCTCTAATTCTTCTTTTACCAATTGAAGTTCAGCAGTAAGAAGACTAATTTCTTTCAACAAAGAAGCATTCTCTTTCAACAAACTATCAACGTTAGCTTTATAACTTTCATCCTCAGCTGATTCATAAGAACTTGTGTCTGAACACTAACCTTCTTGTACAGATTTGTCAATAAACGCTGATTCATCAAAATCTTTACCCCAATCATAAGTTATGTCAATGGAACAGCCAATGCTTTTTTAGTTGAGTTACTTGATGAAGCGTGAGAACCATTGGTAGTAGTTCTTGAATCATATTTATTTGCTTGAGATTGCTGACACTCTCTTGCAAAATGTCCAAATTTTGAACATTTGTAACATTCACCTTTGATTTGTCTAATCACAGATTTCCATCTTGATTAATAGATCTCCTTCCAGTTCTCTTTAGAAATCTTCTTGCTCTTTGTGATAACATAGCCAATTGCCATGCAATATCCATTTCATCTAAATTATCTTCGTCAATTTCATTAATGCCTTCTCTAACCAACTTAGCATCACCAAAATTGTTGATAATAAAGCCAAGAGAAGATGAGATTAAAGAAGATATTAAAGTAGCACAATCATCAGTTGTCTTGACAGAAAATACATTCTGATTTTTTAGACCTGGAATTCTAAAACTACAACCCATCGGGGAATCAGAAATTTCAAAAATTCCAGAAACATTTCCAAGTAAAGTTGTACTTGGTGGAGAACTAAGACCACATGGTTTAGCTTTTGCATTTATACTTGCTGCATTCTGACCATGATATAACTCAGGATTTTGCAATTGAGTAGTTGATTTGTTTGAAGTCATCATTTCCATTTCTCGAGCATAAAGTTTTCCTGTTAACTTGTGAAATGATAATGTAGAGAATTCTTTGTCATGTGTAATCAATAAAACATACTTTTCCCAATTCTGTGGTAAAGCTTGCAACAAATTTTTCTTCAGTTCTTTATCAGTTTTCTCTATTCCAACAACTTTCAATTCACTGATTAAATATGAGAACCTTGACACAAGAGCTGTAACGTTTTCTTTATCATAATGCTAAAAGTTATCAAATTCTTTTTTTAACACCTTTTGTCGACTCTTTTTGTATTGTTCGTTCCCTTCACATCTCGCAGACAAAGCATCCCATAACTATTTCATCTTTTTGCAAGTGCCGAATTGATGCAACAATTCGGTAGGTAAAGCCATGGTAAGATAACCGAAAGGTTTTTGTTCAAGTTCATAACTCTTTCTTTCTTCAGATGAAAAATCTTTTATTTCCTTATACTCTCCGCCATCAATTGGACGTGAATAAGATTTCTCAATTGGAATCCATAGATCAATATCATTCGTGCTGACATAAGCAAAAAATCTTTGCTTCTAATTATGATAGTCCTCCAATTTTAATAACTTGGGAACTTTCTGACTTGTGCCTATTTCGTTATCAAAATTGATCAAGGTTTTTATCGCGTTTTGCATGACGACAAATGCTTGAAAATCAGACATCTTTTACCGAAATATGATACTCCAAAAACTTCAAACTAAAAAACGAAGGTCTTAAAAGTGGAATTTGTGTATCAAAACGGAGGGTACTAGCCGTAAGGCGTAAAAGTGTAGATCTCATGGAGACAGTCATTTTGACTGGTATTAGTTCCCGTAACTCTTAACGGAACTCAAGTTATGTCAATATTAGTGAAACATCCCAAAAATCTCGATCTAAGAATCGAATAGCAAACTGTTGCACGAACTGACACGAAGTCGATACAATTGAAACAAACTGAAACGAAGTGGGTCCGAACTGGATAATTGAAATGAATTGGTACAAAGTGGATCCAGACTGATTTTTCACAAAGTGAAGCGAACTGGAGCTACACGAAGTGATCCGAACTGACACTTTAAAAAAATGGACTGAACTGGAATGTTACTAAGTAACACGAACAGGTCCGAACTAAGATCTAAACTCGTCCGAAGTGACACATAGTTTGACCGAACTGACCCGAATTGATCCGAAGTGATGTGAACTGAGGCGAAGTGACACTTCGGGTGATGGTTATTTTTCACAATTTAGTGTTTTTGAACGAGATTTATAGCAGTAGATCAGATAAAATGAAGAGAATTGATTTAGAATTGAAATTTGCACGTAAAACTCAACTGAAATGATCAATAAACACCAAAAACACCTCGAATTTTTAAAAATCGACACATTTTGGAACAAAAGTTCGAAAATAGCAGAATTAGATTAGTAGATGGAACCATAAAGCTCTGATACCACTTGAAAATGCGAGAGCGGTGGATCATCTACTCAATCTAGCTATTTTGAAGTACGAGAAGTAATTAAACGATTGTTTTATTTATCAACGAAGAAAAATTACAATTTGGAAAACAAAGAGAACACCTCAGAGAAAACACACTTCGAAACACACACTTAGCTCTCTTAGTTTTCTCAAATTCAAAGCACAAATCTATTTATACACAATCTGATGCACCCGAACTGGAGTTCACACGAAGTGGCACTTCGTGTCACTTCGTGAGGTCACGAAGTGTGAGTTCGTGTCACTTTAGGTCTCGCTTCGCCTGCAACATCTTTTTCATCTTTGTCTTGTTCGATTACTTCACACGACGAACCAATCATGTTCTAACATAATTGCACGATCGTAAGTTGTTATATGGCAAGTTGATACTTGATTTTATTGGATTTTATGTGATAAAAATGATGGTGAATTGAAAATGGGAGAAAACGTAGAAAACTATGACCAAAAGCTTAAAAAACGGATAAACGAGCATGCGAAATGAGGAAAACCGAATAAGAGGCTGGACCAGGAGTCGGATAGTGTCACGAGTCCCCCTGGCCCAACCCCTCGCGACACTCGGAGATCCAGTCGGGCAGAAACCCTAACAGCCTCCTATTTATGCGTCATTAGCAGCATTTGTGCTCATTTCTTGCACCCTAAGCTCTCTGTACTGCCCCTAAACTCTGTCTCAACACCTACTATCATAATCTATCAAGATCCTTTAAGTTTTTGGTTGAATCTAGGCTCTAAATCATCATCAAAATCATTCTTGATCATTCGGTATGTGTTTCTTTGCTTTGTTCTTGCTTAAAAGTAATCAAGTTCTCACCTTTATGTTAGATCTATGATTCTTCTATGATGATATGATGATATAATGATTAGATCTAGTGATTAGGATGATAAAGTTTGAATTTCTATAAGAAAAATGTGATTTTTCATGATGATATGATAATCTAAGTATAGATCTATGGTTGCATGCATGCAAATGTGATAAAGATGTAATTTTTATGCATGAATCATGTTTTAGTTGTTGGATGATGTTAGATCTATGATGGGTATGCGATAAAGTCGCAAAATTTACGTAAATATTTGATAGAAATGGTATTTTTATGACGTTGCATGTTAGATCTAGGATTCTAATGGTCAAGACATGCTAGATCTATGGTAAAGTAACTTGATTTATGTAGTTGGATGCGAATCGGATGGTAAAGTTGAAGCTTGATAGGAAACTTGCATGAAAAATTATATATTTAAATAAACATCTTATTGTACGTATGAACCGTGATCGTAGAGTGTAATAACTTGCATGTATAATGTTGCGAGTGTCTTATGTGGCTTGAAATATGCTAAACAAGCTTTTCTGTGACATAACGTAAAATAACTATGTGGTTTTGATGTAAACCTAGCTCGTATGCGAAAAATATATATTTATCGGAAAAATAAATAACATTGTGACGCATGCGTATGATCGTGTAATTGTCTGGTTATGTGTTTGCATGATATTGGTCAAATCACTTATGAGTTATACGTGTGTGCAAGTCCTAAGTCTCCTACCTCGGCGGTAATGACAAGACTTTGTATGATTGCCCCGTCGATCGTACATTGTATAAACGGGATACTGTCGTAATAAACTGTGACATGCTAATATTTGACGCGATGTAACATGTTGTATGTGATTACGTGTTAGGATGAATATTAGAAAACCTAAATTGATCACCAATGTATTGTCGAGTCAACTTGTCTAATGTCCGCAAATTGTCGGGACGTTCGGTCAAACGCGGTCAATACTTACACGATTATGTGTCATAGGTGAAGTCTAGGAGGTCTTTACTACTTCTCGGTGGTTGGTTGATTTGAAAGAGCTTATTTGCACCCTAAGGTGAGTTCACGGCCCAACTTTTACTATTTAAGGCTTTGGAGAAGACATGTGGTAAACTTTTACGGTTTTCAAACTGCTTTATTGTTTTATATAATAGTTTATAAATAGTAGACGAAAAACATGCAAGGGAGTCCTTCCACTAATAGCGTAAGCCATTTTATATCAGTGATAATGGGGAAATATTTGGTAGATCTATTGGGTCTGACAAACCCTGCCCGCGCTAGTCACTCTAGCGCCTACTGGCCCTTGGAGGGGAGAGGAACGGGTATAATGTTGTCCTAACTCGGTGTTGTGTTCCGCATCATAGCACAATCGGAGGGCAAAAACTTAAGTCTGTCAGTTATGGTGATTATGAGTTCCTACTAGTTTAAAATGTCGAGGTCTAGCTAACCCAGGTATATAAAATGCTTTATTTTTGGCAAACTGTTTTCCGGAATGGGATTTCTGCTGGGTTACGTCTCGATGAGAGTAAACTTATATTTTATGGAAAAATGATGTTTCCTACTTTTAAACTCTGTGAATTCACCAACCGTGTGTTGATACTTTACATGTTTCTTCCTGGGTCCTTAGGAGGAAGTCGCTAAGGCACGCACGCTTAGGATCATTGGTATTTGGTCTGCATTGATTATGTTTTTGTTACACTTGTTTTATCGCCTTGGGCAAAAGACTAATTAAACTATTTCTGTTTCGCTTCCGCAAGGTTTGTTTTGATAACTGATGGTTTTATCGCTTCCACAAATGGTTTTCTAAACTTGAAAAATGCTTCCGAACTGTTTTGGTTAATATCACTTAACTCTGACGAAATCTGTTTTGAAAATGTGTTTTAGTTATTGAGTCGAGCATGTACAAGTTCGAAGTGTCTGACGACTCAAATCCTGGTGGTGGTCGGGCGGTCGTGGTCACGCCACCAGTCGCGCCCCAAGTCCGTAGAGCCCCCGAGGGCGATGGGTTTTTTAGGGGTGTGATAGAGTGGTATCAGAATGGTCAGTCATAGCGAATTTAGGATTGCATTAGATCCAACTATGACTAGAGTTAGTTAAACACACACATAGATGCACATATACGCAGTTTTCCTGTTTTGCTTTATGATGATATATATGTATATATATATATATGTATATATATATGTATATATATATATGGTTATACGTATTGATTACTTGCTATGCTACTATTATTATTTCCATATCTCTCTATCGCATTGTCACATTCTACCTTCGAGTAGTACTTGTTTGAATTAACCATGCCATTATTCAAAGGGTAGCTACTTATTGTAATATACATGGGATGTATATTGCAGGCATGCCGTATGCGCCATCCGACATCAGAGCATCATCGGAGCTAAAGTAAAGAGACTTCACGCGATGACAGTGATGTGGAGTCATCAGACGTGCGCGATTTCGTCGAGTAATCTTACGTTTGTAACCGTTAAGACCCTGCGAATTGGAGGTGGTACCAAGGACACGTGCGATGGCTGGTCAAGGAGCAGCGAGTTCCTGACCCTATAACTACCGAGTTTCTTACCCCCGTTACCGTGCCCTAAGACTTAGGTGATCGCAGCATTGGTGTCAGCCTTGGACACTACGCAGCGAGCCTTGAGCAACGCTATGTAGGACATCGCGCAACTGAGAGAGAGGCAGCAACATTCATACGAAGTGATCAAGACATTGAGTCACAACTTGAGGTGGCCGATTAGGTTCATGATAAATTGGTCGGGTATGTACGAGCGATGCGAAACCGAGTGATCGTTTTGGAGGATCGTCAGCAGGCTAGAGTTACTACCTTGGAGGGATTTCTGGGAGCCATGGGAGGTGGTCCCACAGATCATCCAGCTGAAGACCCCGATCAGGACCCTGAGGGGGAAGAAGAGCCGATTATCATCAATTGAGTATCTTGGTGAAAGTGAGCGTAACATATGGATCGTGCTAAGTCTCAAGCCATTTGATAAAAAAAAAATCACATGATGTAAATAAGACTCAATTCTTCTATTTAAACAGGCCGACCAGAATTACAGAAGAACTCAGAGCACTCAACTGATTACACCTTCAGAAAAACACACTAAACGAAACTCTTAACAAAATTCTACACAATAAACCTATTTATACTAAACCACAATCACCCAAATTGGACTTTACCTGAACTGGCAGTTCGGTTGCCAGTTCGTCTCGGTTCGGGTCACTTCGGGTGGCTCTTGTATAATCTTGTTTTCTTCAGTATTTTTCTTCGTTCTGAACCCGCATCTTTCCATTTCATGTTCTAACAAACTCCCCCTTGGCACATGCTGGTCAGATATTTCATCTTTTAGGCTTTAGCTCCCATCTCGGTCCACGTCTTCTCATGATTCTTTCCAGCGTAGATATTGAAAGCGAAGCATATCTGGATCACGTTCAGAAATTGTACGTCTGTTCCATATAGCCTGGATGGAAAAAGATCCGGATATAATACAATTCGTCCATATCAACCCTTGACAAATTTATCAACCACATTGGATCAAACACTCGAACAACCTTGTTGTTTTCTTCAACCAGAATCACAGCTTACCGGTTTTCTCATCATAATACCACCAGCGAAGATTCTTGATGAAATCTAACTCCATTTTCTTCAACAGTATTTTCTTCATTACTCGAGGCTTTCTCTCAGATTTCAGCACAATCAGTGATTTTCCTGTGATCGAATGTTTCTTTTTCGGATGTGTTGGGCTACGACAGTGGTATTCGGGTTCCCAGCAACGACAAAATTTTTTCGAATTAAATAATTACTTATGTCAAATAATTATTAAATTATTTATCGAGTAAATATGTAAATTAAAATAAATTAAATTAACTAGTAATTTAATACGCAGCGGAAAACAATTTAATTTACAAAACCCTATTACCGGTTTATTAACGTAAGCCTAATCGCAACAGGATAAGTCAATCACCAAAACACACAAACACCAATCGCGTTGAAAACAAAACGCGATAATAATAACACAATTTAAATTAAATAAATCTAAACTAATGACGAGTTAAGTTATACCTGACCGGTGATTCAAACAAACGCTTGAGACAACGAAAGTCAACTGTTGACGCTAGGGTTTCGCAGGTTTGACTCGACAGGCGAATCTGACGATCCTCGCAACTTGCAAGATTTACTACACGGCGACTCGAGCACCAAGAAAAATATCGCACGTTGGATATGACGCGATTAGGGTTTCGCGGACGACGAGCAAACACGTCGTGTAACGGCGATTCACTATTGCGTGAGTCGGCGGACGAACCAGCGACGGTGAAGGGCGGCCAGTTGGAGCGGCGAGGGCGACGGATGGCAGAGCGGCGGCGAGGTGGCGACGGCTCGGCTTGCAGTGGCGGCGGCTTGGTTAACGGTAGCGGCAGACGACGAAGGTGGCAGCAGTGGTCCGACTCGGTGAGGCATCATGGCGGCAGGGTCTCGGTTTCCTTGCAATGATTCGTTGGATAGAGGTAAAACACGACAAAAAGGTGATCAACGGATTAGAGTTCTTGCGATCGGATGAAGCGGATCGCCGGAGAACAAAGGAGCGACGGTGGCCTTGGGTATAAATATTTGATTAAGTTTCCATTTAGTCCCTTGTTTTAATCTAACCCTTAATCGGACCTTTTAATTTCACGACTAACATTTTAACTCATTAAAATATTTGTCGCTTTTCGAGACTTAACGAATATTAGTTAAATGACTGATTCGTTAAGTGTCGTCTTAGACGTAAGTAGTATTTAACGTCTTTGTCGCTAAACTAATCATAATGATTAACTAGGAATAATTAATTTAATAGTATCCCACTTGGACTGAATCGTGACTACAATCTAAGAAACAGTTAGAGGTGCTCTAACTACACATGGATGTCCCAACCAATCATGACACTTCAAGTCAAATAACCAAGGCATATCAACAAACTCGTGATATAGTTTAGACTTATGGTATTTAAAAAGTCATTTGATCCTTTCTATATGAGACATCAATTGAACTAGAGACATGGATTTATTCATTCTCTTCCGCATTCAATCATTTTATTTCTCGTTCTATACATTTGAAGTGATCCAATCAAACACACAGTAAGTTTGGGTATGGTCTTACACTTAACACTTGGAACTAACGAGAGGGCCCACGATATCAAGTTGTTACATTATCAATGCAAGAGTACAGAATCCCATATTGACTACATACAGCTCCCACTAAGCTTTGGATCTATTCCCAAAAGTAACCGTTATGGCTGGCAGTTATGCGATAACGTTAAGCTACAATAAAAAAATGTCCCTCAGTAGATGGAAGGTCGCTTATGTATCTCAGGTCGAAGGATACTATTGAGTATACCATTAATCAAATTTGTCTTATGATTAAATCCATGAAGACAATTTCACACGAGTTACATCCCGACGTCATTCTGTAATGAGGCCTTGAGAGTCTGGATCGTCAACAGTTTGAGTCTAGAGTCAGAATAGTCTTGCTTTAGGCTTTGCTCCCACAATGTCTGATCGACTACGTACATTAGAATATTAATGCAATATTCAGGGATAGTAAAACGTATAAAATTCGAACACGTTGCGTAGAATTCAGACTCTTCGTCTAACAGTTTAGAGGAGGTCGAGTGATTTGGTGCAAATGTTAATGTTCGAAATCCAACACTAATTTCGAACATCGATATGGTGTTGAATTCATGTACTATATAATAGCATCATTTCACTGATCTAGCCTGATCATTGAATTTGTGAATTCGCTACCATGTTCTTGAGTTTCGTTTTTGGATTGCCTATGTGAGTTGTTTCTTGAGCTTCAGTGTTTATCTTGAACAGTGAGACTTCCTAAGTGAATCAAACTTGTGATAATGTAGTGCCCCTGGTAAGCACATGTATGACTGCGTTATCACTTGAGCATGTTAATCGACTATCTGCGTAATTAAATTAACCATTTGAGTGTTTTATTGCATTCTTTGTTCAGATTCAATTAAGGTGGCTATTAATGTTCAACGAGTATAATCAGTACTCTATTAATGAACATGTATTTCAGTCATTAGTGTTTGATAGTGACGATGTGATTTTCCATCTTATGTCATTGTGTAATCCTTTACTGCGACATTTTCAAGCAATATCTAAGTATTTGATTCCTTTCGTATCATATTTAGTATGATTCGAATCGTTTCAAGAGATTGATCGTATATGTGATTGCTCAGCCGTGATGTGATCAATACATAATTTTAATCCTGAAACTTTAAATTAATTTAGGCGTCATTTAAAATTTAATCCAGTAAATTTAAATGATCTTCAGATTGGCATTTGATCGTTATTCCGGTAAGGATCAGTGGCGATGCTCCCACTTGCTATAGGCAGACTGACATTCCCAATATCATCCTTCTTTCAAACCTTTTGGATACTAACTTGCACGAAGGAATCGTTGCAATTATATTTCGTTTTCAAGAACGAAATTGTTCGCTTTCATAGGTGCAGTACGAAAATCGAACGCTTAATATCCATATGTTATGATTCACCAATAAATTTAAAGACGATTGTCAAAGTCATTTAAGAGTTTGATAGCATGGAGATGCTTTCATCTAGATTATTTGAAAGTGTCTTGTGAGGATCGAGACGCTGATTTATTCTATCAGACTCTCGAGTCCGATGCTAGAGGATATTATCTTATTCAAGTAAGGTTAACATTCAAACTCTAACTGGAATATCAACATGTCTCGCTAAGCAACAATCCATTGTTGGTGAAACATTGTTTGTCTGGCTCGTCTCGTATAGGTGTGAGAATTGCTTTACATAGTCCATTGATTTGTCAGAATCACGTTTCTTTAGATATTTAAAGATCTAATTATGTAAATGTAATTACTAAATCCTTATCTTCACAAGATTTCGGCCTTGAGATTAGAATTTAGTTATGCAACTGATATGTGAAGGGGTGTTTTGGTTATAAGATTCTAAGGGCTATTGTTGTGGCAAGTCATTTGTCTTGTGTTTGCCATTTTCAAAATGAAACTGTAATTCCTTACACCAAAACACTCAGTGTATTGTCGGATTCAAACACACGTGAGTACAACTAGTGTAGTCTGAGACTTTCAAGGTATGTGCAGATATGCACATGTATAACTAATGGTACTACGCACCAGAAATTGTGTAACCATTCTACAATGTCATAATCAACAAGTGATTACTTTTGTAGTAACTTTGGGTGGTGATTCGAACTTTATTGAACAAACGTCTGCTTGAGGCAAATGATTGATTTGTTCACATGGTTAAGATCGAAACGGTGATCTTTGATCAGTTCGACTTGATTTAATATTCTTGACGTTGGTGGTTCTAAGTCACAAGACTTTGTGAACTACCATTATGTCGTGCATTATGTTGTAACGAGTACGATAAACGCTCAAGGCTTTATAGCTTTGATGGGACATGAAAAACACATGTTTTAATGTCGCATTTAAGCTGGCCTTGATCAAATCAAGTGCACCAGGTACATGTTATGTTGTACGTTGTTTTAGGATTTGGAATTTTAATCTAATAAACAGTTGAATCAAATTCAAAACATAGATTAAAAACAACCATGTATATTTCAAAATCAGAGATAGTAAAAAAGCATGTCACAACCAAAATTCCAAAGAAAGCAATTGTTCATCTTGGAAAACAGCCAGAGAAACCAAAACAAACAAGTTGTTTTAAAACCGCCAAGAATTTTTTTAAACTTAAAACGTTACACATGAACTTTATTTTGGGTGGGAATATCGCAGGGTAGCCCAATGTCGGCTTGGTCTGCTTTCTTCAGCTTCATGCACCTACAAAATGTAAAGTATGTCAAGCATATTGATGTATTTGGAACGACTCTAAAAATACTATTAAAACCTAGACCTAAACCTAGACCTAGACACACCTAATTTTACCGAAACTACCTAAACTAAACCGAACCCTAAGGCAAGTGTACCTGTCGGATTATAGTAAAGCTAAGGCAAGACCGGGAATATCGAACCCTAGAGACACTCTATAGACAAAATTAAACTAGGACCTAAGAATGGAAATACTGAGAAATTTGGGTTTTTGATTTAAGGATTGATTTAACTAAAAGTAACTAACAGACAAACACAGGAAACTTTGGGGAAACTCAGATGAGAAAGGGACACCACCTAGACCTAGACTCTTATTCAACACTCACAACTCAACTCGGTTAAAGAAATCCTGATGGCGGTTAGTTCACCTTTTAAGTCCTTCCTAATAGATAATCCTACGCTCGGACAAGAGTTTACCTTATGGGTACTTCCTACTTCAACCAAACTTAATCACCTCTGAACCTAATCTCGGGTACCTTAAGCTAGCAGGAGCTACCAATAACCAACTGCAACAACTTGGAATAACAAGCTAGAGAATTAACCTAGGGAATTTCCTTTTGGGACAATTTAATCCTAAGCAATTAACCAACCAGATTACCCAATAGCTATCACCCTTTTAAGTTTATTTAGCTAGACATACACAAGATTCATATAACCAATTAACAACTAAACCTATGACCACAGTTAAACAATCATGTCAAAGTGCAAGCATACCCTAAAAGTTAACTACTTTACCCAAACTGGAAGACATCCGCAAGCAAAGCAAGGTCTAATCAATAACTAGCAACCTAAATCAAGTACATAAACGCATCATCACAGAAAATTATTGGAATTGAAAAGACTATCAACATCAATCAAATAACTAAAACTGAATTAAAGTTGCAAATATCAAACAATTGTCATAATGGTCCAGGTGGTGGCAAATTAACTAACCAACCACCATGAAGTATTCACAAACACAGAAAAGTTCCAGAATTTGTAAACAAAACATAGTCTCGATCTAGCAACTAAAATAATTGAAAGTAAAGGAAGAACCGGGGTAGTGATTTGATGATGAATTGACCTCCCGATTGATTCCCCTTGATCCCAGCTCTCTTCTCCTCTGAAAATCGCCCTTAGTCGCTCTGGAATTCGGCCCTCAGTCGTAGAATGCCGAACTCAACCCTAAAAACCGAATTTATACCGATTAAGCAAAATCTGCGGGAAAACACCCTCCAAGCGTATCGCTTGGAGGTCTGATAGTTGCAGGCGATACGCCTGGAATCTGAATACGCCAACATAGTCGGGTCAAACCGACTTAAGCCCCGTTGACTTCTCTCTAGCGCGCGTATCGCTTGCAAGTCATGAGGTACCAGGCGATACGCCTGGTACTTGGATTTCAGCAATTCTTGTATTCTCCTCCTTAAATCATATCATCTTCAAACGTGGCCTTAGGACTTCACAAATCTGCAAAAATGACTCAAGACACTAGACAAACACATAAGAACTCAAACTAAAACAAAACAATGTAAAACAAACACAAATTGACTCACTTTGACTCAAAAACATAACAACAGACTTAGAAATTAAGGATGTGTTTGCAACACATCAAACATCCCCACACTGACTCTTTTGCGTCCTCGAAAAATACTGCAATGAAATCACAACCTGGAAATTGACTTCTAAACATTTAACATTTAAATTTAACATCCACCATACAATTCCACATTCCATAACGTACTAACACACTAATTACAATTGCCGATATTTCGATCCGACTAAACCCAACCACCAACCTTTTCTTTCGCCCCCATGTGTTTATGAAATTACCAGATAAAAGTTCAGTCTACCTATGGATCCCACTAAAGAAAGGTCAAGTTCAACCTCCTACCGAATCATATTCAGTCAAAGTAAAGGGTATAAATGATTTAAATTTTATATTTTCTCCAACCCCCCTCAAATCAGATACTAGGATGTCCAAAGAATACTTATTATTGGAATGCAACTTCTTGAGCATTTATTCTCTAATTTATCATCTCTTTTTTTTTCATTTTTTTTAACTAATTGGTCACGTTTACCTAAAATTACCAACAGACATCATCAGAGGCATTCTTTTCGAGATACTATCCCTAAAATCATACGTGAGTATTTTGCCCGCGAGATCCAGAACATCATCAGAGGCACTCACCACGGGATACCATCCTTAGTTCGTACATGAGTATTTTGTCCCTTCACTTTAATTTATTAACCAAATTATTAACTAACATGCTCATTGGATATTCTAAGGACATAGGCGTATCTAGCCTAAAGCGGTCTTTTTCCTCCTAATCATCAGATTCAGTATTCCTATCACTCCTAAAATGGGAACCCACTAGCAGACTGATTAGCATATTTATACAACAATAAACACACAGGCTATTTAAGCTACTCCTAGGTCAGCTGGGCCTACCGACACATCAAAAATTAATAATGTTTTTCATTCATACCATACTTTACCATATTTCCCAATTTATTCATTATTTTAACATTTAAGCACAAATTAGAAAATCAATTCCCAGTTTTACCTATCATTTTCCATTTAACTTGCAACCAGAATCTCGGACATTTTTTGAACTATTTTCAATTTTTTTTAAGACTCAAATAAAACAAACTTAAATATATAAATAAAAGACTCAAGACACAAGTCTCCCATCCCCACACTTGAATTACACATTGCCCTAAATGTGGAATGGAATAAAAGAAAGCAAAATAAAAATAAACACACTAAAAGAATAAAAATAAAATAATTTGAAACGTGCTCACCTGGAACTCCAGAGACTCAGAACACCGACCGCAAACGAACCGGAACAAACTCGGTAAACAGAAATAATAAATATAAATGAAAATTAAAGATTTCTGAAATACCTCCCCCAGGCGTATCGCCTACATCTGTGCCTCTCCCAGGCGATACGCCTGGGACTGGAAATATCCGGCCCTCAACAACCTTCAAGCGTATCGCCTATAACCTACCAACCTCCAGGCGATACGCTTTGAGCGTGATTTCCAGGGAATTTTGAGCTTATTGCCTCAAAATTTTTTTCTATCTCTTTTTCCTTCCTCCAGGTCCCATGTCGAAATGTCCAGCTAAAACTGTACTCAAGACCTGCACTCTCACCTTGCCCATCTCTTGAATCTCTAGAATCACCTGCAAACACTAAAAACACAAAACGAAAAGACGCAAAGTGCACGAAAAACTAAAAATTGCAGAAATTAAAAGACACAATTACAAACTATAAAACCCAGGCACTTCATTGATCAACACAAGACAGAAAAACAACCTCCCAAACCATCCGGAGGCTTCGATTTCACATCCTTGATCACAAAACTACCGGATTGCACCCGGTTTCTATCCATCCAACGATCTACCGACTTCCTAAACCATAAAGCACCCAACTTTAATAAATCCAACGAGTTCTTAACCTTCCAATGCTTAAACCGACCCGGAAGAAACCTAATCTTCTCTAAAAAACTCAAAGACGGGTCACTTTCACTAACAACCCCATGCAACCTCCCCACACTTGGCCTAAACTCTATATCATCATGCAAAACACCTAAATCACCGAGTGTGGCCTTTCTACCTACCTCTTCAACTGCTAATTCACTCTCCACACTCACCAACTCTTCGGGTTCTCCTAACAGGTCACTCAAGACCTCATTAAGTACCATGTCAACCACTTCTACACTCTCTACCTTACCGGGTTGCACTAACGGATCAAAAATCTCAGTTTTATCAACTACTTCAACTAACCCCCGGTGTTCTCCCCACACTCATCCTCTTTAATCTCATCATCCTCTAACCGATTTCCTACAACCACAAGATCTATGAAGGACATCAACGTACCTATCAAACACACAGATTCGGTGCCACTATCCTCATGTCTACCTACCTTGAACATAACACTCTCATGATCAACCCTCAAAGTGATGGTGCCCGCAAAAACATCAACTAACCCCCGGGCGGTCCTAAGGAAATGCCTACCTAAAATCAGCGGGCAGCTAGCATCATACGCACTGTCAACTACCACAAAGTCTATAGGGAACACAAATTTATCAACTTGCACAAGTACATTTTCCACTATTCCTTTGGGCCTAACCACCGACCTATCTGCTAAGGAAATTGTCATCCTGGTCGGCTCTAAATTGCCTAATCCTAGGTGCTGAAAAACAGAAAATGGCATAACATTGATAGAAGCACCTAGATCAGCTAAGGCACGTGTAACAGAAGAATCACCAAAAGAGCAAGGAATTGTAAAGGTCCCTGGGTCATTAAGCTTCTCGGGCAATTTATTCTGTACTATTGCGGAGCATTGGGCATCAAGTGTAACATCGGACAAATTTTCTAGCTTATTTTTATTTGTTAACATGTCTTTTAAAAATTTTGCATACTTAGGCATTTGACTCAAAACTTCTGTGAAAGGTAAAGTAATCCTAAGCTGCCTAAGAATATCAAGAAACTGACTGTACTCACGCGCATTCTTCTGTTGGATTAATCGTTCAGGATAAGGCATATGCTTCAGATCATCCGCTGTAATCGGTTGAGGCGCAAATCGAACTCTTTTTTTTCTCTCTCACTGCCTCCCACTTCAGCGGCTTCTCTCCAACCGGTGGCTTCGTCACTCTCTCAGCCTCGACGTTCGATGCGGTACTTGCTGGCGTTACGCTCTCATGCACCCTCCCGTCAGGCGTCTCCAACTCTATCTCCTCGTCAACCGGCTCCTCCTTAACTACCGCCGGAGATGGGCCCTGGACTACTTTCCCGCTCCTAGTAGTAATAGCATTAACATTGGCATTGGGGCTCTTGTAAGTACTACCGGAAAATTGACCCCCACGGGAATTGAGCTCCTTCAGCTGCTTCGCTATGTCACCAACCAAACGCTGCAAATCCAGGAACGAAGCTTGTTGATTTCTCAGTAACGTGTCATGCTCAGCTAGCTTCTTCTGTGTCCCCTTATCTCTCGCTACAATCTGCTGCAGGATCTGGGTCTGGTTAGCTATCAGTTCCCTAATCTCCTTTAAACCAGGCCCGTCATCTCCTCCACCATAGTTATTCCTCGGTGGAAAACCAGGTGGGTTTCCTCCCTCTCGCCATCTTGAATTCTGGCCACTCCTCCACCCAGACTGGAAAGAATTACCGAACTGGTTTCGGTTTCCAATGTAGTCTACCTGCTCAGCGGGAGCAAGCGGGCAGTCTCGGGTGTCGTGAGTGCCTCTACACAGCTCACATTTGGCTTTGATATGGAGTTTGATTTCTTCTAAAGCCCTATAGATGTTCTCTAACTCCTTAGGCGTCATGGTCTCTGAGCCAATGTGAATGACACTCCGGGTAGATGTAGACGGTGCAAGTGATCTAGTCGGGGCCAAGGTGGCTCTCCGACCTCCAGGTGCCTGCTGTTCAGCAAGTGCGAAGCTCTCGAAAAGTGATTTGCATTCGTCAACAGTGAGCTTTTCCATCATATGTTCTCCAGCCGAGATGTTGAACTCCTTCTGAACAGAATAAGGAAGTCCATTGTAGAACTTTTCTATGATCGCCCAGTCCGTCAACCGAGTAAGGCTCATCGGGGTCCATCCGAAAGGAGTGGATTTCCTCCCGAGTGCGTGCAGCCTTGGCTGGAGGATGATACTTTTTCAGGAATTTTGCTGTCAAATCGTCCCAAGTGGCGATCGAATTTGGCGGAAGCGTCTCAAGCCACTCGGCGGCTCGAGAGGTAAGGGAGAATGGAAACAAGCGCAAATAGATGGTGTCGTTCGCGACTCCCGTGAGTCCGAACGTATTGTAAATCCGTATAAAGCGCGAGATATGCATCGGAGCATCTTCGTCCTCACGTCCATGGAATTGAATCGAGTGTGCAAGAGCATTGATGACGTGAGACGGAATTTGCCAATTCGCGGTATTGGCAATGTTTGGTTCCGCAATGGCAAACCTAGCGTCTGTAACTCCAGCGCTGGCCTGCTCGTGGACGGTGCGACGTGCCGCCATGGATGAAAGGTCGGGAAATGGAATGGGTTTGGTGTCGCGTGCGATCTGTGTGGAAGTGGATGGTTTGGAATGAGTGGTGGAAATGATGAACGCCTCAAGCTCCGTGCGAAGAAGGCGGAACCGTTCACGAATTTCCGCGTCGGGATCAGAAAGAGGTGAAAGCTCAGGTGGACCTCGTGAACGAGTGTGTGGCATAAAACGGGGGAAGACTCAAATAAAAATTAGAAAAAATTAAACCTAAAAATCTAGACTCAAAAAACGGAAATCCTAAGGCTCTAGACACGGAAAAACCCTAAGAGACTCGAAATTTCCTAACGACGACCTAAGTTAATTTTGCTATTGCCAAGTGTCCCCGGCAGCGGCGCCAAAAACTTGATGTGTTCGGAACGACTCTAAAATTACTATTAAAACCTAGACCTAGACACACCTAATTTTACCGAAACTACCTAAACTAAACCGAACCCTAAGGCAAGTGTACCTGTCGGATTATAGTAAAGCTAAGGCAAGACCGGGAATATCGAACCCTAGAGACACTATTAAACTAGGATTGATTTAACTAAAAGTAACTAACAACTAACTAACAGACAAACGCAGGAAACTTTGGGGAAACTCAGATGAGAAAGGGACACCACCTAGACCTAGACTCTTATTCAACACTCACAACTCAACTCGGTTAAAGAAATCCTGATGGCGGTTAGTTCACCTTTCAAGTCCTTCCTAACAGATAATCCTACGCTCGGACAAGAGTTCACCTTGTGGGTACTTCCTACTTCAACCAAACTTAATCACCTCTGAACCTAATCTCAGGTACCTTAAGCTAGCAGGAGCTACCAATAACCAACTGCAACAACTTGGAATAACAAACTAGAGAATTAACCTAGGGAATTTCCTTTTGGGACAATTTAATCCTAAGCAATTAACCAACCAGATTACCCAATAGCTATTACCCTTTTAAATTTATTTAGCTAGCCATACACAAGATTCATATAACCAATTAATAACTAAACCTATGACCACAGTTAAGCAATCATGTCAAAGTGCAAGCATAACCTACAAGTTAACTACTTTACCCAAACCGGAAGACATCCACAAGCAAAGCAAGGTCTAATCAATAACTAGCAACCTAAATCAAGTACATAAACGCATCATCACAGAAAATTATTGGAATTGAAAAGACTATCAACATCAATCAAATAACTAAAACCGAATTAAACAATTGTCATAATGGTCCAGGTGGTGGCAAATTAACTGACCAACCACCATGAAGTATTCACAAACACAGAAAAGTTCCAGAATTTGTAAACAAAACATAGTCTCGATCTAGCAACTAAAATAATTGAAAGTAAAGGAAGAACCGGGGTAGTGATTTGATGATGAATTGACCTCCCGATTGATTCCCCTTGATCCCAGCTCTCTTCTCCTCTGAAAATCGCCCTTAGTCGCTCTGGAATTCGGCCCTCAGTCGTAGAATGCCGAACTCAACCCTAAAAACCGAATTTATACCGATTAAGCAAAATCTGCGGGAAAACACCCTCCAAGCGTATCGCTTGGAGGTCTGATAGTTGCAGGCGATACGCCTGGAGTCTGAATACGCCAACATAGTCGGGTTAAACCGACTTAAGCCCCGTTGACTTCTCTCTAGCGCGCGTATCGCTTGCAAGTCATGAGGTACCAGGCGATACGCCTGGTACTTGGATTTCAGCAATTCTTGTATTCTCCTCCTTAAATCATATCATCTTCAAACGTGGCCTTGGGACTTCACAAATCTACCCAAATGACTCAAGACACTAGACAAACACATTAGAACTCAAACTAAAACAAAACAATGTAAAACAAACACAAATTGACTTACTTTGACTCAAAAACATAACAAAAGACTTAGAAATTAAGGATGTGTTTGCAACACATCACATTTATTTTGCAGGAATTAGTGAAGCATCATACAACATAAACTTATGTCTATACCTGAGGGATTACCCTGCTGGGCTTTCCCATTCTTCACCTTGGCAAGATACTCTGGGCAGTTTCTTTTCCAGTTCCCCATCTTATTGCATTCAAAACACTTGCGATGATCTGGCGGCGGTGCCTTGGACGCTTTCGAATTTCCCTTCTGGGAGCTTCCATATGCTCTGGGAACAACTGCCTTGCCCTTCTTCTTATTTTCACTCCTTCCTTTCTTCACCGGCTTCTTGACACCTCCTGATCGGATTGCGACTACATCGGGTGCCTTGCCTTTAAAAAAGTTAACCTCGGCAGTTTTGATCATGCCGTGAAGCTCAATCACTATCTTTACTATGCTGTGCATGTTGAAGTTCACCCTGAAAGGGGTGAAGGCACTGTACAGTGAGTGTATAATTAGGTCCGTCGCCATTTCTGCGGGGATAACGTAATTCAGCTTCGCTAGGCGGTCGATGTTACCCTTCATCTTCAGGACATGGGCGCTGATGGGAGCGCACTCAGCCATGCGACAGTTAATAAGTGTCACAACGTTGTCGTAGCGCTCCTGTCGGACCTGGGTTTCAAACATGCCCCTCAGATCACCGATCATATGAAAAGCCGTCCTGTCGAGCATGTTCTTCTAAATCTGAGATTCCTTTCCTAATCAAGGAAATTGGCGCCGTCAAGCTTCTCTTCCTCAGGAAGAGACTTGAGATGGAAACTCTCTTGGTTTGCGCGGTTTGTGTTAGCCATCTGAAACAACATGCAAATTTAGTGTTTCGATGTTTGATTCGTATTCAAGGATGGCAAGCTAAACTTGAATAGGAAATGGGAACTCGGTTAGTTAGACAATTTCTCCAGACAGCGTAAAGTGCTTTCAAAATTTCTAAGTAACTAAATGGACAACGAGTGTCACTTGTGAAAAAACTGTCACAACTCCCATCATGGGGCTTTCGCGAACGGATCAACAAAATACGTTTAGCCCCATCTATGCCCATTTTGTCTACAGGCCGACCAGAGGTACGGTGTTGAAATACTCGAATACCAAAGTTGCGTGTAAAGAAAATGGTAGTTTTCCTAAGTGGTCAGTGTGTGCGTACGGTGTTGAAGTACTCCAATACACTCACTTTGGAAGATACCCTGAACACCACATGCGGTGTTGAAATACTCCAACATGGATGTATCGGTAAATATGTTCCAAGTTAGACTTGACTTAGGATGGCACAGACTACCGATTTTAGGCTTACCAGATAGGATTATTAAGTCAAATTTTAATAATTAGCGTTTTGACCAAATTTCAACCCTATCTCACTCGGGACGATAATTTAAATATCCTAAGTATTAACGATCTACGTGTCGCGAGGCAATAACCAATTATTCACCAAGTTCGATTCATTTATCGAAAAATCTGAATTTAATGTCGAATTAAATTGGTTATTATATTTTATGAAGTCGTAATAAAAATTAGGACTTATCATTTAAATTGATCGAAAAATTACTTTTATACCGGTAAAACTAAGTTTGGATTTTAGTTGGTGCGTTAATCAGAATTAAGACAAGCAACCAAGGACAAGCAAACACACGTGCACATATTCGGCCATACAGAGGCTTCGATATTGTCAGAGCCTATGACAATATCGAGGAAGGTCGAGGGACTTAAAGTAAACAAACCACAAGGTAGAAAAAACTTCCTGATTGATTTAGTCGCTCCCACTTGCTTCAACAAGCTCCTCCGTGTCATGAGGAATCTTGGTCTTGATTTGGGTCCTGGCTATTTTCGAAAATCCCTAGAAGGGGTAATCTCCAAACGGGGTGTCGCATCTAGCTCGTCTCGTTCATCTAGGCGAAGGTGAGGAATAAAAATAAAACTAATTTAATTTTAAAATTAAATACCACTTCGATCCCAATCAAAAGTGGGCCAATCCAAAAACAAAACACATGGGCCTAATGGGGCAAACCATGAAATTCATGACAAACCAGAAAGAGGGTCGAGCCGAATATGTGCGAAAGATAATTCAATCAATTTTATCGAATCGAATTACGTTTAGTGGATTTAAATCGATAAACGTATCTAAACAGCGATTCAATTAATCTCGTGACTTTCGGAATAAAAGCCCCAGTTCGCGAAAAACACCGGTTTAAAATCGACCGGTTAGGGTTTGTGTGTGGTGATCGAGGCTCTAATACCACTGTTGGGTTACGACAGTGGTATTCGGGTTCCCAGTAACGATAAATTTTTTTTTGAATTAAATAACTATTTATGTCAAATAATTATTAAATCATTTACCGAGTAAATATGTAAATTAAAATAAATTAAATTAACTAGTAATTTAATACGCAACGGAAAAAAAAATCATTTTACAAAACCCTATTACCGGTTTTTTAACGTAAGCCTAATCGCAACTGGATACGTCAATCACCAAAACACACAAAAACCATTCGCGTTGAAAACAAAACGCGATAATAATAAAAACAAATAAATTAAATAAATCTAAACTAACAACGATTTTAGATATACCTGAGCGGTGATTCAAACAAACGCTTCAGACGTTGAAAGTCAATGGCTGACGCTAGGGTTTCGCAAGTTTGACTCGACAGGCGAATCTGACGATCCTCGCAACTTGCAAGATTTACTATGCGGCGACTCGAGCACCGAGAAAATCTCACACGTCGGATATGGCGCGATTAGGGTTTCGCGGACGACCAACAAACACGCCATGTAATGGCGATTCGAGATTGCGTGAGTCGGTGGACGAACCGGCGACGGCAAAGGGCGCCGGCTGGAGCGACGGCTGGCGGAGCGACGGCGAGGTTGCAACGGCTCGGCTTGCAGCGGCGACGGCGGACGACGAAGGTAGCGGCGGTGGTTTGACTCGGTGAGGCGTCGCGGCGGCAGGGTCTTGGTTTCCTTGCAACGATTCGTTGGTTAGAGGAAAAACATGGCAAAAAGGTGATCAACGGATTAGAGTTCTCATGAACTGATGAACCGGTCTTCGGAGAACAAAGGAGCGACGGCGGCCTTGTGTGGCGGTCAGCATCGTATCGAGAGAAAGGAGGAGAGGGAGGCCGAAATCTTAATTGGAGGATTAGGGTTTTCGCCTCCTTAATCAGATATAAATATCTGATTAGGTTTCCGTTTAATCCCTTGTTTTTATCTAAGCCTTAATCGAACCTTTTAATTTCGCGACTAACGTATTAACTCATTAAAATATTTGTCCCTTGCCGAGACTTAACGAATATCAGTTAAATGACTGATTCGTTAACTGTCGTCGTATACGTAAATAGTATTTAACGTTTTTGTCGCAAAATTAATCATAATGATTAATTAGGAATAATTAATTAATTAATTAATTTATTAAACTAGTTAATATAAATAATTAATTCTTCTGCGAATTTGCTGGTTAATCAGGTAAGCGGACTTTAAAACTCGTTGCCTTCGGTGTTACTCTTACGGGTCTTGACCGAGTCGGGTTCTTGATTTTGTCGTGTCAGGACACCTAGATCTAACAGGATGCTCACTTCGTTTATGCTTTTGTGGCTTCAAAAACTTGAACCCATTTTGACATTCTTTATCTACAAGTCTCTTGAAGTATGACCTTTCCATCCATCATCATAATTCTGAAATGGTTTTGTTGTAAGCTCACGAACATCGCAGACTGTAATGTGCTAAAATCCAGAGCATGCTTCAAATATTGGATACCAAACTGTCGTTTGATTCCATAACAGTCTAGTCCATCAGCATACATCCAACTCACTATCTCTCCAGGTGCCTGACCCTTGAATCTAACAAGCCTTCGTTGTTTGATCGATTTTGGAGGAGGAACATAACTGGCGTGAAAGATCTTCATATACTCATTACAGTCTTTTTATTGTTTTTATTCCTTAACCTCTTTGGCAATCGGATCATCTGGCATCTCAGCCTCTTTTCTCTTCAATTTTACCTCAGCTTCATCACCCTTATCTTTTGGAAATACTTCAAATACATCATCATCTTGGTTGTTATTCTTGAAATTGGAGTAAATGTTAGGATACTCCTCTTCGTTTATGTCTTCAACCTCAACCTCATCATACAAATTATCATCATCTTCAGTTTCTAATGTTTCATAAGTCTCGGGCTCAGCTTCAGCAGCTTTCTTCATCTGCTCGTCATTGAGATAAAAAATGGCTTAAAATTAAGCTTGGATAAGTTCACAGAAAAACTTCCCATCTTCTAAGATTGTGCCGATCTCATGAGTACTCTTAGCAGCTTGGTTTGAAGGAACTGATGATATTGGTATAGCATCTCTTGAATCAGACTCCCCTTGGATGCAGAAGTACCAGCACCCAAACCAGATGTTCCTGTTGGGTCTGAACCTCCACCAGTTACCCCTTCAGGGTCATCGTTATCCGGATTATCATTTAAATATCTGAGCAAATCATCTTTACCTCCTAACTCCCCCTGAGCAGCAAATTTATTAAGCAAAAATTTGATCTGCTCATTCATTAGTGACAGTTGTGCTTCTTGGGAAGAACTCGCCATTTTCAACTTCAAAATTTCTTGAGTCTTTGCATCATTCCCACTTCTTAGTTGTTGACAATCTCATTTCAATTCAACTATATGTTTTGATTGAACTTCATCTTTTTCTTAAATCCTCAATCAGCTTTGACTTCTCATCATCTTTTGCTTTTAAAGCATTAATTTATGCTTGACAATCATTAATCATGCTTGTCAAGAGGTCCATATGAGAAAATGATATCAAACCTTGAGAAACATTGATATTGAAGTTTGTAGAACCCGGTGTTGTGGTTGTTGTAGTAGTAGAAGCAGTTGGAATAGGAGCAGTTCCAAGTGGTTGATTAACATATTATGCACCAACACTTGCTGAAGGTGTTGTGCTAGTCGATACAGGCTTCATAGATCCAAGACACCTTCTAAATGTACTTGATTAATTCAATGAAGAAATCACTGTCTCCACTTTAAATGATACAACAGGATCATCTGGTATTGAACTTAATGGCGCAAGAGACATGATTGGACCACCTGATAGAGAGCCACTACTGATACGTCTTTGTAACATTTTAGTACGCTTTAACACCTTTGGACGTTCTCTACCACCAGTGGCAAACGTCTTCCTCCTTTTTGATGGTTTCTCCGTAGAAGATGAAGTAGCCGGTTGTTTACCCTTTCCTTTACCGGCATCAACATTAGGGTTGTAGTCTTCATCAATATCAAACGGAGCTTTATCTTCATAAACACGGCCAATAAAGCGATCATTACTCTTTTTCATTCTGGTCCGATAATCAAGGTGTTCTCTGCTACCTTTCTTGACCAGGACTTGTTGAGTCGAAGCATGTGGTACATTGGAGCTTATGGTTTGCCCTTTGGACCCCACCATGGGTTACCGCCCCTTGGACCCCGCTTCTCGGGGGCGCTTCCCCCAAACCCCCGTTAATTCAAACAAACAACTGTGGGGTATGGGGAGTTAAAAAATAAATCAGTTATCCGTTTTACCCTTGATTCGGTAACTGTAGATTGTTATATGAAGTTTCAAGAAATAAAGAATGCCAGATTCCGGTACTTGTCAAGAATTAGACGTCGAGTTTTAAAAGGAAATGTTTGTGGGTAGTCATTGTTTTTGATGATGGACAGAGATTCAAAAGCACGTGTTTTCTGATGATGGACAAAGATTCAGAGACATGGATATAATTATACAAACTAAAGAATATTAAAGATTTGAATATTTCACTTGTTTAGGGGGGGAAATGGGGACCCTAAAACTTTCAAAGTTTCATAACTGAAAAAGTGAATATTCAAAAGCAATCAGTTCAGGGTTAATGGTGATTTTTGATCTTCATGGAAAGCTGGTGTATTCTGATGTTCGTGCAAACCGATATGCCAAAGTTTTCAATTAGGTTTTGGAACTCTGTGATCATATGCCCGATACAGTTTAAGTCATGAAGTTGACGTTATAGCCTTTGATTGATGATATATTGGGATGGATTTCATTCTGAGGGGGAATTCCGTGACTGACGGGGGAGTCTGTTTGTGGATTTTGTTTTTTATTCATGACAATTAATGAAGTGATCCTGCATTAAGAAGATGTGCTTGAAGTTTATGTCTGGTGGTTTGAAGTGTTCTACTAAGTGATTGGAATGTTCTTACCATGGATGTACTTAGAGCAAGGGGGAACTCTATGATTGTGATGATTGTACAAGATTGCAAGCCGTTTCCTGCATACCTGAAGTTTCAGTCAAGGGGATCTTGCTAAAGATAGAGGCGTCAGCAACAAGCTGACTGAAGATTGCTAGAAGCTAAAGATCTACATTCGACAGTAACGTCCAAGGGGGGATCACTTAGAACTTCTGGTCATATCATCACTCTTAACTGTGTGTGTTCTAAAGTGTTTCTCTCTCTAGATCATTGTAACCTTTGTTAGTGAATAAAAAAAGCAAAGCTTTATTTACATCGTGTTCATTGCGTTTGATCGAATCATGTAGTAGTAAGATCCGTTCGTGTACTTACAAGTGGTATCAGAGCAATCCAGGTTGCTCTACTGCTGTGTTTTCTTCAATTTTCGGATTTTCTAGTGATAGAAAGTGGGATTTTGAGCATGTTTCATTAGTTTTTCTTAAATCTGATTGCTTCTGATGTCAAACTCGATCACAAAATGTTGCTAGTGTGTTTTCGTTTCTTACATTTACAAATTGTCAAATATTTCAAAAATCAGTCGAATTCAGTTTGGTACGCTGATGGTACGCCGGATGAACATCATGGTACGCCCGGTGATCCACGGGTACGCTAGGAAATATTCATAGATCTGTTGGTACACTAGGCGTTGGTACGGAAGGCAATCTTCATCCGTGATACGCGACGGTTAATTCTGGTCCGGAGGCAGTTACGCCGTACCAAAGTGGTACCCTACTGTTCACTGGTACGCTGACTTGGTTTGGTCTGGTTTTTGGTACACTGAGTTTAATGGTATGCTGCTTGTAAATGGTACATGGTTGGTACTGTGAAGATTATTGGTACGGAAGTCGATTCTTTGGTACGCTGGCAGAAAAGTGATATTCACTAAAAACTGACGTAACTTGAGTTCTATTTTGAGTTACGTAACCCAATACCAGCCAAAACGACCGTCTCGAGGAGATCTACACTTTTACTCGCCTAATAGCTAGTACCCCTGTTTTCACGCCTAAAATCCGTCTCTAAGACCTTCATTTTTGAGTTTGAAGTTTTGGCGTTCAGTTTTTAACTTCAAAATGAGTGATTTTTAAGCATTTTCAGCTGCTCAGACTTCAATGCAAATCATGATGAATTGCGATAACGAAATAGGAACAACTCACAAAGTTCCCAAGTTGCTAAAATGGGAGGATTACCATTATTGGAAGAAACGATTTGAATCATATATTTTTCTCAAAATGTTGATTGTTGTATTCCGATTAAAATGAGTATGGGTCTCCAATGCTAATTGCTAGAAAGCCAAAGCTGATAAGTGATTTTGATTCAGAAGAAAGAAAACTTTTTGAAAGAGAGAAGAAAACTTATAGTTTTCTTACAATGGCGTTGCCTAAAGATTTGATGCATCACTTTAAGAATTATACAACTTCTAAGGAATTGTGGGATGCTATTTCAGAAAGGTGTGAGGGTAATGAGCAATATAAAAAGACCCGAAAGAAAGTTTTGCAGAAGGAATTTGATAATTTTGGGCATTGTGAGAATGAGAAAGTGTCGGACTTGATCGCAAGGTTTTCACATTTAATAAATGAACTTGAGATTTTGCAAGTTGATAAGGAGAATGATGAGTTAAAAGAGAAGTTTCTGGAAGCCTTACCTGATAAATGGGAAAATTATGTTATGATGTTGACTAATGATCCAAGTTACTCAAGTTGGGCTTTCAATCAATTGACAAGCAAATTACAAGCTCGTGAAATGGAAATGATTGTGAAAAAGTCAGCAAGTCCTTTTGTTCAGAATCCTGAATTATACTTTGGAGAGAATTCTGCTACACTGATTGCTAAAGCAAAGTCAAATCCTAGTTAAAGCTTTAATCCTACTCCAACAACTTTTCTTGTTGGGAAGTGTGATAATTCTGGTTATTCTTCAGGTTATAGTTTTACTATTCCTGATAAATCAACAAACAATTCTATTCCTACTCAAACCACTGAAGATCTCGTTGCATTGTTCTCTTCTTTATATCATCGTCTTTTAGATCAATATTTAGTAACATTGTTAAAGATTATTTGTTTGGAGACGATTTAGGTCAGTTGGATGATGATCAGTTGAATAAGTTAGATTTGGATTGGCAGTTTGCTATGATAACTGAAAGAGGAAGAATATTTAAGAAGAAAGATGGAAAGAAATCTATTCTTCAAGGAGAAAAACTTGGTTCGGATAAGTCAAAGCTTAAATGTTTCAAATGTTCCAAATTCGGACATTTTTCTCGTGAATGCAACCAATCGTCATCTGAGAAGTCTAATTCGGATAAAATAGCTATGATGGCTCAGAAACATATTAATGATTGGGCACACAATTTTGAGAATAATATTCCAGATGAATCTGCTTGTGTTTGTCACTCTCAAGCAAGTGATACTAGCATGGAAATTATGTCTGAACCTAGTTTCACTGGTGATCCACATATAGCGTTGTTGGAAAATGGACAAGTTGAATCCAGTGATTCTGATTCTGAAGTTAGTGGTTATGAATCTACTTGTGAATTATGTTCTCAAAAGGAAAGAAAGATTCAGAAAATGGTTAAAGAAAAGCAAGATTTGATTGTTGAAAACCAAAGGAAGGAAGAAAAATTAGAAATTTTCATGAAGAAATGTGAAGTTTTTGATGAGATTGTAAAGAAAAATGAACAGATTGTCAAGGAAAAAAGTGTGTTGATGGAAGAATTTGTAGAACTTCGGAAAAGATTTGAAGGGATGTGTGTTAAAGATAAAGAACAGATTTTGAAACTACAAAATGAAAATGCAGAATTGGTCAAGTATACTGAGAAATGGGAGAAGGAAGCAAAGGAAGTAACAGAAGATTTTGATGCGTTGTTTAACAAATCAAAAGCAAAATTAGATTCGCTTCAAAAATCTTATGATGAAATTCAGAAAGCTTATGATGAAGTTACAAATATGGAAGAGCAACATCAAGAGGTACATTTCAAATTACAAGATAAAGTCATAAGCTTGACAAAAGAAAACAAGTTGTTGACAAGGAATACATACATTTATAAGGGATAGGTGGATAAAATTACACAAGAAGTGTATGATGCTCATGATAATATGAGAAGAGAAAAGTTTTTGTTTTACAGAGCTTCAGAACAGTTAATCGATTCAGAAAAAGCTTTAGGAGATGCTCAGAAGAAGATATCAGATTTAAATGTTGAGGCTTTGGATCCTAACAGGCAATTAAATAATCTGAAGAATTTACATTCTTTCGCAAGTTACTTGTGCAAAGATGAGAATTTCAAGAAAGTTTTTGGAGGAGAGGAGTACAATCAGATTCCACATCTAGTTATTCAAACTGATCCTCTGGCTGATGTCAAATCTTTTGATGCAAATGGAGATTATTTTGAATTTTTGCTACTGAAAAATCTGAAAAGAAGATATCCAAGTCACTTATCAAGAAGATGGAAAACAAGACAAATGGTGATAATACATCGGTCAAATTTGTGTCTCATGGAACTGCTTTAGATGATGAAACAATTTATGTTGAAAAGATTATTGAGAAAGATGAGAAGAAAGTATCTGAAGAGAAAGTTGTGGCTGAGTTGGTACAAGCTAACAACTTAAAGGGTATTAAAGCTAAATTAACTCAAGCTGCAAAAGTTGGTTCTTCTGGTTCTCAAGTCGAAGTGTCAAAGCTACCGGGTTACAAACATTAAGGTTTGGGTAGTGAAAATAAGAAAGTTGAGAAGAAAGACAAAACAGAATATGTCAAAGAAGAGGTAAGAAAGAGATGCACGCTTCATCTGAAAGTTCTTCCAGAGCTGGTCAACAGTTCAAAGATTCTTCTTCATCTCGTTCAAACACTACTCCTCGAAGTCCGACTTCAAAATGGGTGCATGCTAACCGATTTCAAGCATTTGATGATTTTTATGATAATTTTGATTCTGATGAAGTGTGTCAAGCATTTCAGGACAAACAGAAACCAAAGCGATCATATCGCTAATGCTATCAATTTCGTCGAAAAAGTCACATGGCACAATATTGTCCTGAAATTGCAAAAAGATCATTTTCTGATAACTCCGCCACATTTATTGATGTATCCGGCCGAGTTTTTACTGAGTCAACACCTTCACAATTTAAATTTCAAAAGAAATAAATTTTTAAATATGATTCAAGTGTTGGTAGTTCATCACCTGATGATGACTTAGTTCAAACTGAGGAAGCTAAAATGCAGTGGCGACCTAAGTTGGTCTGCAAGGCTGCAAATTATTTTAGTGAAGACACTGGTCGACCAGAAGCTGTGAGCTTCGGGTCATTTAAAAGCTAATCGTTTTGTCCAGTGTGTAGGTACTTCAATAAGACCTATCGGTGATTGTGAAGTTTAAGCTTCAAGCAGTTGCTGATAGTGGAGTTTCCTACGTAATTTAAATTCACTGCTTCATATTAAAAAACTAAAAGTTTTTCTGAAAGCTTAAACTGAAAAGTATCAGTATCGATTGGTCAATTTTCTTTCTTTAATGCATTTCATTTGTAGTTTAGGGGGGAGAAAATTGAAAACCCAATAATAGTGTCTTTGTGTTTTTGTTAAAATGAAAAATCCGAAAATAGAGTTTTCATTTTAAGGGGGAGAAAAATATAAAAATACAAAAACATTGAAAAATGAGAAATTGTATCCGACATATTTGGGAAATGATGGTACATTGGCTTACGTGTCTGGCTCATGGATAAAATAGATGAAAAGCCATAAGATCATTGCTCGATGTGCTTGGTAGGCTTGACATTAAATCAGAACGTACTCAGATGTGATATACTGATGTGTTGCAAACACATCCTATTTCCGGGGTTTTTTATATAGTTATTTGAGTCAATTTGAGTCAGTTTTTATTAGTTTAAGTTGTTTTTAGTTAAGTTTGAGTCTTTGAGTCTTTGTTTACGTTTTTATATGTTTTTGTAGGTAATTGGTGAAATCCCGAGGCCACGAGAGAAGCGGACAAGAGTTAACAAGGAAATAAAGAACAAGTGCTGAACAAGATGTCCCAGGTATATCGCCTGGGACTGGATGATGGCTACGCGATATGCGTGAGGCAGGGTGGTCAACGAAGGTCAAGGTCGGTGGAAGCCGACTAATTTGTCGTCATATGCACCCCAGGCGTATCGCCTGGGGGGTTTACCTCAATACGCGATACGCGTAGAAGGTCAAAACCCGTAAAAAGGGGTTTCGCGATTTAAAAGTCGATTTTAGGGTTCTATTTCAGGGACTACGACTTGCAGCTGGCTTAAAAGCAAAGCCACATATAGAGTCACGTGTGAAAACAATGAAGAGTGACTGGTCTGCGGTGCATGATATGCTATCATGGAATAATACAAGTGGTTTTGGTTGGGATTACCAAAATGCTATGCTCGAAGCTCCCCAACCTGTTTGGCAAGCTTATATACTGGTATTATATAATCATTTAAAACTATAGATTATTTTTCAATTCTGGTTACTATATTTCTGTATTATTATTATTATTTTATATTTTGTTAACTTTAATCATGATGATGTGATTTGTTAGGTGCACAAAAATGCTGCAAAATGGAGAGGAAAGAAATTTCCTCATTACTGGGACTTGTGTAATGTATTTGGAAAGGATCGAGCAAATGGAAGAGATGCTCAAACAGTTGCTGATATTTTATCTGACATAAACAGGGAAGAACAAGAACAAGAAGCTGTTGGAGATGGATTAGATGATATAGATGTTGATCATCAACTAAACAGTCCTTCATATGTTGCTTCCAGAGAAGAATCAAGTACACAACGAAAAAGAAGAAGGCGTAATAGCTGGGACCCTCTAATGAACAGCTTGAAAGAGTCAGCTGAAATAATTAGTGCAGAGATTAAAGGGGCTTCAAATACCTTCAGTAGAGTTTTTGGAACAGAAAGCAATAGAGAAGAACTACGTAACAACCTTTTTGCAGAGATGAACAAAGTTGACGGTTTGACTAACCGTGAGTGTGATAGGGCTGTATGTAAGCTCGCACAGAATGAGGAGTTGATGGTGGTTTTTTTTAAGGTTGATAAAGAACGAAAACTTGAATGGGTAAAGAACATGCTCGACGATACCTTTTGAACGTGGTATATGAGGAATTTGGATTATATTTAACTTTTTAGGTGGCAAATTCTGGTTATTTTTAATTTTTTTAGTTGGAAACTTATGGATGTTTTCCATATTTCTTAGTTAAAAACTTTGGATGATTTTCATTTTTTTAGTTGTATTCCATTCCGTTATCTTTTTATGTCTACCAAACAACATGAAGTAATGATTCATTCCATTCCCACAGGATAACCAAACATGACAATGGAATGGTAATGATTCATTTCATTCCGTTGTCCATTCCATTCCCTCTTCCATTCCATTCCCCCATCCATTCCATTACCCCATACCAAACAGACCCTAATTGCCAACTTAAAACACTGGTGGGTCCAATTAAATTCAACCCTTTCTTTTATTTTGTTGAGCCCACCTCCTAATTTGAAGACCACATATTTGTTTTGTCAAAATAGAAGTCTCGTAGTCACCATTCTAACATCCAACTGCAAAATTAAAACCAACTCCATTTTTCCTTCATTTATATCTCTTGTAAATTTATTCAACATTATTTGTTATCAACTTAAGTTACAAGTTGATAATAAATAAATATTAGCCATTCTCATTAAAGCTTCACTCCTCGTTTTAAGTGTAGACTTATTGCACCGCGTAGGCGGTTTTGTCATGTTGGTATTTTAGTGTGCAAATATGAGTCGACGCGTATTTGCATATTAACGAGACTAACGGGGGTTCGGGGGGAGCCCCCCGAGAGAAGCGAGGTCCGAGGGGCGGCAGCCCCTGGCGGGGTCCAAGGGGCAGAGCCCCTGGCTGGGGTCGAGCTGACATAATTATTTTGGAACAACGTTACTATATAGAAAATGCATTAGAAAATTCATTTTCGGACATAGTGACATAATTATTTTGCCACGCGTTATAAGTAACAAATCAATTAAAATTTGATCTTATCCATAAGCAGTTTATGGAGTAACTGCCAAATCAAAAACCGAATTGGATATATATCCATGATTCGTTTTCTTCCGAGAACAACTTGGATCAATTCTCTGATCAAGATCCTATGCAAACATAAACATCCATAACCTTTGAATGTTATCGATTTTATCCGGACGTTAGTTGGTATACACTCCAATTAATCGTTCTGAAAGTGTTTTTCATCACGACTTCGATTTGCTATCAGGATACCAATACCCTTAATTACAACATGTCATAACCTACAAAGCCACAAAAACAAATAAATGTAGTACACTGATGTGCTCGGAACGACACTAAAAACACTAATAAAATAGACCTAAACCTAGACCTAAGACACACCTAATTTTACCAAAATAACCTAAACCGAACCGAACCCTAAGGCAGTGAACCTGTCGGATTATAGTAAAGCTAAGGCAAGACCGGAATATCGAACCTAGGACACTATGAAAACAAGAATTAACTTAGACTAGAAAATGGAAATACTTAGTAATTTGGATTGGTTTTTTGGATTGAATTAAGATTTAACTAACTTAACTAAATAACGAGCAAACAAACGAAAACAGGAAAACTTTAGGGAAACTCAGATGAGAAGAAGCACCACCTAGACCTAGACTTCTTATTCAACACTCACAACTCAACTCGGTTATAGAAATCCTGATAGCAGTTAGTTCACCTTTTAAGTCCTTCCTAACAGATAATCCTACACTCGAACAAGAGTTCACCTTTTGGGTACTTCCTACTTCAGCTAAACCTAATCACCCTCGAATCTAATCTAAGGCACCTTAGGCTAACGGGAGTTACCACTAACAAACTGCAATGATTCAAAATAGCAAGCTAGACAATTGACCTAGGGATTTTCCTTTTGGGACAACTCGATCCTAAGCAATTAACCAACCCAACTACCCAATAGCTATCACCTTTTTAAGTCAATTTAGCTAGCAACACACAAGGTCCAAATCATCAAATATTAACTAGACCTATAACCACAATTAAGCAATTATGTTAAAATGCAAGAATAACCTACAAGCTAACTACTTTACCCAAACCGGAAGACATCCGCAAGCAAAGCAAGGTCCAATCAATAACTAACAATTTAAATCAAGTATATAAACGCATCATCACAGCAAACTAGTGGAATTGAAAAGACTATCAAACATCAATCAGATAACTAAAACCGAATTAAAGTTGTAAACATCAAATAATAGTCATAATGGTCTAGGTGGTGACAAAGTAATTAGCCAACCACCATGAGATAGTCACAAACACAGAAAAGTTCCAGAATTTGTAAACAAGACATGGTTTATGATCTAGCAATTACAATAACCGAAAATAAAGAAAGAACCGGAGTAATGATTTGATGATGAATTGTTCTCCCGGTTGACTCTCCTTGATTCCAGCTCTTCCCTGCTCCGAAAATCGCCTCTACTCACTCTGAAAATCGTCTGCCAGTCGAGAATGCGAATTACAAACCCTAACATCGATTTTATATCGACTAAGCAATTTTTGCGGGTTTTAGACCTCCAAGCGTATCGCTTGTAGGTGTGTTCTCTCTAGGCGATACGCCTACCGCCTATGTCGCGACAAAACAGTCGGTCAAACCGACTTATGACTTCTGTTGACTTCTTCTTTCCGCACGTATCGCGTACCACTCATCAGGTCTCAGGCGATACGCCTGGGACAGCTTGTTCAGCCCTTCTTACTTTCTTCTTAATTTCCAACTTGGCCTCGGGATTTGAATAACACTTGCAAACTTGCATAAAAACATGAATAAAAGACTAAAGGACCAAACTTAACTAAAAACATAATAAATGACTCAAAGTGGACTTAAAACCGACTCAAATAATATACAAAAGACCCTGAAAATGGGATGTGTTTGCAACACATCAAACATTCCCACACTGACTCTTTTTTCGTCCTCAAAAAATACTGCAATGGAATCATAACTAGGAAATTGACTTCTAAACATTTAACATTTAACTTAAACATCCACCATACAATTCCACATTCCATAACGTACTAACACACTAGCTACGATTGTCGATATTTCGATCCGACTAAACCCAACCACCAACCTTTTCTTTCGCCCCCATGTGTTTATGAAATTACCAGATATAAGTTCAGTCGCCTATGGATCCCATTAAAGAAAGGTCAAGTTCAACCTACTACCGAATCTTAATCAGTCTAAGCAAAGGGTATAAATGATTTAAATTTATATATTTTCTCCAACCCCCCTTAAACCAGATACTAAGATGTCCAAAGAATAACTATTTATTTATATGCAAATTCTTGAGCATTTATTCTCTAAACTAAAATTTCTTTTCTTCTCTTTTTTTCTTTTCTCAATTTTTTTTCTCTTTTTCTTTTCAATTGGTTACTTTTACCTAACTTACCAACGGACATCATCAGAGGTATTTTTTCACAAGGTCTTACCCCCGAAATCATACATGAGTATTTTGCCCGCGAGATCCGGAACATCATCAGAGGCATTTACCACTGGATACTATCCTTAGTTCGTACATGAGTATTCTGTCCCTTCACTCTAATTCATTAACCAGATTATTACCTAATATGCTCATTGGAAATTCTAAGGACATAAGAGTATCTAGCCTAAAGCGGTCTCTTACTTCCTAATCATCAGATTCAGCATTCCTATCACTCCTAAAATGGGAACCCACTAGCAGACTGATTAGCATATTTTATACAACAATAAACACACAGGCTATTTAAGCTACTCCTAGGTCAGCTGGGCCTACCGACACATCATAGATTAGTAATGTTTTCCATTCAACCAAACTTAACACATTTCCCAAATATTATGATTATTTAACATTTAGCACAAAATTAGACAATCAATTCCCAGTTTCCTATCATTTCCCATTTAAATGCAGCCAGAATCTTGGACATTTTTGAACAATTTTTTAATTTTTTTCAATTTTTTTTGTTTTAAAGACTCAATACGAAAGTATCCCATCCCCACACTTGAATCACACATTGCCCTCAATGTGGAATGGAAATAAAAATAAAGCAGAATAAAAGCACGAAAATAAATAAAATAAAACAAGTTGAAACGTGTTCACCTGAAATTCTAGAGTCTCAGCACATCAGCCGCAAAGAAACCACCGCAAGTCCAGTAAACAGAAATAATAAGAATTGCAAATTGAAAAAAAATTTCTGACTTACCTCATCCAGGCGTATCGCCTACATCCATGCATTTCCCAGGCGATACGCCTGGAACTGCATACAACCGGATACTGCTTCAAGATGCAAGCGTATCGCCTATAACCTACCAACCTCCAGGCGATACGCTTGGAACGTGATTTCCAGAGAATTTTTGGAATTTGACCCCAAAAATTTTCTATCTCTTTTCTCCACAGCAGAACTATGGTCGAAATTTTCAGCAAAAAAACCTACACTTTTGACCTGCACTACTCACATTTGCCAATTTCCAAGTCTCCAGGATTACCTGCAAATACCAAAAACACAAAACCAAAAGACGCACAATGCACGAAAAACTAAAAATTGCAGAAATTAAAAGACATAACTACAATACTATACAATCGGATACTGCATCAATTAGCACAAATCAGAAAAATAACCTCCCAAACCATCTGGAGGCTTCGATTTCACATCTTTAAACAACCAACTACCGGTTTTCACCCGGTTTCTATTCTGGCAATTACCTACCAACTTCCTAACCCATAAAGCAACCAACTTGAGCAACTCCAACATCATTTTAACCTTCCAATGCTTAAACCGACCCGATAAAAACTTAATTTTCTCTAGAAAATTCAAATCCGGGTCATGTTTACTAACAACCACATGCAACCTCCCCACACTTGGCCTAAACTCTATCTCATCATGCACAATACCTAAATCACCAAGTCTGCCCTTTCTAACTACCTCTTCAACCACCAATTCACTCTCCACACCTACCAACTCTTCGGGTTCTCCTAACGGGTCAAAATTCTCATTCTTATCAAATAAAATCTCTAACCCCCCGAGATCTTCCCCACACTTAACCTCTATCACAACTTCATCCTTAACTTCTTCAACTACCTCACCGGGTTTCACTAATGGGTCAAAGATTTCATTTTTGTCAACTAATTCGGCTAACCCCCTGGTGTTCTTCTCACACTCATGTTCCTCAACCTCTCCATCCTCTTCATCCTCTAACCGATTACCTATCACCACTAGGTCTATGAATGACATCAAAGTACCTATCAAACACACCGATTCGGTGCCCCTATCCTTACGTCTACCCACTTCGAACACAACACTCTCATGATCAACCCTCAAAGTGATGGTGCCCGCGAAAACATCAACTAGCGCCCGGGCGGTCCTAAGGAAAGGCCTACCTAAAATCAAAGGGCAGCTAGCATCATATGCACTGTCAACTACCACAAAGTCTATAGGGAACAAAAATTTATCAATTTGAACAAGCACGTTTTCCACTATCCCTTTGGGTCTAACCACCGACCTATCTGCTAAAGAGATTGTCATCCTAGTCGGTTCTAACTCGCCTAATCCTAGGTGCATGAAAATAGAATATGGCATGACATTAATAGAGGCACATAGATCAGCTAAAGCACAAGTAACAGACGAATCACCAAAAGAGCACGGAATTGTAAAGGTACCAGGATCAGTCAATTTTTCAGGCAATCTATTTTGAACTACAGCAGAACAATTTGCATCAAGAGTAACATCAGAAAAACTTTCAAACTTCTTTTTATTTGTTAACATGTCTTTTAAAAATTTAACATACTTAGGCATTGGTTTTATAACATCAGTGAAAGGTAAGGTAACCCTAAGTTGCTTAAGAAGCTCTAAAAACTGCCCATATTCACGCGCATTCTTTTGTTGAACCAGTCTCTCAGGATATGGCACCTGCTTCAAATCATCGGCCGTGATCGGCTGAGGCGCAAAACGAACTCTTTTCTTCTCTCTTACCGCCTCCCACTTCAGCGGCTTCTCTCCATCCGATGATCTCTTCACTCCTTCAGCCTCGACGTTTGGTGCGGTACTTGCTGGCGTAACGCTCTCGTGCACCCTCCCGTCAGGCGTCTCTAACACTATCTCCTCATCGACCGGCTCCTCATCAACAACCGCCGGCGATGGACTCTGAACAACTCTCCCGCTCCTAGTAGTGATGGCATTGACATTAGCATTGGGATTCTTTTAAGTACTACCAGAAAATTGACCTCCACGGGAATTGAGCTCCTTCAGTTGCTTCGTGATATCTCCCACCGAACGCTGCAAATCCAGGAACGAAGCTTGTTGATTTCTCAGTAACGTGTCATGTTCAGCTAGCTTCTTCTGCGTCCCTTCATCTCTCGCCACAATCTGCTGCAGGATCTGGGTCTGGTTAGCCATAAGCTCCCTAATCTCCTTTAAACCAGGCCCGTCATCTCCTCCACCATAGTTATTCCTCGGCGGAAAACCAGGTGGGTTACCTCCCTCTCGCCATCCTGAATTCTGGACACTCCTCCACCCAGACTGGAAAGAATTACCGAACTGGTTTCGGTTTCCAATGTAATCCACCTGTTCAGCGGGAGCAAGCGGGCAGTCTCGAGTGTCATGAGCGCCTCTGCACAGCTCACATTTAGCTTTGATATGGAGTTTGATTTCTTCTAAAGCTTTGTAAATATTCTCTAACTCCCTAGGTGGCATGGTTTCTGAGCCAATGTGATTGACACCCCGGGTAGATGTAGATGGTGTGAGTGATCTAGTCGGGGCCAAGGTGGCTCTCCGACCTCCGGGTGCCTGCTGTTCAGCAAGTGCGAAGCTCTCGAAAAGTGATTTGCATTCATCCACAGTGAGCTTCTCCATCATATGTCCTCCAGCCGAAATGTTGAAATCCTTCTGAACAGAATAAGGAAGTCCATTATAGAACTTTTCTATGATCGCCCAGTCCGTCAACCCGTGTTGCGGACATCTACTCAGAAGGGTGTTGAATCTCTCGTATGCGACCGAATAAGGCTCATCGGGTCCATCCTGAAGGAGTGGATTTCCTCCCGAGTACGTGAAGCCTTGGCTGGAGGATGATATTTCTTCAGGAATTTAGCAGTCAGATCGTCCCAGGTGGCGATCGAATTTGGCGGGAGCGTCTCAAGCCACTCGGCGGCTCGAGACGTAAGGGAGAATGGGAACAGACGCAGATAAATGATTTCGTTCGCGACTCCCGTGAGTCCGAACGTATTGCAGATTCGGGTAAAGCGTGAGATATGCGTCGGTGCATCTTCGTCCTCACGTCCATGAAACTGAATGGAATGCGTCAAAGCGTTGATGACGTGAGACGGAATTTGCCAATTCGCGGTGTTGGCAATATTAGGTTGCGCGATAGCAAACCGGGCCTCGGTGACTCCGGCGCTGGCCTGTTCGTGGACGGTGCGACGTGCCGCCATGGATGATAAATCGGGGAATGGAATGGGTTTGGTGTCGCGTGTGGTTTGTGTGGAAGAAGATGGTTTGGACTGAGTGGTAGAAATGATGAATGCCTCTAGCTCCGTGCGAAGAAGGCGAAACCGTTCACGAATATCCGCGTCGGGATCAGAAAATGGTGAAAGCTCAGGAGGACCTCGTGAACGGGTGTGTGGCATAAAACGAAAAAAAATAAAAATAAAAATTTAGAAAAATTAAAATCCTAAAAATCTAGACTCGAAGGCAGAAATCCTAAGACTCTAGACACGGAAAAACCTAAAAGACTCAAAATTTCCTAACAACGACCTAAGTTAATTTTGCTATTGCCAAGTGTCCCCGGCAACGGCGCCAAAAACTTGATGTGCTCAGAACGACACTAAAAACACTAATAAAATAGACCTAAACCTAGACCTAAGACACACCTAATTTTACCGAAATAACGTAAACCGAACCGAACCCTAAGGCAGTGAACCTGTCGGATTATAGTAAAGCTAAGGCAAGACCGGAATATCGAACCTAGGACACTATGAAAACAAGAATTAACTTAGACCTAGAAAATGGAAATACTGAGTAATTTGGATTGAATTAAGATTTAACTAACTTAACAAAATAACGAGCAAACAAACGAAAACATGAAAACTTTAGGGAAACTCAGATGAGAAGAAGCACCACCTAGACCTAGACTTCTTATTCAACACTCACAACTCAACTCGGTTATAGAAATCCTGATAGCAGTTAGTTCACCTTTTAAGTCCTTCCTAACAGATAATCCTACACTCGAACAAGAGTTCACCTTTTGGGTACTTCCTACTTCAGCTAAACCTAATCACCCTCGAATCTAATCTAAGGCACCTTAGGCTAACGGGAGTTACCACTAACAAACTGCAATGATTCAAAATAGCAAGCTAGACAATTGACCTAGGGATTTTCCTTTTGGGACAACTCGATCCTAAGCAATTAACCAACCCGACTACCCAATAGCTATCACCCTTTTAAGTCAATTTAGCTAGCAACACACAAGGTCCAAATCATCAAATATTAACTAGACCTATAACCACAATTAAGCAATTATGTTAAAATGCAAGAATAACCTACAAGCTAACTACTTTACCCAAACCGGAAGACATCCGCAAGCAAAGCAAGGTACAATCAATAACTAACAATTTAAATCAAGTATATAAACGCATCATCACAGCAAACTAGTGGAATTGAAAAGACTATCAAACATCAATCAGATAACTAAAACCGAATTAAAGTTGTAAACATCAAATAATAGTCATAATGGTCTAGGTGGTGACAAAGTAATTAGCCAACCACCATGAGATAGTCACAAACACAGAAAAGTTCCAGAATTTGTAAACAAGACATGGTTTATGATCTAGCAATTACAATAACCGAAAATAAAGAAAGAACCGGAGTAATGATTTGATGATGAATTGTTCTCCCGGTTGACTCTCCTTGATTCCAGCTCTTCCCTGCTCCGAAAATCGCCTCTACTCACTCTGAAAATCGTCTGCCAGTCGAGAATGCGAATTACAAACCCTAACATCGATTTTATATCGACTAAGCAATTTTTGCGGGTTTTAGACCTCCAAGCGTATCGCTTGTAGGTGTGTTCTCTCTAGGCGATACGCCTACCGCCTATGTCGCGACAAAACAGTCGGTCAAACCGACTTATGACTTCTGTTGACTTCTTCTTTCCGCACGTATCGCGTACCACTCATCAGGTCTCAGGCGATACGCCTGGGACAGCTTGTTCAGCCCTTCTTACTTTCTTCTTAATTTCCAACTTGGCCTCGGGATTTGACTAACACCTGCAAACTTGCATAAAAACATGAATAAAAGACTAAAGGACCAAACTTAACTAAAAACATAATTATTGACTCAAAGTGGACTTAAAACCGACTCAAATAATATACAAAAGACCCTGAAAATGGGATGTGTTTGCAACACATCAAACATCCCCACACTGACTCTTTTATCGTCCTCGAAAAATACTGCAATGGAATCATAACTAGGTGGGCTCATATCGGGGAAGTGGGTTTGAAGATCGGAGGAAGCCTCCGCCACCGGCGGGGTTGTCGGCCGGTGGAGGGTAGGCATGAAAGGGGTTGTTCGAGGCTGTCTTAAAGTAATAGACGGAGACCGGGAGGTAGTTCTGGTCAGTCGTTGTCACAGAAAAGAGTACCGGTTTGATGACGGGGGTGACAGGTGAACACCAGTGTGTCTCGTGGCTGTTTTGTGAAGGTTTTTCAGCAGGGGGAGCTGCTCTCATGATTTTCAGTCCTTGATCAGTTTGTTCGTGATAAGAGGAGACCGGCGTAGTGCGTGAAAAACGAACGGAAGTCCGTCAAAGCAGGTGGCTTTAGATTGTGTTCGTTTAGGGGGGTAAAGAAAGCGGTAGAAGTAAGGTAGCTTGTTTTCTTGGTCGGTGGAGAAGCCTCTTGAACAAAAGTGATTAGTAAAGGTTGCAAGAAAAAGAAAAAAAAAGTGGGTGTGACATTATGGCGTTGGGGTTCAAATCAGGTGGCTTTGGATGTGGCCGGGGTGAGGTCGTTGATCCTTGAAGAGTCGAGATATTAGTGAAAGGTTCCAACGGGATGCCATGTGAGATGTTATAAGTGTGGTTAACGTGATTGGGGTTGAACCGAGATGACTTTAGGACGTGACCGAGGTGAAGGTCGGGTGTTCGGTACAAGTCGAGATGGTTCGAGATCATGAAGATGGTGACTTCGTTGCAATGAAGAAATGCGTAAACAAACACCGATTAAGGGGGTGAATGTTGGGTTAATCTCGGTTTATTCACGGGTTACGGGTCGCGGGTTTAATGGGTCAGTTAGAGTTTAAGTTATTTAATCACCATGTTTATTTAATGGGCAAAATGTGGTCAATGTTTCTGTTGCTTTTACCGAATCACTAGGAGAAAGTGGGTAAGTGGTGAATAGGTCTTTAGGTAGACTAGGTTTTTATGTGGGTGGAGTAGTCCACATTCTTTGTGTGTAAGGCTATATATATAACCATCTAAATAGTTTATTAAAGTACCTTTCCATTTCATCTTCCCAGTTTACGTACCAACCATTTCTTCCATATTGAGCTTTCATTTTTTCTTCACATTTCATATAGATAGTTAGTTTGTATTGTGTGTTTTGAGGGGCCTGATCCAACATACGCTTTTTTTAAAGCGTATTTTTCATTGTTTTATGTTTTAAAGTGAGTTACTTTCATTTATGTAGTAGACTTGTTTTATGTTTTAAAGTGAGTTACTTTCATTCATGTAGTAGACTTACATGATTGTCTTAGCATACAATAAGGATTTTCATTATCTAATCCATTGATTTTCAAAGCAGTTCACTAGGTTCAGAAAAAAAATCTCAAAAACCTTAAGTAAAAACAATGGTACAAACAATGTAGAACGAAATGTTGCTTATTATGCATCCGCACGTTGCAGCGGGCCACCGCAAGTAAAAACAAAGATACGTCCAAAACGATTCCAACAAAAAATTATCTAATAAACGACTAAATTTTTAAAAACAAACCTACGGTAGTAACTTTTATGAGAAATAGATGACACTTAAAATGTAGTTAAATGTGTTTAAAGTAATTAAATATGTTTTAATTAGATATTATTTTTTACCCTTCTAGTTCCTAATTTCTCTCCATAGTTACATGTGTATATTTAGATTATCAAGAATTCATATACATAAAGTTGTGTAACCACCCGCGCTTCATGGCGGGTCATCGTAGTCTAACATCTCTATAGCTTTGACAACTTGCATATTACCCATACATCTTCTCAGTCATCTATCAACTTCATCTTTCTCCATAGTCTACAAACTTAACTTTCTAAAGCTTAGCTTTCATTTTCATCATCAACCTTTTTTACTTTCCTTCTCTGTTTCAATTAACAAATCAAGAATGTGTAACAAAAAATAAAGTAAATTCATCTGAAAAATAAACAAACCCAGTGAACCATAAAAAAAGTAAAACCATCACATATTACCAAACCAAATGAGAAGATGAAAATAAAAATGAAACCTAAAAGTAATAAAACTTTTAAAGACAACCTAAGCTCATCACACCATCTCAAACCAACCACAAAATCATCGCATCCAATATTAACTATTTTCCCTTTCTCCAAATATTCTATCAATTGAATCACACACTTGTTATTTCAAGATCAGTTCATCATACCCATATGAAGATCTCCTTTTCATCCATCTTCTTCACCTTCATCACCACCCTCTCATTCCACACCATCACTTCCACCATAATTCAACATTCCGCCGGCAACAACCTCCTCACCGACATCCCCTCCCACATCACCTCCTCCACCGCAACTCCGACGGCGGCGTCACCGTCACCCGCAACACCAAAGATGCATGCCTACTCGATGTCACTCAGGAGCCCTTCAAAGTCAACCACAGCGTCCCCTTCACCTTCAACCCCATCGTTCTTTGATTTTGTGCGTTTCTTGATTCTCTCTCTTCCTCTCTGCAATCCTCCGTCTTCTCTCTCTAAAGCCGCTTCATGTGGTTGTGGTTCTTGGCGGCGATGGAGATCGAATAGGAAGACCGATGATGGAGGACTTTGTGGAGAGAGGAACAAATCTATTAAAAAGGGAGATGTGTTGGAAGCTGGAGCTAGCTATTCTCGGGTACACAGCTGGCTTACATTGATAGCAGCTCAACTTTATGTGGCTGAATATTATTGGTCTTTATTATGTGCTGGCTAAAACTTATTGGTTTAAGGATGTACAGTAATATGTGAGGAGGGGAAGAAATTGAAATTGTTATATATATAAATAAAGTGTATATAAAATGTACCGATCAAACCTCCCCAACTTAACCCTTTCTCGTCCCGAGAAAATAAAAGACATTTAAGACTATCATGACAAAAACGAAGGCCCCAAAGATTCCATAAACTTGCCAGATTTTAGTATCAACTAACACATATCATGAACAATTAGTAGTACATGTGAATGCACCATTATGTGAAGACAAAGCCTTTCAAAAATTCAAATAGGAGGTTCTCACAAGATTTCGTACTCTCATAACACTTTTTTTGGTTTAGCATTTCACTCTTTTAGTAATTCAAACAAAATTGTGTTCCATAGGCTTGTATATAGTTTTAATTCTCCACCACATATTAGTACTCATGCATATGTCAAATTGTTTTGAAGTGGGTTGTAATGTGGCTAAGGGTGGGTCAAAGGCTAAAATTGGTTTAATCTAATTGAGCATGGTAATTCCCAAAGGATCTTCCCCATAACCTTGTCTTCATTTTTGCATCAAGAACTAACTCTCTTTATCCATCACTTTGAGATCTTGCAACAACTATTTTCTTTTTCTTTTTGTACTTGCATACTTCGAAAATGTAGAGCAACAACATCTGTTTTCTTTTTTTTTCTTTTTTTTAAGGTTTTTCACCTTTTATTCATTCTCTTTTGAAGGTCAATTTTCCACCTTTTACTTGCAAACTTCATATTTATTCCCTTGTAATCTCAGAAATCAAACCCAAGCAAACCCAACCCAGTACACATGCTCAATTAAGGTTCAATCTTTAAGAAGGCTTAAAATGGTTAGGCTAAAAACACATGGGTTAAACAAAATGAAAGGATTCAAATTTAAGCTCAAATTGGTTTACTAAGGGATAAATGTAAAGGTAGGAATGGGATATACTAGGTTTACCTAATTTGCCATAATCATCCATATGCATGAATATTTGTAATTTTGAAGAAACCATATGCAAGTTCTAGATTACAAGCCATTTGAACACTACCCTCATGAAGAAATATACATAACTGATATGTATGTGTTAGTCAAGTAAAGGCACAATATCTCACTAGGTTAAACCTCCAATTTGACATAATTGAACCAAGGACATAAGCTTCACATAACATAAACATAGCTTTTGAAGGCAAAGTTTTAAAACTAATTGATCTGAATGAGTAGTTGACACATTTTCATTTTCGACCATTTTTTTTCAAACTTCTCAAACGTTCGACCGATAGACACAAAATTATGAGGGCCATGATTCAATTGCCTACTTTAAACAAAAACATAGTTAAAGAAAAATAAATACTACTCAAAACGCACAACTCAAAATTATATAGTTAACTAACACTACCCAAATATCGAGTTAAAGCATCAAAATATTAAGACTAAAAGTGATAGAAATGGGACAAATGAACCTGATGATGAATGGAAGTGCTCGCTCCCGGTTAAATTGCATTGTCTTCATGAGAGATCGAACACCTATTCCACATTCTTCTTGTAAATTTAGATGTCTTGAACATATTCGATGTTGCTCCATATCTCTTTGATTCTTTTTTTAAACAGAACTTCAAAACAACTTTTTAGCAACTCAAAAATAAAAAATAAGACTCCCCTCCTCAACTTAAAACATGGCAATATCCTCAGTGCCAATAAATTTGGAGATAAGTTAACAAGCATTTAAAATAAATGAGCTTGTTGCCTCATAAATCAGTAAAATCAAATGTGTTCTCCCCAACTTAAAGTTTACAAAATGACGTTTGATATTTTTTTAAATATATATATATATATATTTATATGCTTTTGGGTAATGAAACAAAAAATATATGTGTGTGTGTATATATATATATAGAATTGGGGTATAATACATCCACCAAATTCCCTACATCCTCTACATCCACTCTTTTTTTTCAAAAAAAACACCAAAAAACATTCTTTTAATTTTTTTTTTAAAAACATCATATGTCAAATCGCTATATATTCTTTCTGGAACACCTTTTTTTAAAAAAATTTATGGCGTTTTTATTATTTTTTCAAAAAAAACGCCAAAAAATACAAAAAAAATAAAAAAAATAAAAATATGTTTTCAAAAAAATGTGTGTTTTGATGCGTCTAGAAGAATGGTGTTTTTAGAAAAAAAATAATTAAAAAAAATGTTTTTTTGGTGTTTTTTTTTGAAAAAAAAAACCGAACAAAAAACACCAAAAAAAAAACACCACAAAAATTAAAAAAAAAGTGTCCTAGAAAGCTAACATAGCGATTAGAGGTGTAGTGTTTTAAAATTTTTTTTGTTAAAAAGTATTTTTTTGGTGTTTTTTGTGAAAAAGAGGGTGGATGTAGAATAACTCACATCTCTCTCTCTATATATATATATATCATAAATATAAATAATAACTATATAAACAAAATTAAGAAACGGGTTTTCACCCAGTTTCCCACGGTGGGCGTCAGTCCGGCTCATACCAAATGTATTGCTTTGCTTGTGATAGAAAATGCTTTTGTTGTTGATTCGTCCAATGCCCTGGCATCTTTCCCTTTATGACTTGAAATCCATCCTTTTTAGGTACAGTTTGAGTAGGGCTTGTTGGATATTGTATGTCCATACCCGACAATTTCTAAGAACCCGACCCGGTTGTGGTTTGTAAGAGTTACACTGAGGACAACGAGAACCGAACACGTATAACTAGTAAAAGTCGTTCTGAGAAAATAGAAATGATTTAATATTGTTATTTATATATTAAGATAAATAATAATTTAATCATTTCATATTATTAATTTATTAATAATAAGAGCAAAGAATTATAAATATTAATTGTTAATAATTATTAGTCAGTGAAAATACAAATAATAAAATATTATTATTAGTATTCCAAATTAAATAAAAGATAACTAAATAATTTTAGTTTATTTAATTAGCTTTATTGTGGTTGGATAATATTGATTAGATAAATAGTTATTTAATAGATAATTATCTACAACTTTCCAAATCTGGTACCTTCCATTTCTGGCAGGTCTCTAGAAACTTTCCATATTTAGCAAGTCTCCCAAAAATGAAAGTTTCTCAACCCGAATACCTGAAGATCCAATCAAGTTCAAGAGGAGTCTTGGCGTTAGTGGGAGCCGAAGAAGACAACAAGATGCCATTTTCATCCTTGTGTGTTGTTTTGTCCCTAGACTTTATTCGGTATTGCTAAAAGGCTGTAGCAATACCGAAACCCTAGATAAGGCCGAATACATGTACATATTGTGTTTGTGTTGCTTACTTTATTTAACCAACTTAAACACATTAAAATTGTTTTAAAATTAGTTTAAAAGATCTACAATCAAAAGATAAATGAGTTTTAAAATAAGGTACTTTAACTCAACAAATATATATTTAATCAATTAAAGAGTTTTCGAAATTTATGAAATTTATAAACTCTTAAATTAGGTTATCTAATTTGACTGTCCCGAGCGATGATAGGGTTTGCGATAAATAATCACCAACTAAAAGCTGATTAAATAACTCTATTTGGTAAGTCTAAAATTAATAGTTTATGCCGTCCCAGGTCAAGCCCAACTTGGAGTACATTTACCGAAACGTCAGTATTGGAGCTACAACACCGTACTTGGCATGTAGGTTGTATTCTAAGGTACAACTATTGGAGCTACAACACCGTATTTGTGCATATGGCCACCTCGGATAACTATTCCTCTACTTTGCAGGGGGTCACGTTATTGGAGCTACAACACCGTAACATGGATCCTTGTAAATAGAAGTGGGCATAGATGAGGCTAAACGTATCGCATAAAACATTCGATGTTATTGCGGCCTCATAAACGGGTATTGTGACTGGTCCTCACAAATGACAATCGTTGTCTGTCTATTTATTAAATTACTATTGATTGCATGCTACAGTTGCCTTTAGTAATTAAATTAAATGGAATCCCATCCTTTATTCAATTAGAACTTACCATAATCGAATTTAGGCTAAACATCGAAAATACTAAATTAAGTTGTCTTAATGTTTCAGATGACCAAAAACAACGAAAATAATGAACTTAATGACACCAACTTCCTTGACTGGTTCCGCAATCTCAAGATTGTTGCGGTTCCTGCTCAGCCTGCAAATAATATTGCGGCTGCTCGTGCAGCGCATGACCGCCTGGTAAGGGATGCTAACCAAGTATCCTGCCTGATGTTGGCCACTATGTCTCTAGAACTTTAGAAGAACATGGAGGACTTGAGTGCTTTCCAGATGATTGGACAACTGAGGGGCATGTTTGTGACACAAGCCCGTCAGGAGCGCTATGAGGTTGTAAATAAACTTATATCATGTAAGATGGCTGAAGGCGCTCCTGTCAGCCCTTATGTGGACAAGATGAAATCGTATATTGACCGCTTGGAGAAGCTCCAGTATGCCATTCCTCCGGAATTGGCTACCGACCTGATTCTTCAATCACTTTCCAGTTCGTTCTCTCAGTATATGGTAAACTATAATATGAACAACTTGGTGAAGACAGTGTCAGAGCTTCATCGGATGTTGAAAACTGCTGAGATCAACATCGCCTCTAACAAGACCCCTAGGGTCTTGGCGACCAAGTCGACTGGTGTCAAGAAGCCCGATCGTAAGAGGAAACGTCCCTCTACTGGAAAGGGTAAATCTCCTGCCACCACTCAGTCTGGTGCCAAGGGCAAAGGGAAGGGAAAGAAGACTTCCAAAGCAGTGTCGTCGCATGATCAGCGCTAATGCTTTGAGTGTAACAAGATGGGACACTGGAGAAGGAACTGCCCTGAGTACCTTGCTAAGGTTCAGGCTCAAAAGAATGTTGAGAGTTCTTTTGGAGGTATTTAGCCTTATGTTTCATTTTTCTAATTCCACAAAATGTGAAGCTTTGCTTACACTTTATACTTTTTTGGAACTTGAAAAATGAAGGAGATCAAAAACCAAGAGATCATGAAGCTCGCTTGCACTTCAAGGCAACTAGGGTTTATGCTCACGTTCAATTTTATAAACTTGGTATTTTTCCCTGGCTACGTCCAGGATGAATACTGTTTGATTTCCTGTTTTTGAACATGGTTTGCTTTTGATTTTGTCTGACATTATCTTCTGCATCGTATGAATAATCGCTTGTCATTTGAGCTTGTTTTCTCAATTAGTCTTTTGATTATATGTTCAAAACAACATAACGCGTATCCTGATGAATATGATTCACATAATCATGAACACATCATAAGCATTAAAGGGTGTGTGATCCTCACAATTGCTAGATGTAATCATCATTTGTCTAATAATCACTTGACTGATTAATAGCTCATTGAAATTCAACATCTTCTCATGAAGATTATCAACAAGCTAATAGACAATGAATCATCCTCTAACTTCCAAAATATTTGTATTTGATACAACATTTAAAATGAGCAATAAGGTTCCTAATTTGATCAAGAATCTGCTCAAAGAAGTTAGGATCATCAGCCTTGATTAATAGTAATAATCATTTGGATGATTAATGATTAACTAGTCAGTGACACGGGTAAATACCCGAGGCTATTATGAAAAAAAAAATTAAACTGAATAATGCATAAAGCTAAAGAGCCGATAAACATTCAATAATATGAAATTTACAAGTTAAAAAAAAGATTTGAATACAATGTTTTTGGTTACATTCGTCTGGCGACCATCTTTATCTAAAATTAAGATTCTAACACCGTTTTTGCTTTTCACTCTTAATAGAGCAACGTACAGCTGACCATAGAAGAATACCGAATTCTTTAAAAACAGTCAAACTTTAGACAGCGATTGACCTTAGTTTTTTTATGGTCATTGAAAAAAAAACGAAATTAGAAATTGTCTTCTTTGAAATCTGAAAGCAATCCGCTTATCTGTTGAATCAATGAAAGTCTTGGAATAATCATCCGATTCGTTGATCAAAACCTAAGCAATATGGATCTAAAAAACTCATGTTTATTATATAGATAGATGATTAATGAATACCTAAACCTTAACATTCCTATAATATAATTTTATACAAATAGTTATAAGTTAAAATTTGAAATCCTGCAAAGTTAAATTGTTAACTCTTGAATCCAGGAAAATTAAGCATCAAGAAATTGAAGCTTAAACATATAGGATACCCCTTATGCCAATATTACCCTAACCAGATAAATTCCCTAATCCATAATTTGCCTGCTCAAGTCTAGTATCAAGAAATAGTTCATGCTGTTAACTATACTTGACCATGAAATATACTTCTAAAATCCTTTAGGATTAATGTTTCATCCAAGAGAAAGGAAGCAATTCCTTTAAGTGTTGGACTGTAACGAAACATGAAGTATAATTGTGAACTTGAAGAAGTTCAAGTGTAACCAAATAGATATCACTATATCTGACCAACAAGTTGTTGCCTTCATCAGAAATAAGTGAACATTCTTCTGACCAAACAATTGTTGTCTTAATCAGAAAATGTGAGCGTTCTTAAAGGAGATGGATTTGAATGGAACCTGACATTCTTATCAAAGAATATTCCATAATACATTACCTGAAGAATGAAACATGAATCTATATCATATGCTTGATCTGACATTCTTATCAAAGAATATTCCATAATACATTACCTGAAGAATGAAACATGAATCTATATCATATACTTGATGTGACGTCTCAGCACAATAAGTCAAAATTTGATTTAGTATTTGGGATGTACGAATTATAACAGTTATATTTATTGTTCGAATTCATTTTAACAGTTAAAACAAGTTCAGAATTATATACATGTATTCGATTTTGATACGTTTAGTATCCTTGAATAAATAGTATTCTAAACACTCCATCAGAATTGTGCAAACGAATCAGATGTAGAAGCGTTATGACTTTGGATATGAGTTTTTCAAACTCTCCAAAATCACAAGCATCATTTGAGAACAATGATAGAGAATACACATACATATTATTCAAAAGTGTCCGTAGTCGGTCAGAATCTTGGGAACAAATCTGAAATAAGACTATTCTGACTTTGGACTCAAGTTGTTTACTATCCAAACTCACAGGCCTCATTAGAGAATGACGTTGGACGTAACTCGCATCAAAACATCTTCTTTGATTCAATAACAAGATGAATTGATTATTGATAAACTCAATTATATCCTTAGACCTGAGATACATGTGCTACCTCCCGTTTACCGGGGTCTATTCTTTGATTGTAGTCAACCGTTGTAGCGTAAATGCCAGTCATATAGGCTACTTTTGGGAATAAATCTGAAGTTTAGTGAAGCTGCATGTAGTCAATAAGGGATTCTGTACTCTTGTATTAACAATACAATAGTGAGATATCATGGCCCCTCTCGTTGATTCCAAGTGATAAGTGTAAGGCCCTACCCAAACTTACCGTGTGTTTGATGGGAAAACTTGCAATCGAGATCGAGAAACATTAAACTTAAGATAAGTTGAATTGAATCCATTCCTTATCGTTCAATAGATGTCGAATACAGAAGGAAACAATGACTAACGATAATTACCATAAAGTCTAATATCATGTTGTTTTGCAGCTGATATGCCTTGGTTATCGACTTAAGGTGTCACAACTGGTTGGGGTAGCCATGTGTAGCTAGAGCACCTCTGACTACATCTTATGATCTAGTCGGGATCTGTCCAAGTGGGAGACTGTTGGATAGTGTATGTCTAGACCCGACAATTTCTAAGAACTCGACCCGGTTGTGGCCTGTAAGAGTTACACTGAGGGCAACGAAAATCGAACACGTATAATTAGTAAACATCGTTCTGCGAAAACAGAAATGATTTAATATTGTTATTTATAAATTGATATAAATAATAATTTAATCATTTCATATTATTAATTTATTAATAATAAAGCAGAGAATTATGATTATTAATTGTTAATAATTATAAGTAGGTGAAAATATAAATAATAAAATATTATTATTAATTAGTATTCCAAATTAAATATAAGATAATTATAAAGTTAGTTTATTTGATTAGCTTTATTGTGGTTGGATAATATTGATTAAATAAATAGTTATTTAATAGATAATTATCTCTAAAACGTGGATGGATAATAGTAGTTTAAATAAACTAGTTTTATTTAGACTTATGATTATCTAAACTGGATGGATAAATGAGAGAGATTTAAATCATTTGTGGTTTATCTACAACTGATTAAGAGATAAAGGGATAAACCAAAAGAAACAATTAAATAAACCAATTTTGGCCTCCCTGCCGCCGTCGCCGCCTACTTTTTCTAGCGACCCTCTGTCGCAATCAACTGCTGGCGACCACCCTAGTCGTCGCCGTCATTCATCCGGGAACCACCGCCGTCGCCAATCGCCGCCCCCTCTGTCGCTGATTGCCACCGCACCACCGACCGATACCAGCCGCAACCCTGCTCCGACCGCCGTCAACCACCGCGCCACAGCCGTTGCGCCGCCACATCGTCGCCTTTACACTGCCTTTGTTCGCCAATGGATTTCAGCCGGATTCTCTTGGTGCAACTTTCTGCTAAGGTTTTGAACCTAATCCCGAGCTTGCTTCTCCGGTAAGTTTTCGCAATCCTAGCGCTTGTCTCGTTGAACCTCGGTGTCTCGAACAGTTGTCCGACATATTCGACCGTTCAAGATCTAAACACTTTTGGTTTAGATTAAAACATAATATGATTATGATAATTAGATAAATCATTATATTTATTTATCACGATTTATTGATTTAAATAAATATTATATATGTATCGAATTACATATATATACCTAGTGTTTGTGTGTCGGTGATTAGATCCTGTTGTTGTCACTTGGTTGTTTCGCGTTTGTTTTAATTAATATATTTTAGATATATTTACGCTTCCGCACTCTGATTTAATTAAAGAAATTAAATAAACGTAATTGTATCTGGTAATACAATTAGTAAAACGGGTTTTATTAGAAAATTAAAATTACTACCCGTGACCCGAATACCACTGGCAAAACCCAACAGGGCTAACCTAGTCACTATATGAAATCGGGTAAACAATCCCTGCATCTATCCACTTGAAAAAATCTTTCTTCACGACTTTCCTACAATAAATCTGTTGCAATGATGACCGGTAGAGTGTCATTTTCTCCCAAAAATGCATACTTGAGATGAGGTGGCACTGTTTTCAATTTTAATTCAGGTAGCCTCTCAAGTGGTGGCCTCAAATGAGAGTCAATTTGTTCAGGTAGGCTTTCCACTTGGTGTGTCCATGGAGGTCGATTTTCTTGCAAAGCCATGACAAACTCTTCATTGATTTTCTTCATGCTTTCATCCTCATCCATGCCTACCTGTTCATCAAAAAGAAATTTCTCCAATGTATGTTACACCAGATGTGTAAGATTGGACATACCCATCAATAGTGTCTGCCATGAAGCAATCACTATTGTTTGGAGTGTTATAAGCATGCTTGAAAACATTTAATCTAATCTTTCTATTACCAAATGTGATATCCACAGCCCCTTCTCGGCAATTGATTTGAGCATTTATGGTTGCTAAGAATGGCCGACCAAGAATCACATTAGGCTGTCCATCTGTATATGGACAATCAGAGTCTAATACAAGGAAGTCAATCGGGTAATAGAAATCAACCACTTTTACAATGACATCCGCTAACACTCCTCGCGGAAGCTTAAGAGATAAATCTGCCAACACCACAGTGGTGTCGGCTTTTTGCAATGGACCAAAGTCGTATTTGTCGTATGAGCTTCCGGGAAGTATGTTAACACTTGCCCCAAGATCCAAAAGTGCTCTTGGCATTTTAAACTCGCCGATTTGAATAAGAATTAAAGGAGCACCTGGATCTTTCATCTTTAGTGGCAAGGGGTTCGATAAAACATGTGCAGTCAAATCAAGCTTCTAAGGAAACTTATGGTTCCGTTTATGCGAACATAAATCCTTTAAATTTTTTGCATAAGATAGAATTTGCTTAATGGCATCAAGGAGTGGTAAATTAATTTTTACTTGTTTAAATGTCTCCCACATATCTTCCGATTGTGGACCATGTTTACCAAAAACATTTTTTTTTGTTGGTTGGATCAAAGCAGATGGATAAGGGGTGGT
>JBCNJP010000007.1:86773435-86793223 GCA_039602395.1 Deinandra increscens subsp. villosa | reverse complement strand
TTTAGAGTCGTTCCGAGCACATCAATTATTCTCCACATTTTGGTCCTCATCATTTGATTGGTTCAACTTTTCTGTTTCTTTTGAAATTGGTTTTTTCTCCTTGTTTCCGACTTTGTATTCGTTTAATGATGCATTTTCCAACTCATGCTCCTCACTATCAAATGTGTAATCCTCCACTATGCCCTCAATTAGGTTTGATGGAGGATTAACTTGATTTTCATAAGTCTTGCCACTTCGAAGAACACGTACCTCATTCACCTGTGCATTGCTAGAGCTTGCATGATTTTGATGTTGTGGGTTCACTTGAGTGTTGCTAGGAAGTGTCCCGGAGCACGAGTTGCATTTTGCTCTGCCACTTGTCCAATCTAATTTCCTAAGGCTATATGAGTTTTTTCATGAATATACAGCCTTTTATTTATCTTTTTGATCTCCTCCAAAATTTAAGTAGCAACATTGTCTGATAATTGAGGAGCTTGTCGACCTTGAGGATTTTGTTGACCTTGCTGATTTTGTTGACCTTGAGATGAGCTTGAATATTGATTTGGTCCTTGGTTATAGTTACTTCTGTAGTTTGAAGGTTGATTCATCCCTTGGTGTTGGTATTGGTTGGAGTAGTTACCCTATTGATTTGAACCTTGAAAGTTAGGATTTCATTGATTAGAAGGGTTTCCATACCTGAAATTGGGATGATTTCACAATCCTGAATGATACACTTTAGAGTTCATGTTGTATGGATTCCTTCCTCCATAGACCTCGTTTACTTCCTCCAATCCACAATTGATCCCAGAACACATGTCAGTTGTCTGTTGTATGCCCAGTGTTGCCACACTCTTGGCATGCTTCTTCAACCTGTGTCACATTAGCAGAATACATTTCTCTACCTCTCATTAGCATAGCCAACTGTTTTTTCTGTATTTCCTAATCTATCACTTTCTTGAGAGTTAGAAACATTAAGCACTGTCTTTCCAGACGATGGAGCCTTTTGTTGACTCGCTAAAGCTTGGATTTTTGATCCTTTACTTGGCGATTCAATAAATTCCCATTCAACATCTGGAGGACGGGTTATAAACATGCCACTACTACTTGTCAAAACAAATTTTTTATCATCCTCATTTACACTATCACAAAAAAATTTTACCAAGTCCCATTTTTCAAAACCATGATGGGGACATAATCTTAACATTTCTTTAAAACGAGCAAGAGTTTCATGAAGGAGTTCACCCGGTAGTTGATGAAATTAATTTATATTACTACGGGCTTCACTCGTTTTGCTAATTGGATAGTACTCGTTTAAAAAGTGTTGTTGCATTTCTGCCCACGTGTATATACTACTCGTAGGAAGAGACACAAACCATTGTTTGGCTTGATCTTTTAAAGAAAACTGAAAAAGTTGAAGTTTACCCTGATCGGGATGGAAGCCTTGTCCATTTATGGTGCCACATGTTGCTGAATATTCTTGAAGATGTGTATATGGCTCTTCAGATGCGGATCCATGGTAAGTTGGAATAATGTTCAAATGTTGAGGGCGAATCTCAAAGTGGCAACCTTGCCATTCAGGTGGAACGATCGGTGAAGGATTTTGCATAATTGTAGGATGAAAATATGCTTCAACACCCCTTTGTCTTCCATTGAAATACCCTCTCTATTGTTCATCATTGTTCCTTGCCTCATAAAAGTATCCATCATTATTGTTTTGGAATGGGTTTCTGAATTGAGGTATCCTTCCTCCATGTTGATTGTTCAAATTGTAATTAAGATTTTGTAAGGATCTAAATAGTCCCTCACGCGATATCTAATCCACTAATCACCATGCGGAATCTGGTGATTAGAGGTGATTCAAGAATAATAGAAAAGTATTACTAAAGAACAACTGAAATCAATTAAACACAGAAACCGAATTAGAAGAGCAAACTTGATCAATTAATGGTCGCACTACACTTGAAGAACTCGAAATTCTCTTATAGAGAATTTCGATTACACCTTGCCCCTTTACACAAAGAATCAACAACCTAAACAAGTTAACAAAAGGTTCCTTATATAGGAGATGACCAACTTGATAAGCAAGTCACCTCCTAACTACAAAATTTCGGCCCACAAGAGGAAAACCGAATGGATCCTTTAAACCCACTAAACTCACAATTGTTAGCCCTGTACACATATTAACTAGCCCAAAATACATCTAATGTAAAAGCCTTGAATTCTAGGTCTCTACAATCTTCCCTTAGGCTTTAGCATTAGCTGACTTCTACATCCTGAATTTTCTTGAAATCTGTATCGATGCAGGATCAAACCACAGCTTCTCCTGAACAATCTTTTCCAATCTTCTTGTATATGCCTTGGAAAATTCTTCATTCTCTGGTGAGCATTCAATTTGGTTTCTACTCAGCACCATAATGTCTTTTTCATAGAATCTGAGCAGATCATGCACTTCCAGCACATTCATACTCTTTGACTTACATATGATTTTGGTTTCACCTGTATACACACTATACCCCCATGTCAAAAAATCATCCAAGCAGCCTTCAAGATGTCGAAGAGGAAGTGGGATTGTATTAGTCTTCTCTGTGGGAGGATACAGAACATTAGAAAACTTCTTATTAGAGCTCTTCTCATACACCTCCATGTATCTCTTTGTATAAGAGTTCTTGTGAGGAAAGTCATCAAAATTTTTGAAGTTACTCAGCATTGCCTTCTATAATTTCTTGTAGAAATGCTCAGCATAATCATTCCTAGATGGATTAAAGAAAGGTGCCTGATACAGCTTGATTAAATCAACCGTCGTCCAAGAGTAGAATTGAGTCCAGCATTTGTAGTATTCCAATGGACACGACCCTTTCCTTCTCACCACGAACATGTGCTTCTCCCCATCAAACATCCATGCATTTGGTTCCCAAGTAATTCCTCTCTTGTCATGATAATGTTCACCAAGTTGAATCAAATATCTCTCAGGAGGATAAGAAAAAATCTTGGTATCCCATCCTCCGTCAAATTCAGCAGCCGGTACCGTCATATAATCTCAATCCCTTGTATCATTTTCCTCATCTGCACCTTCATGCAAAACAGGACCGGATGTAGATTCATCTGGGATATCAGCCTCAAAATCATAAACTGGTGCATGTGAGGAACCACTTGCTCCTAAACCACTTTCTTTACTTCCTGGATCTCCTTTATCATCCTTCTTTGACTGAGTCTTACTTGAGCCAGTAGAGCTAAGTTGTCTGATCAGTTTGTGTAACTCTCTAATCTGTCTTGAGAATTCTCTATTCACTTTCTTCTGATTTTACAACTCAGTGTTGTGCACTTTTTGTATATCAATCAAATCTCCAATTACTTCACTATGGGCTTTGAGCTCAGCTATTTCTGATCTGAGCTCTCTTTCAAGCCTGTATTTAGCTGTCTCTACAGCTTTCCCTTTATCTTGGGCTGTGGGTTGTGTGGAGGAGGATGATTGACCGACTTTAGTGTTACTAGAAAGAGGCACTCTCGGGTCCAATCGTCTCCTTCTTGGATCATTCAAGGCTTCAGTAAGGTGTTGTGTAGCAACCTTAATCTATTTAGTCATGTCATCTGTAACAGAAGTACCGAGGGAGGATCCTCTGTAGCTTTCCATTTTCTTGTCAATTGAGCTTCAACAGTTTTAGTCTCTTCTTCTTCCACATCAATGTCATCAAGATACGTGTCATAGTTGATATTGGCATCATTATCATCAAATTGTAAAGCTTCAATCTGCACATCTCCTAGGTCAAATTCTGCCCACTCATCACTGTCAGATAGTTCAGTGACAGGCTTCTGTGGAGCAGGCAGGTCGTGTTCTTCTTCAATCACAACATTTCTTTGAAGCAGGACCTCCTCTCTAGCAATTTCAGCAAATTCCCCAAACTTGTTTCCAAAGGGGACCTTATCGGTCAACTTCTTCTTGGGATTTATCATTGGGAAAATATCAATCCCCATTGGCTTTGTATCATGTGTGTCACCAGATTTTCTCAAATTTGGGTATCTAGTGTCCAAGGCCAACCTGAATGAATCTTGGAATTGCAGCAAACTTCTTATCTCTTTTTACCACTGCCTTGATATTTTCAAATATTAGTCTGGACCAGTTAAACTTTAAGCCTCTAACAAGTGACACCATTGCATGGGTGTGCAACTGATTTAGTTGATCTGTAGAGCTTTTCTTTGCAATAACACACTTTTGCAAGTAGTGTGCCAACATCCTCCAGTAGGGTGGAATAAGGGCTTTCATTGTTGGTGGAGACTGTTAGGATTTACAGTGGATATCCGGGTTACCGATTTTAATTTTTATCCGATTAAAATCGATTTAGTATAAATTAATGTCAGATTAATTTAGCAGCGGAAATATTTTTATAAATACGCGAATATTACTGTAACAGGATCAATCACCGTACACGACAGACATAGATAAAATATTTATTTAAAATAAATGAAATAAATATCTAAGCAAGTTAGATATACCTTGGCGGGATTCGAGCAACCGCTCGAGACACCCAGATTCAAACGACTCTCGCTAGTACGAACTGAGACGTCCGACTCGAACCGGCAAGTCAAGTCATCAACTGTGGCGGCGGCGACAATGGTGGTCGCGGTGGTAGAGTTACCACGGGTGGTGGTGACAAAACTTCTTCCACCGGGATCGCGATAGGAATGCTCCCCACAAGGATCTCGTCACCGGTGACTGGCGGTGACACGGTGACGGTGGCCGAAGGATAAAGCGGGGCGGGCCACGATGAGGGAACGGGGCGCGGTGGCCTAGGCTACACTGGCAGCGCGAGGACCTCTGGCCGGAAATCGACCGGCGGTGAAGCGGAGGCAGCGACGGCTTGGGCTTCGGATCGGGCGGCTACAAACTCTCTCTCGAGTCGGGAACAAACACTGGCTAAACTGGGATCCATCAGTCGGGCGACGAATGATGGTGGTGGCGTCGGGTGGCGATCGGCGGCGGCAGGGTGGTGGTGCCGGTTGGGGATCGACGCAAAAGGGAGAGAGAGTGGAGATTAGGGTTCTTCTTTTTGATTACTTTTTCTCAACACCTCTAATCCCTATTTTAATAATAGGAATCGTGGACCAGGGCTCTGACTAACTGGGCCCGGTCGCGATATCCTCTAGTCCACCAAAACTGACCAGTCTGTTAATTCAGTAACAACTGATCCGTCCATTTAATTTATTTGCGAGCGTTTTTATCCGTAAATGTTTTGTCATTTAATTAAATAAATAATCAAGTATTTATTTAATTAGCCATACAGTTCGTTTTAATACTAATTAGCAGGTAATTAAATTTATAGTCCGTTAACCCGGGTGTAACTCTTACGGGTTAATATCGGTCCGGTTCGTTAATTTGTCGGGTCAGGACACCCTGTTTCCAACAGTCTCCCACTTGGACTGAACGCGACAGTTTAACGAGCGCAGTCAAAGAAACTCTAGCTATGCATGGCTACACCAACCAATATTGACACTTTAAGTCGTCAGCCAAAATATATCTGATTGTAGATCAAGCAGACTTATGACTTGTGCATTCATTGTCATATGTTCCTTTCTGTATAAGACATTGATGAATTATGAGACATGGACTCTCATATATGATTCATCAATTCTCGTTCTCGATATAGTTTGTAGTGATCCAACAAACACATAGTAAGTTTGGGTGAGGCCTCACACTTATCACTTGGAATCTACGAGGTCGCCTTTATGTCTAAATGTTGCTGAAGCAAGAATATAAAATTCCTTATTGAGGTATACATCTCCCACTAAACTTCAGAGCCATTCCCAAAAATAACTATTATGGTTGGCAATTACGCGACAACGTTAGGCTACAATCAAAGAATGTTCTTTAGTAGAATGGAGTTCGAATATGCGTCTTAGGTCTAAGAATACATTAGAGCAAGACTTTCATGTTTGCGTTGCATGATGCGAGTTACGTCCAACGTCATTCACCAATGATGTCCGTGAGTTTGAACGTTAAACGTCTTTAAGGTTCAAGTAGTCACAATAGTCTTACTTTAGTATAGCTCCCACTAAACTAATCGACTACGAACATTTAGAACAAGAACTTGTTGTTCAAGGATTAAACTTATTAATATTGAACACATTTATTTAATTCATTATTGCATAAAACAGATGGAATAAGAATAAAATAGATAACTGTTGATGTTCATACATCCATATACTAAATCAAAACATGTCTTTAGCTAATCAAAGCCCTATCGCTTCTATGTGGCGTATATGAGTCTCTTGAGTCACAGGCTTAGTGAAGGGATCAGCTAAGTTTTGATATGTGTGTACTTTGCTTATTTGTAGTGGAATTTCCTCAGGATGTGCTTGGCCTTCTTGTGAGACCCTTGCTCTTTGGCTTGAGCTATAGTACCTGTGTTATCGCACAGCATCTCGATTGGCTGCCTAATGCTTGGCACGACATCGAGATCAGATATGAATTTCTTCATCCATACAGCTTCCTTAGCAGCTTCTGAGGCGGCTATGTATTCGGATTCAGTAGTAGAATCTGTTACTACTGGCTGTTTTGAGCTTCTCCAGGAAACAGTGTCACACCCCCAAAAATCCCACGCGTGACAACGCGCCGCAGGGAGCGTGACAAACCAGGATCAAACACATTAGCCATACGAACAATCTATATGCAATGTAATTTAAACCAAAGTAAATGCGTTTTGAAATGCGGAAGCGTAAACGACAAAAGTTGTAATAAATGTTCAAGTGCCAAAACATGAGCAACCCAAAAGATAATCAGTTTGAAAAGTTTTAAAGTCAAATATGCATACATGATAATCAAAATCCATAAGTGGTGCATCCTAGCTCGTGGCATTTAATCCAGTTTAGCGACCTGAGAAATAACATGCTAAAGTGTCAACACAAAGGTTGATGAGTTCACAGGTTTATCAGTTCAATAACATTTCAAGTTCAGTTTATGATTGACCGTTTAATAACGTCAAGTTGTAAGAGCATAATCACTAATATATATCAAATAGATAGCTAGGCTATATACATGAAGCTTCGCACGTTGATGGTCACCGAAGCTAACAGTTGTTTATAGTTTGTCTTGTTGTGTTTAGGACGAATATAACACCCGTTCGATATCCAATCGTGCTAGAGCGACTCACCCGGGTGGGGCTTGTTAGACCCAGTAGTACTACAATATATTTCCCGCTATCGTCATTAATACTAATGGTGCCATAAGAAGGACTTTGTTGTATCGATGTGCTACAAGTACTTCAAGCGATATATAAAAGTCTAATTATCTCAGTTGTGTAAGTCATGCATGTTAATCTCCCCCAACAGGATTAAAACAGTAAAATGGGGCCGTGAAACTCACCTTAGGTTGCACAGCAAAGTTTCCAGATAAACAGTTAGTTCAAGTAGCAAGAACGAGTCTTGTGAACGCAATCAATCACCTAACGAGCATAAATGTATAAGTGTGTGTTCTAAACTATAAGTCTAACGTAAACGACAAAAACGAAGAATCGTGGAATTCAAAACAAGTCGAGGATGGCACGTGTGTCAAATCCGAGCGATTATCGAAGTAACGCGAGAAAATCCAATATATAACTTTATTATATATTTTCTAAGTTCAAATACTCCAAAAATAAATATATATATATATATATAATATATATATATGTTTAACTAAACGTTCAAGTGACGTTAATAACAAGGTTTCAACAAGATATAACTATATATACATAAACATGTTAAATTTCAATGTTTTGAATATTTATTTTGAAAATGCACTATAATTTATAGTGAATCATAAATCAAACCGAGTATTTTAATGCTTCTAGTCAAAACGACGTTTTTAAATAGTATTCTAAAACATTCCATGATTTACACCAAAGATCAATTCGTTTCAAGCCAACGTCATGTATATATTATAAAACCTAAACAAAATAGAATTGGAAAATCAAATAAAAGGTAATATTATATTATGTTTGTAATATATAACAATATTATATTATCTTTGAAATAAAAGGTAATATTTTATTCAAGACAGACTTTAGGTCTTCCATACCCTGCTAACCTGCTTCTCTCTACTTCAAGACTCCCATACCTTGGATACTTTACTCCAAGAAGAATGGAGAATCGGGCTAAAATGACCGGTGTCTTTACTTTCTTTACTTTTCGAAGGAAACAGAATCAGAAAAAGGTAATTTTCTCCATTACCGCTCACCGTCAAACGAAAAAGGAGTTGCTTTCGCCGGTGATGGCGGCAGCGTGCAACTGTTCTCCGAGTACTCGATGGCGGACGTGAAGGCTCTGAAGCGCCGCGGTGATGGTGTGTCGAATGAAGGCTCGGAGTGACCGGTTAGCGGTGGCACCTCCATTACAAACCATCGCAACACCATATCCGCTTTCAGTTCCGGTCGTCCTTCATATCACCATCCGTCAATTCCTTTTTTCTGTGTACTCAGGTTTTCAATTCACCATCTCCCATCTTCCATCCCATAAATTATCATCTTTAAATTCATCATTTATCAACCTATTCAGGTAATTCTCTATTACATATTTTAGTTTTTTTTTTTGTTAATTTTTAATATTGACATTTAATTTCATTGAATTGTTAGGTTTCAGTTCGCCACCTTCATTTATCAGGCGCTCAGATTTTCAATTGGCACACAGCAAGTAAGCAACAATCACTTCCAATTCCGTCTCCATCATTATTTACAGTAATTTTGTTCTCACATATTCTTATGAATACATTCAAGAAATTGGGGTTTTATTTATCTTATAGATTCCTGCTGTTGACTACCCTCCATCTGTATGTTTTCTTACTGTGCTCATATGGTTAGATGTTTAAAATGTAATTCACTTTGAAAATAGATTACATTTCATCTGGTAAGAAAGAAACATGAGTGTTAGTAGTCTGTTTCCGTTGATTTAATAGTCTGTGGAAATTTTTTTGCGTATGCTATTATGTGGTGATGCTTATGCTTATGTTTGATTTCCGGTGAATTTGTATATTGCATATACAAATGTTGGCGTTTTTTAGGTACAGGTAGATGAACTTATCTATGATTATTGTTGCATATCATTTGAGGTTACTTTATTAGTCTCCTTCGGCTTATGTTATTTTGAGTGCATCATAACATCATGAGCATATAAGATCAGGGTCTTTGTTTTTGGCAACCTCATAGGGTTGTTTGGTTGTGCATGTATTCAACGATTGTCATTCTAAGACTATTCATAAAACAAATTGGCTTGGGTGTTACCTTTTTTAGAGTTTTAACTGTTTTGTTTATAGAGCCAATTGGTACACTGAAGAAATTAAGGTGTAAATTTTCATGCTGCTTTTATAATTGTTTAATAATGATGTGAGTTTATGGTAAACTCCATCGTTCTGTTCGTTTGGGATGAGTGATTACAGCTAATGTTTACCGAACACATACAGTAATGATCATGAGGTTTAGTTTGTATCATTGGGATCATTGTGTTCCTTTGTTTATCAAGAATCAGTTGCCATTTATGTGTTTGTGTGAGTAGGTCGTTTTTAATTTTTTTCATCTTTGCTCATTGCCTCTGATTTTTGAGGTGCAGGTGTTGGAACTCACTTCTGATGTTTGTTCTTGGTTATTTAAGGTGATGTTCTTATGTTGCTTCTGCCTGATTGTTTAATTTTATCCGTTTGGTAAACAACAAGGAAAGTATGTGTCATTTTGGTTTGTTTTCGTTTCTACCGGAAGATTAAAAGCGAGGACCCTTTTATTTGTGTGTTACTTAGTTTCTTATCATGAAAATTTATTGCTTAATTTTCCTGAGTTGTTCTGGTGGTTTAAGGTCATGTCCTTATGTTAGTTCTCTCTCTTTTTTTGGTACCTTGGTTTAACCATCAAAAAAATCTGTCCTTTTTTGTTATGCAAAGAGTGATTGCTTCCCTTTCCTTAGTTGCCTTTTTTTTAACTACACCATTACAATTTGTGTCCTTTTGGTTCCTTTTTCTTCCAACAGCAAGTTAAAAGTGAAGATCCATTTATTTCTTTGTTCCTTTGTTCGTTATCATCAAAACCTATTACTTCCCTTTCCATATTCATTGTTCTGTTTGTCCATGTGGCTGGTCTTTGCTCCTACACTTATTATCGCATCTTTGTTATCTTTGTTTTTGTGTTGTGCTAATTTAGTTAGGCAACATTAGATCATGGCTGCTGTGATAGGGATAGCGTTGGTTTAATCTTGCGTGCTCTTTCTTTCGAACATAATGGGTTTCCTGGCCTAAAAGGTGTTTAAGACCAGGAATGATACACATGGAATGATGGTTGCATTGTTATACAATATCACCCATGTAATGTGACCTCCTGCAAGAAAAATTGCATTAATAGAAATCTTAAAACAGGCTACCATTGTATTCTATTTGAATAGCAGGAACAAATGGCTTCAACAGCTGGCTGATAGAACAAGATATGAAGCTGCAAAGGATTAACGGGTCGTATTGACAGTCACATTGGGCTTTTGCTGAAAAAAATCCAGGCGGCTTTTCTTATTTGCTTTGTTTGTTTGCTGAAAAAAATATGGTTAGCACTATTAATGAAGGTCAACCAACATCAGCATTTATGCGGCGATTTAAATTTAGAGATTAATTTTTAATATAGTTAATGCTATTAATAAGCTGGAACTACCGTGTACTAATGAATTTCATGAAATTTGGTTCTCTTCATTACATGATTGTTGTTGTTTCAAGGTCTATGTAGAAAGTTTACATGTTCAAGACGAACAACCCAGTCTAGATATAACCTGCAAGGTCTTAAGTAATAAACTATTTCAATTTATCAAACGTTTCTATTGTTCTTGCTACATAACGGTTCACAAACCATAACAGCAAACTCGACATTCACCGAAAGAGCATCGGACCGCATCCGCCGCGAAGCGCGGATCACAACATCTTGTATATTTATAATAATCTACACAATTATATATATATATATATATACATATATATATTTCTCTTTCTATGTATCCCAAAGTTTTATATCAATATATATAGACATAGTTGTAAAAAAAACTATATTTTTAATTTAAGATGACAAGTTAAACATGTTTGCAATTCAAAATATGATTTTACGAGATTCAAATGGTCCCAATACGATTTTACGGGCTTGAGATACGACAAGGAACACATTTGGTACAAGATCTAGCGATTAAATACTAAAAAATGCAAAATAAAAAGGAAAACAGCAAACATGGAGGTCACTGGGTTCGAACCCGTGACCTTTGTGTTATCACACAACAACGTTACCACCCGGCCATCGCCCTGACTGTGTTACAAGCCGATCAGTTTCGTTTTATACATAGTCCGCGACCGGAAACGAATTGGAAAAGAAATGCAGAATTGAAAAGGTTGAGACCGGGACTCGAACCCGCGTCTCCTGCGTACCGGACCAACACCCAAACCATTGTGCCAGATTGGCGTCTGGTTTATATCCAGAACCGAAAATATATAACCCGTACCCATCCGAACTCATCTTCTTCATTCAAGAACTCCGATGATCAGAACCCTAACTCCGGTCACCGGAAAATCGCGAAACACAAATAAAACGCGTACAAATGTGCGACTAATACTAAGAAATCGTTACCTTGGATCGAAGATGAGATACGAGATGATTTTGAAGCCGAAGATGAACCTGAAGCGTAAACGCGAACTCCAAGCACGATCACAAAACTCGAATCTGATTGCTCCTGTTTGCTCCTGAGAGACTCACGACCACAGTGGTGATCTGTTGGTACATTATATGTGGCAACGGGCTGGATCGAATAGATTGTTGAAGACAAGTTTTGACCTAGTTTTTGTACTGGCCGAACCTTGGCCGAACCCAAGGTTCGGCGGCTCCGAACTCTGGCCGATCTCCAGGTTCGGAGGACAGGTTTTAGGAGTCTATAAATAGGTCGTTTGTCTTGTAATTTACTAGTTGTTCATGAGAGCTTGTGTGTGTGAGAACTAGTGTTTTGTACTCTGAATCTCTTGTAATCGTTCAATTGGTTAATGAGATTGAGTCGTTTTATTTACATTGCTTGTTCTCGTTGATTTTCACGTTATTGATGTCGAACTAAACCGATCCACACGCTCCAGCGTTTTCAAGTGGTATCAGAGCTTTCTGGTTGTGTTTAGGTTCGATTTGATTCAATTCGTGAGTCACAAAGCTCGGTTTCATCTTTGTTTTTCAAAATTCTCGTTCAAAACAGCATGCTTTTCGTTCAATATGCTTGTTTTTGCTCGTTTTGGTTAGTTTGAGTGTCCACAGCTCGAGAGGTGTCATTTTTGGTGAGTTTTTCCGAAATTCTTTGGTTTTTCGCGTTCGGCCGAACTCCACGTTCGGTGTAACTGCTCCGAACTCCAGGTTCGGAGTACGCTCGGCATAACCGCTCCGAACGCCAGGTTCGGTGAGGTTCGGTGAAGTCTCGGTGAGGTTCGGTGAAGTCTCGGAGTCCTGTTCATAGTTCGGTAAGGTTCGGAGCTCGTTCGGTGAGCGTTCGGACTAGATTATCGTTCGGTGAGAGTTCGGACTAGGATCGGAGGATCTTCGGGGTTATTGAGGTTCGGCGAGAGATCGGAGGAAGTTCGGTGAAGTTCGGACAGATCAGATTTTTCAAATTTTGAACATGTCGGATTTTCAAGCGTTTGCTGCTATTCAAACGCAGATGCAAGCGTTACTCAACTATGACAATGAGATTGGAACAACACAAAAAGTTCCAAAGTTGCTCAAGTTCGAAGATTATGCCAATTGGAAAAAGCGATTTGAGGCATATCTCGGGACAACGGATCCAGATTTATGGATTGCTATGGATGCACCGTATGTGTATCCGGTTGGTCCTAACAATGTTCCCATTATGCAACGTAATTTGGATCTTACACAGAAAGCTGATTATGTTCGTGAACAGAAAGCGTATGGATTGATCACTCAAGCATTACCAAAAGAATTATTACATCAATTTAAAAGTTGCAAACACGCTCATGAGTTATGGTCAACTCTGAAGGAGAGGTGTGAGGGCAATGAGCAGTATAAAAAGAGCAAGAAAAAGGTTTTGAACAAAGAATTTGACAACTTCAAGCACTTTGAAGGTGAAGGTGTTTCTGAACTGATTTCGAGGTATTGCCATTTATTATCAGAAATGGATACCGTTCAAATCAAAAAGGATGATGAAGAGCTTAAAGAGAAACTACTTGAAGGTTTACCTTCTAAGTGGGAATCATATGTTTTGATGTTAACAAATGATAAAGATTTTTCAGAATTAACTTTTGTGAAATTGTTGGGAAAGTTGCAAGCAAGAGATTTGGAAATGAAGAACGTGAATACTACTCCTGCTGAAGTCCAGAATCCGGATGTCTATTACGGATCAAATGCTGCTACTATTTCGGGTAAATCGGGCAAGACAGCTAATTCTGCTCCAGCAACGGCTTTCATGGCTGGAAGTTCACATTTACCAAATTCAGGAACTAGTTTGGGATCGAATGGCCATGAGTATAGTTATAGTTCTGGAGGTTGTAGTGCTTCAATTCCGGCGAGTAATTTGATGGACAAAAGCAAGATGGCTATGTCTGTGTCAACAACGGAGGATTATATGGCACTGGTGTCTGCTTTGGTGTCATCTTATTATGGACTTATCACTGGAAAGGTAAGCAATGCAGAGCTAACTGAGGAAGATTACGATCAAGTGGATTCTGATGACTTGGAATTAATGGATATTAACTGGCAATTTGCTATGCTTGCGAGAAGAGTTTATGGATTACTTGAATGATGATCCCGATCAAGATGATCAAGGGAATGTAGGTGGAGGATCAGGCCCAACCGGTAATGTTAGTTCGGGTGCTGGGACATCTACATCCCAAGGGGAGAAGGATTCAATAGAAGCGATGCCGATTTCGTCAATCCCATCTAATCAAGCTGGTACTAGTTTGAAAGAATTCCAGCATATTATTGAAAATTTAGAAGAAGGAGAGATTGCTGGTGATCTAACAGCTGAACAGCTTAAAGCAGTGTTTGAGTTGAATGATGAAGAAATGAGGAAAGTTTCTGAAGCTGAACCAGAGAAATATGAATCATCTGATCCAGAGTCTGATGACGATATTGAAGGGATTTTTGATGAAGAGATTGAAGTTGAAGACATTACATCAGAAGAATACCCGGAGATGTATTCAAATGTCAACGATAATAAGTCTGGTGATGATTTTGAAGTATTTCCTGAAGAAAAGGTTACTGAAGCGGAGGAGAGACTGAAAAAGAAAGAATCAGAGAAACCTGAAGATCCAACGGTCAAGGAGTTTAAAGAACAGAAACAACGTTGGGTGATGGATGAATATATGAAAGAGTTCCATGCCAACTATGTTCCTCCTGCAAAGCCGATTATTCAAAGACCGTATTTTAAGTTCAAGGGTCAAGTCTCAGGTGATATAATCAGTTGGATGTATTCTGCAAGGTTGAAGTGTTATGGGGTTAAACGCCAAAATGGTGTTCAATACTTTAAGCGTGCGAGAGATTTTAGTAGTCTACCAGTGTGGGATGTACGAGAACTGTCTAGAAAGCCTTTCTGTAATTATGAGAATGATGATGTGGGCTTTCATTTCAAGAAGATGTTAGAGAGAGAATGCAGAGAAGGGTTTAAGTTCTTGAATCCTCAGAGACCTAAAAGACGTCGATCTCGCACCAGAATACATGAAAGAACTGGTAAGAAGCTGATTGTATTGGTGTTCAAGAAGAAACCGGTAGTGATGAAGAAAATTCCTCTCATGCCAATGGAACTTGATTTTATCAAGGACCTGCGTTGGTGGTATTATAATGAGAGTACCGGAGAAGCTATGATAGTGCTGGAGAAGGAAAACCGGGTTGTTCGAATCTATGATCCGATGTGGCTGATCAATTTATCCAAGGCTGATATTGAAGAGCTGTATTACAATCCGATTCTGTATCATCCTGACTACATGGAACTTGCATTGAAGTTTCAGAGGGTGATCAGAGTTTGCTTTGCCTTCAACATTTACGCAGGAAATAATCATGATTTGATTCGAGAAAGAGATGGGGTTGATGCTGATGTTCGAGGCTGAAGACGAAGGGTCCAGCTGTTGCCAAGGGGGAGTTTGTTGGTACATTATATGTGGCAACGGGCTGGATCGAATAGATTGTTGAAGACAAGTTTTGACCTAGTTTTTGTACTGGCCGAACCTTGGCCGAACCCAAGGTTCGGCGGCTCCGAACTCTGGCCGATCTCCAGGTTCGGAGGACAGGTTTTAGGAGTCTATAAATAGGTCGTTTGTCTTGTAATTTACTAGTTGTTCATGAGAGCTTGTGTGTGTGAGAACTAGTGTTTTGTACTCTGAATCTCTTGTAATCGTTCAATTGGTTAATGAGATTGAGTCGTTTTATTTACATTGCTTGTTCTCGTTGATTTTCACGTTATTGATGTCGAACTAAACCGATCCACACGCTCTTATCCAAGGCTGATATTGAAGAGCTGTATTACAATCCGATTCTGTATCATCCTGACTACATGGAACTTGCATTGAAGTTTCAGAGGGTGATCAGAGTTTGCTTTGCCTTCAACATTTACGCAGGAAACAATCATGATTTGATTCGAGAAAGAGATGGGGTTGATGCTGATGTTCGAGGCTGAAGACGAAGGGTCCAGCTGTTGCCAAGGGGGAGTTTGTTGGTACATTATATGTGGCAACGGGCTGGATCGAATAGATTGTTGAAGACAAGTTTTGACCTAGTTTTTGTACTGGCCGAACCTTGGCCGAACCCAAGGTTCGGCGGCTCCGAACTCTGGCCGATCTCCAGGTTCGGAGGACAGGTTTTAGGAGTCTATAAATAGGTCGTTTGTCTTGTAATTTACTAGTTGTTCATGAGAGCTTGTGTGTGTGAGAACTAGTGTTTTGTACTCTGAATCTCTTGTAATCGTTCAATTGGTTAATGAGATTGAGTCGTTTTATTTACATTGCTTGTTCTCGTTGATTTTCACGTTATTGATGTCGAACTAAACCGATCCACACGCTCCAGCGTTTTCATGATCGTAAGGTGGTCGAATGATGGTGATTTAGAGGTTTCTTGATGGGTTGCCGGAAAACTAAAAAGAGAACGAGAGAGAGAGTCGTGAGGTTCCGAGAGAGAAAATAAGGGGCTGTGAAGATGTATATTGCAATGATGGCTCAGTTACAAGGAGATAATGAATTGATGATGGACAAACTGGAACCGTCGAGCGATGATGATCGGTTGAAACCGATCATCGATTCTCCATTAATTCCCGTAATTGTCATTAAAATTAACTATAGAGTATTGGCAACTATAGTCCCTCACATACTTACAATAATGATACAAAGTTTCGGTAATTACAGAATAGTCTCTCCAGGTTTAATAAAAGAGAATCATGTTTGATAAATGACAAAATAACCCCTCGAAGTTTTATGAAAACCTAACGGCTCTAACAGAGTTATCGGGAAATGTTTCTAACAACGAATATACGAGGAATGTCAAAATATATAAATCGTGTAACGTTTATAAAATTTATAAACCTCGTCCTACCCACATGAAATCATAAAATATAATTCCACAATTATTTATTTAAATCATAACCTATATCCTTAAAGTCTCATAAAGTTTTGACTAAAAGTCTATAAATATATATTTTATGTTTACATAAAATCACAATTATAAATCTATGATCTAATAAAATACATGTGAAATATATACAAACATATCACATAAAATCATAAAGTGAAATCATAGAATATCAAACGTTTAAATTTCCGTGCATTCTCGTGGTGATTGATCACACAAAACCCTAATTTGCTAAAGACAACAAGTCAACACATAAATGTTCACACAACATTTAATACGTTTTACGTTCAGTTAATGCCAGAAAATGACCTGAAAAGTCGGATTGTCACAGTATCCCCTTGTTGAAGAATTTTCGTCCTCGAAAATTGCGTAACGCGGTAAAAGTTAATGAGCTAGACACAAAGAAAAAGAAAAGAAAAAAAAGTTTTCTCAGTCGTCACATCATCCCCTTGTTGAAGAATTCTTGTCCGCGAAAATTTAACCGGTACCTGAACCTGACGAGGCTGATCCTTGAACAGTCTGGGATATTTCTTCATCATCTGATCTTCATGTTCCCACGTGAATTCAGGACCATGTCTCGAGTTCCAGCGAACTTTAACGATTGGGATTTTGCTACGCCTTAAATGTTTGACCTCCCGGTCCATAATTTCCACCGGTTCTTCGATAAATCGAAGTTATTCGTCCACATGCAACTCCTCGAGTGGAGTGATTAATGTCTCATCTGCTAAACATTTCTGTAAATTCGACACATGGAAGACGTTATGTACCCGACTTAACTCTTCTGGTAAGTTTAGTTCATAAGTTGATAGACCAATTCGCTTAACAATCTCGAATGACCCAATATATCTTGGGTTTAACTTACCACGTTTACCAAAACGCACTACACCCTTCCAGGGTGAGACCTTTAACAAGACCTTGTCTCCTTCCTCAAATTCCAAAGGTCTTCACCGTTTATCAGCATAACTTTTCCGTCTATCTCGTGCGACTGCCATACGATTACGAATTTGTAGGCCTGTGCAAAAACCGGGTATTTCCCGCGAAACCGAATATGTCCCGTGAAACCGAACCGCTAATCCCGTTAATATAATTCGTGGGTCGGGAATCGGGTTTTGAATTTTTATTTTCATGGGATTCGGGACATATCCCGTGAATATATATTAAATACCGATTTCCTGTGAATATACATACATAATAAAATAATTCAACAATGCCGGATACATATTTTGAGACTTTGAGTTTTGATTTAAATACCACTGTTGCAATGCCGGATATAAAGCCACTGTGTCGGATGCAGGTGCGCTAATTCAACAATATATATTAAATACTTTCTTGTATGCTACCATATATTAATTCAATATACACGGTAAGTTAAAAGAATCAATTAAGTAATTAACTAATTAAGTTAATTTGTTTCAATCTCCAAGAAATTAGGATATCAGTTACCAAAATTTACGACCTTCCAATTTCTCTTCACCTCATCTAGTATAGCGACGCTTCACGCTTCTTCTTTCTCTCTGATAGTCTGATTCACAGACATACCAGAAACCCTAAATCAGCGATGCTTTTTCTTTCTCTCTGATTCAGCATCCTCGTTCTTACTTCTTCTTCAATCAGCGCTTCTTGCTTTCTTCTATCTTGACTTCTGTCATGGAACAAGAACAACCCACTAAAAAGCCTAGAAGAAAATATAAACAAAGAACTCCAAAGGCAGAATGTTGGAAGTATTTCACTCGGTTTATTGACGAGAATGGAATCGATAAAGCTAAATGCATGTTTTACGAGGACAATTTATGTTGCAACTCCGGTTCAAATGGCACGTCGGGTCTAAATAGACATCTAGACACTTGCAGATCAAACCCGGCAGTAATAGGTCGAGAAAAACAAGCAAACACACTACGTCAAAATTCACCTTTGGCCACGGAAAAAAACCGTGACAAAAGGTGTTTGGTCACGTTTTTTTTTCCATTCCAACCGACACCATAGGTGCCGTGACCATATGTACCCTACGGCCACGTTACAATATCAGTGGCTGAAGCCACCTATAAGCGTGGCTAAAGGGTACCAATATTTGTTATTGTAATCAAACAATTCTTCAGAAAAGGGTGGCCAAAGGGTCCCAACGGCCACATGTGTTTGGTTAACGTGGCCTTTGGTATTTTATGGTCACGTATATTCGTGTTTTAGCCACATACATTATAAAAATACGTGGCCAAAGGGTTGCTGAAATCATACATTTTGTCACAGTACGCGTGTCCAAAGGGTGGCAACGGCCACGTTAAAATATCAAAAGCGTGGCCTTTGGTATTATATGGTCACGTATATTTGTGTTTTAGCCACATATGTTATAAAAAAACGTGGCCAAATGGGTTGCTGAAATTATAATTTTTGTCCCAATACGCGTGGCCAAAGGGTGGCAACCGCCACGTTAAAATATGAATAGCGTGGCCTTTGGTATTATATGGTCACGTATATTTGTGTTTTAGCCACATATGATTTGAAAAAACGTGGCCAAATGGGTTGCTGAAATCATAAATTTTGTCCCAATAAGCGTGGCCAAAGGGTGGCAACGGCCACATTAAAATATAAAAAGCGTGGCCTTTGGTATTATATGGTCACGTATATTTGTGTTTTAGCCACATATTTGGAAAAAGAAAGTGGCCAAAGGGTAGTTGAAATCATACATTTTGTCTCAATACGGGTGGCCAAAGGGTGGCAACGGCCACGTTAAGATATAAAAAACGTGGCCTTTGGTATTATATGGTCACGTATATTTGTGTTTTAGCCACATATAATTGGGAAAAAAAAGTGGCCAAAGGGTAGTTAAAATCAGATAATTTGTCCCAATAAGCGTGGCCAAATGGTGGCAACGACCCCGTTAAAATATAAAAAGTGTGGCCTTTGGTATTATATATATGGTCACATATATTTTCTTAATTACAATTAATATATTAATTAATATATTATAATTAAAAATTAATGTACATACACTAATCATGACGCTGATCAGCTGGTAGTATAGAGAAACCTTAAAAATCATATATTATAATTAAAAATTAATGTACATACACTAATCATGACGCTGTTCAAAAAGATAACATACGACACTAATCAAAGTTTAATTTCTATAATAATTTCTTGTCCGTGCTGATCAGCTGCTTCTGCTGGTGCCGTGTGATTTTTCTATTTATCAGATTTTGATTCAGCTGGTTTGGTGTTACGTACACTTTCGTAA
>JBCNJP010000007.1:86757720-86772935 GCA_039602395.1 Deinandra increscens subsp. villosa | reverse complement strand
TCTGAATCAGTACATGTAACATCCCACATTGGTGGGGAGGAGAACTAAGCATGCCTTTATAAGGGTGTGGATACCTCCCCCACCAAGACGCGTTTTAAAACCGTGAGGGGCGGATGTCTGAGGGCATGCCGGCTGCCAAAGCGGACAATGTCTTGGTTGCGACGGGTCTGGGCTGTTACAGATGGTATCAGAGCCGGTCGTCGGCCAGTGTGCCAGCGAGGACGCTGGTCCCCTAAGGGGGGAGGATTGTAGCATCCCACATTGGTGGGGAGGAGAACTAAGCACCGCTTTATAAGGGTGTGGATACCTCCCCTATCAAGACGCGTTTTAAATCCGTGAGGGGCGGATGCCTGAGGGCATGCCGGCTGCCAAAGCGGACAATATCTTGGTGCGACGGGTCTGGGCTGTTACAAAATGGATAACAATATTGACGATTATTCGGGTGAAGAGGACATGGAAAACATTGATGCCCAAGTTGATACCCAAGTAGTCGACAATGATACCTAAGTCGACAATGAGAATGGGGAAGCCTCTGCTCCCCAAGCAAACAAGAGGGGGATGACGCGGTTCGTAAAGTGGCGTGCCAGATTTGAGAAAAATGGTGAGCAAAAATGGCCATTAACATTTGATGCGCTAGGAAGGGTTGGCGGGGAACATAGAGCAAAATTTTCGAGTTTTATGGGAGACATTGTAAGGGCAGGGGTTGGATTGAGGTATCTAGAATGGAGGAAGGTGCCAAAAGAGGACAAGAACAAAATGTGGGCAGCGATTCAGGTTATAAAACAGATTAAACATTTTCTCATATTAGGTTTGTTATTAAATTCCATGTGACTAAAATATCCTGTCATATGTTATTTTTTCAGAAATATTTCAAAATTGATGACTGTCGAAGGAGAGCAACAATGGTACGACTTGGTGGGTTGCTAAGGAGTTTTAGAAGAAATATGTTGGAAAAACACATTCGTCCCAACCTAGCAAAACCCACCGTGCTTGAGAAAGTTCCAAAGATGTATCGCACTATTATGAAAAAAGAAGACTGGGACAAATTTGTAGCATATACAAGATCTGAAGAATTCGAGGTTTTTATTCAATTCAAACTGCAGATTTCATTAATTAAGCTAATAAGTGTTAATTAATGAGATTATAATTATATATCCTACTGTTCTGTTGGAAAGGCTGCGTCAAAGATTGGAAAAGAGGTTCGAGCAAATTATACTTATGATCATTCAATGGGGCGGGGAGGATACGTCTTTCTGAGAGAAAAACTGGTAATAAGCTAAGTGTGTTACACCCAGTCATGGTTAAGAACGTGCAATGTATGTTTCAAGTCTGATATATATTATTATTATAATACAAGGTACAAAACAAAGAAATAGCAGCTGATGAATTGCCCTCTCGATCGTTTATGTGGAGGAAAGGAAGGGTAAATAAAGAGGGGGAATACAAAACGCCTGTGGTGAAGGGCGTAGCAGATGATATAGTAAGTTTAATTGCTATATATATACCTAATTATTCACGTGTTAAAAATTAACAGCACCTCATTAAGTTAACTAAATTAAACAAAGATAAATGCGGGATCTGTGACCGTAGAACCGGGAACGGATGCCCTGACATTGGTCCTTGGCAAGGAAAGGGGTGGATACCTAAAAGGTATTGGGTATGGAGTGACTTCCCGTGGATATTGGCAGGGTGTTCCAAAAGGGCGATCGAAAGAACGGATCGAAAAACTTGAGGCGGAACTAAAAAATGAAAGACAGCTGCGTGAGAAAAAGGATCAAGAGGTTGAGCGCCTCACTGATATGGTTAAATCACAGGATGATAAAATTGATAAGCTTACGGCGCTTATGGAGGCCGTGATTCAAGATAATCAAGTTCATAAAGCGGTAAATTCTGTAAGGGACAAACTATATATATATATATATATATATATATATATATATATATACCTATAATTAAGTATATTATATATACTTTACTTTTTATCGATCAATTAAATATTATTGCTGATACGATCAATCTCCCTTGAGCGCATATTTATTAATTAACTAATTGAATTAATTGTACGTAGGACATGATCAATTCTGCGTACAATACATCGCGGAAACAATCTACTCAATCAAACTCATCTCAAAGGTCGGCCGATAAGGTACGGATTTGAAACAGTTCTGAATTTGAGTTGATCTGGAAGATTCTAGTTCATCTGGATGAACATGCGTCTCTACTTATAGTTCATCCGGATAGTTAGAGTTCATCCGGATAGTTAAAGTTCCACAGGATAGGTAAGGTTCATCAGGATAGTAAAAAGTTCATCAGGATAGTTAGAGTTCATCGGGATAGTTAGAGTTGATCCGGAAGATTCTAGTTCATCTGGATAAACATGCGTCCCTAGTTATAGTTCACCGTGTTGGTTATAGTTCATCCGGATAGTTAAAGTTCACCAGTATATGTAAAGGATCGATTAACCCTCACGCGATATCTAAGCTTATCAATCTCGTGCGGAATCCAAGATTGACAAGTGATTCAAGTAATAATCAAAGAAACAATATAGCAACTAGAATAACACAATTAAATGGAAGACAAACCGAGTGTAAAAGCTTAATCACAAGTAGATTACCACGAACAAGAATCACGAATTCACACAGTGAATTCGTGAACACACCTAGAGCCGTAAAACCCCTTAACACCTTGTGGAATCAACAACCCTAAATCCCTAAACTAGCTCCCTTTATATAGGAAACTATCAACTTGTTGAACAAGTAACAAAATTCGGCCCACATGGCCTATAGACAACCGAATTATAAGCCCAATAACCAACCCACATACTAGCTAGCCCAATAACAAATAACACTAACTCAAAAAGGTTTCTAATGCAAAAGCCTTAAACAAATAGGGTCTCTACAATCTTCCCCTAGGCTTTAGCATTAGACAGCAGTCTTCACATTCTGAACTTCTTTGATAACTGCACCGTAGCTGGATCAAACCATAATTCTTTGCTCACTATCTCTGCAACTGCTCGTGTGTAACACTTTGCATATTCTTCAGTTTCTGTGTTGCTTTCAATCTGATGCTTGGCCAGGATGAGAATATCCTTCTTATGAAATCTCATCAGATCATGAACCTCCAAAACATTCATAGTCTTTGATTCACAGAGAATCTTTGCTTCACCCGAATAGTCACTATATGCCCAAGTCTGAAAGTCATGAAGACAACCCTCAGGATGATGCAGTGGCAGAGGTATCGTCTTTGTCTTCTCTGTTGGAGGGTACAACACATTGGAGAACTGCTTCTTGGACTCACTACCTTTCTTTCCATCCCACTTGAACACACCCCTGTATTTTTTAACATATGACTTCTTATGGGGAAAATCCTCAAACCTTTTGAATTTGCTAAGCACAGCATTCTCCAATTTTCTGTAGAAGTACTTTGCCTGATCATTCTGTGACGGATTTGTAAATGGGGCCTTAAACAACATTGTCAAATCAACATTTGTCCAAGAATAGAACTGGGTCCAGCTCTTGTAATATTCCAGTGGATACTGACCCTTTCTCCTGACCACAAACATGTTCTTTTCTCCATCAAACATCCAGGACTTGATTTCTTTAGTGATTCCTCGTTTGTCATGATAATGCTCTCCCAACTGAATTAAATACCTTTCCGGGGGGTAAGCAAAAGTCTGAGCCTCCCAACCACCATCAAATTCTGAAGGTGGCACAGTCATGTATTCTCTGTCCCTTGTGTCTTTATCAGCAGCTTCAGGTAAAACTGGCTCAGAAGTTTCTGGAATATCTGACTCAAAGTCAAACACTGGTGTTTGAGATGAACCACTGGCACCTGAATTACCTTCCTTGTTTCCTGGATCTCCTTTGTCATCTTTCTTTGAGTTACTTGCACCAGCTGAAGTAAGCTGTTTTATCATTGTATGTAACTCTTTGATCTGATTAGAAAACTGTCTGTTGAACTTCTTCTGATTCTCCAGTTCAGTAGCATGAACTTTCTGCATGTCCACAAGATCTTCAATCAGCTCACTTTGAGTAGAGTTTTGAGCTTTCAATTTAGCTATTTCAGCTCTAAGCTCCTTTTCCAACCGGAACTCTGGAGTCTCTACTGCCTTTCCTTTGTCTAGGGCTGAGGGTTGTGACGATGATTGACCAGCATCAGAACTGGTGACTGGTGGTACACGCGGATCAAGTTGTCTTCTTCTTGGGTCTCTTGGGGTTTCCTCGGTGTGTTGAATGGTAATCTCTTCTTTATCAGTCACTTCTTCAATAACAGAAGCACCAAGGGGAGGATCCTCAGTGGCTTTCCGTTTTCTAGTCAATTGTTCCTCAACAGTCTCTGTTTCAACTTCTTCTTCATCCACATCATCAAGATAAGAACCATAATCAATGTTCTCATTTTCATCAAACTGTAGCGCTCCTATCCGCACATCTTCCAAATCAAAATCTTCCCATACAGGATCATCTGGAAGATCAACAACGTTCTTTTGAGTGTGAGGCAGGTTGTGTTATTCTTCTACCACAGCATTTCTCTCAACAGGGACCTCCACACTCTCAATTTCAGCAAACTGGCCAAATTTTTTACCAAATGGAAGTTTGTCAGTTGCTTTCTTCTTTGGGTTAATCATCAGAAAGACCTCTACACCCATTGGCTTAGTATCATGTGTATCATTGGTCTTTCTCAGAGTGGGATACCTGGAGTCCAAAGCCATTTGAATGAACCTTGGTACAGCTGCAAACTTCTTATCTCTGACCACAACAGCCTTGATGTCTTCAAAAATCATCTTGGACCAGTTGAATCGAATTCCTCTTACTAATGACACCATTGCATGAGTATGCACTTGGTTTAATTGATCTGTTGAACTTTTCTTGGCAATCACACACTTTTGCAGATAATGGGCCAACATTCTCCAGTATGGTGGAAGGACAGCCTTCATAGTAGGTGGAGAAACTGTGAAATAACCCATTTCCTTCAAACATTGAGAAACCAATTCTTTATCCAAAGTGATTGGATCTGCAGCAGCGTCTTGAAGCCTGAGAGCTTGTCTGAGATTTTCTTCGGTTAAAACCACCTTAGTTGCTTGTATCTTTGCCATTATCTTCTTTCCATCTTCAGATATGTATGCTGTCTTCCAAAATTCTTGATGCATCCGTTTGCAAATAACTGGGTTGGCTGTAAGTGCATAAAGCAGGCAGCACTTCTTCAGTCCAGCAATCATCGACTGGTACTTCTCACGATATTCTGCTGGAGGATCTAGCAAGTAAGCCACTGTGTTGTGATCTTTAATAAACTCCAAGTCCCTGCACTCACAAACACAGATGAACCAAAACACACAACAAATTCATTAGTCACACGAACCTTTTAGTGAAAATCGGGCAGCATAACGGCTCATAATTGGGAGAACACCGTTTGCAAAACATCATCAGGTACCTTCCCGATCGAAAAGAAGTATTCCGATCGGAAAGCATCCTTCTGATCAATAACCGCATGACTACCGAGAGGCCCGATCGAGAAGTATAAGTACTTGATCGAAAAGTACTTGTTGATCGAGGTGTTTACTTCCCTGATCGAAAAGCCTAAGGGCTGATCGAAAAGAGCAGTTTCCTGATCGAAAAGTCTCAGGCACTCGGTAACCCGCGATCGAAAAGTGTTGGGGGCTCTTCGAAAAGCTTTTCAGCCTGATCGAAAAGCCCTTGACACGATCGAAAAGTATCATCTTCTCCATTTCAGACCTGCAATATCATGGATTATGCAATTTTTGAACTTTTTAACCCTTAAACATGATACCGAACACCTGCAATACAAGAAATTTACCCGTCCCAACCATTAAACACAAAAGAAATCGGAGAGAAAGCATACTCCAGTCGATCAACGTGAGGACGAGCAGCGTGCTTCAGCCGAGGAGCCATTGCTCGAAATCACAAGTGGAACAATGATCGGAAAGTGATTCCGACTGCTCTGATGTGCTCGGATGAAGGAGACGGTGGCGGACGGTGGCGATTGGGGGAGGAGCAGCGGCGGCGTTGTGAATCGATCGGAGGGGCTGCGGAGGTCGGTTTTTTACGGGAGTGGCAGCAATGGGGTCGCAGAGGGACAGCGAGGAGTGTGGTGGTGCGCGATGGCGGTGAGAGCAGGTGGTGGTGGCGGTGATCGGAAAGGGAGCGGAGGGGGTGTTAGGGTTTTTGGAGGAGAGAGAGACGGAGGGTGAGAGTGGCGGGTGAGAGCCGACTCTCCCCTTTTTCTAGTTTTTTTTTTTCAAAATTTAAAAAAAAAAGTTTCACCTAGCCCCCTCAAATTTCAAAGTGGAACAATACCTCCAAACCTTTAAACAAGAACAAAACTTTGTCTCCAAGAGACAACCACAAACCCCGTCAATTACGAAAAGCTTCCCCTGAACTCAAGCCCGTGAGATTTAAATCTGACAACCTCAGAAATAGTTAACAACTTTAAACAACAAAAAAATAAATTAAACTAACAACTGAACAAAAAAAAAATTATTTACCCATTGCGGACTGAATTTTGAGAGAGAAGGCATATCAGGGATCAAACCAGATAGTTTGCGACTGAGAAACCCTTTTCAGCTTCAGTTACTTCACGCGTTCAGGCGATTGCTGGTATTACTGGTCCATCTTTAAACTCATGCTGCTTTCGCTTACTCAGGCAGTTTCATCACATAATTTATATTTTAAGGTTTATTAATTATGAAAATCTATCCAGTTCACACACATAATTCCTAGGTATGATTTTGTACATTCTATCAAGTGTACTTGGTTTCCGTACAACCTTTTTCACGACACCTTTCCTTAAGTCTAACATCATGCTCCAGACTAGGTTGAGAAAAGAAAGAAAAGATCACGGAGATTTTTGTGGATAATATACAAATGTCAACTGATTTTTTTTTTTTAACATTTTTGATAATGCTCTCATCAGTGACCGGGCTGAGGGTTTTGGACACTTGAGGGTCTCTTTTGGTTGTGCACATTGGCATCTTTTGGGGTTTTAGAGAATTATATACAATGTGATCTAAAGGGTACGTGGATCAGGGAGGCTCCAGGTCTCTGCCATCGCAGAACAAAGGAGGCCTGACTCACGTACAACATCCCCAGGTCATTGCTCACGCAAAGCAGAGGGGATGGGATTTTTTGAGCATGACATCAAAGAACTCAGAATCGGGCGTGTGTTTCAGGATTCCTAATACACAGTCAAATAGAAATTGTACTAACCTAAGTGTGTGTTCTCTTTCAAGACTCATACATTATCTTCAAGTGTTGTGATAAACATACCTTTTGATTGATTGCCAGCAGAGCCTACCAAGCATATCAACCATGAATCACCGCTTTTCACGTTCACTTTACGCGTGTCAGTCAGCAAACACCTGGAAATTTATATCATTTCCCACCTGGTCACCCAAAACCAGAAAAACCAAAATTTAAAACCACACATCTAAACGATGTTTATTAAATATCTTCCCCTTGCTTTTAAATTTTATGTTACTTATTTTTTTTATTTTTTTTATTTTTTTTTTTTTTATTTTTTTTTTATTTTTTTTTTTGTAAAATATGACTACCAACAGACAAGAAATAAAGAAGAGAAACGACAGTTGCCAGATTACTCATCAAAGGCTATCATCCGGAGGCCTTTAAGACACATTTCAAAATTTGCTCGAGGGAGGGGTTTGGTGAACAAATCTGCCACATTTTCATCCGAGGATACCTGTTCCAAGTGAATGAGTCTGCGATCGTAGCAGTCACGAATGAAGTGCACTTTAATGTCAATATGTTTTGTTTTTGAAAATCGAACAGGATTTTTGACAATTTGAAGTGCCGCAGAATTATCACAGTAGATGGTAGTGTCAAAGAAATTCAAACCGTAATCATGCAGCTGATGCTGTAGCCATACCACCTGTGAACAGCAGGCATATGCTGTGACGTATTCTGCTTCAGCAGTGCTTTTTGACACTGTGTGCTGCTTCTTGCTCTGCCAAGACACCAACCTTTCTCCCAAAAACTGTGCTCCAGCTGATGTTGATTTCCTGTCAAGCTCACACCCTCCATAATCACTGTCAGAAAAAGCATATAAATTAAATCCAGAATCTTTAGGATACCAAAGTCCAAGCCGAGGCCTGCCCTTTAGGTACCTAAAGATTCTTTTGACAGCAGTAAGATGAGAAAGTTTAGGGTTAGCCTGATATCGAGCACATTGACACACAGCAAACATTATGTCTGGACGACTTGCAGTCAGGTACATCAAGGAACCAATCATTGAGCGATAGTTGTGTTCATTAACTGACTGCCCTTCTGGATCTTTGGTGAGCAGAGGACGAGCTGCCATTGGTGTGTCTGCCGCTTTTGAATCTCCCATCTTGTACTTCTCGAGAATTTCAGTGACATACTTTGCTTGATGTACAAGGATCCCACTTTCACTTTGTTTGACCTGCAGGGCTAGGAAGAACTCCATTTCTCCCATTTGGCTCATTTCAAACTTCGTTCTCATGACTTGTTCAAATTCTTTGCATAATTCTTCATTTGTGGAACCAAAGATGATATCATCGACATACACCTGAACCATCAAGATATCATTGCCAACCTCCTTTCTGAATAGAGTCTGATCCACAATTCCTCTGACATAGCCATGTGCTAGAAGGTGATCAGTGAGAGTTTTGTACCATGATCTAGGTGCCTGATGCAGCCCATACAAAGCTCTATCTAGCTTATACACATGCTGGGGGTATTCCTCATCAATGAACCCCGGAGGTTGAGATACATAAACTTCTTCATCCATGTCAGCATAAAGGAATGCTGTTTCACGTCAAGCTGATACACTGTGAAATTCATGTATGATGCATAAGCAAGAAACACCCTAATTGCCTCCAATCTGGCAACAGGTGCATATACCTCGTCGTAGTCAATGCCTTCTATCTGCTTGTGCCCTTGAACTACCAACCGAGCTTTGTTTCTGACAATCACCCCGTTGTCATCCTTCTTATTTTTATAAAGCCATCTGGTTGTGATAACCTTCTTATCAACTGGTTTTTCTACTAGTCTCCAAACTTGCAGTTTTGAAAACTGATTTAATTCCTCATGCATGGCTTCTACCCAGCTTGGATCTTGCAGAGCCATGGAGATGTTTGATGGTTCAATTTGAGAGAGAAAGCAGGAGTACATACAATAATTGATGTTGCCAAAAGTACTCCGAGTGATAACTCCGGATGCAAGAGGTCCAATGAAATTTTCTAGCGGGTGATACTTGTGAATCCTTGTTTCTGCAGTTGCTGGAACCGGGATCTCAGTGGGTAGACTTGTGTGATCAGGGTCTTGATCAGCCGGATCGGCCAAAGAATCCGAAGAATTTGGTTCAGTATTGATTGTTGCTGCAGTAGACGCAGCCACTCCTGTTTCAGTTGCCTCAGATTCTGGCGTTGCAGGGTCAGGAACCATTGATGGATGATTTTCCGCAGCCTGTTGAACTGGGGAAAATGTCACGGAGGGACTTGCAATGGCATCTTCGAAAAACTCTTCAGCCATCACTAGGTCCAACCTGAATGGTAGAAAAAACTGATTGTAGTCAAATGCCTGAGCTGGACCTGTGCCTCCATCTGATGGATTCTCTTCAAGCCAATCCACATCTGTTGATTCAATAACCATAGCTGTTCGCTTGTTGTAAACCCTGTAAGCTGAGCTGGCAGAATAACCTACAAAATAGCACTCATCAGATTTAGCTGCAAATTTAGGTAGGTCAGTGTGAATTAAAACTGTGCAAAGACACCCAAACGCCCGAAGATGCCCAATTCTGGGCTTGTCATGATAGACTAGTTCATAAGGGGTTTTCTGATGACGTTTGTTGATGAGAACTCTGTTTTGCACATAACAGGCTGTGTTGATTGCTTCTGCCCAGAACATGGTAGGTAGTTTTGAGTCACACAACATCGTGCGTGCAGCTTCAATTAACGTTCGATTGCGTCTTTCAGCAACTCCATTTTGTTGAGGAGTGTAGGGTGCACTGTACTGGTGCTCTATTCCCTTCATTTTGCAGAAAGAGTCCATGATCTGGTTTTTAAATTGTGTGCCGTTGTCACTTCTGATAGACTTGACTCTCAGGTTCAGTTTGTTTTCAATCACATTGATGAAAGCTTTTAGAATCTCTGGTACTTCGCTTTTCCTGGACAAGAAAAACACCCAAGTGAAACGTGAAAAGTCATCAGTTACAACTAAGCAAAAAGCACAACGATTCAAACTTAACATACTAACTGGACCGAATAGGTCCATGTGAAGCAATCCCAGGACTGAGGAGATTTTGGAGAAGAACTTGGGCTTATGTGGCCGCTTGTGTTGCTTCCCCTGAGCACATGCCATACACTTGTCTTTTACGACAAATTCTCTGATCGGGAGATCTTTCACGAGTTCTCCTCTTGCAAGACGATTTAAGTTCTTTAAGTTCGTATGACCCAAGCGTCGATGCCACAGATGTGCTTGATTTTCTGCTGTTTTGGAGAGAAGGCATGCCACTTCAGTTGTAGGTGGCTTGGTCATGTTCAGAACATACGAGTTGCCATATCTGGGTGTACGCATTAACACCCAATCATCAGGGATGGAGTATCCAGGCTTAAGGATTAGACATTCTTTGTTGTTGAAAAGCACTGGATATTCCTTGTCACAGATTTGTGACACACTTAGAAGACTGTGTTTAAGTTCAGGAACAAAATTGACGTCATGGAAGCTCAGGCACCCATTTTTAACGGTGCCTCTTTGACTGATGTGTCCTCCAACTCCCCCTGCAAACGACACATATCCTCCATCGTATTTTTCTAGATCTTGCAGAACAGATATGTCGCCTGTCATATGCCTGGAACAACCACTGTCAACATACCAAAGGTTATTAACAGTCCTCCTTGGCTGTTCCTGCATGCAAAGGAGAAGTTAGTTAGTTTTGGGTACCCAGATTTTTTGAAGACTGGGTGAAGCAGTTTTAGAGAAGGATGATGGTTTAGTTGTGGAGCAGTGTGAATGCCTGACTATCTCTTTGTTTGGCCCCTGTTTTCTTTTTGAAGGGAATTTGATAAACATTAGTTTTAATAGGTTTAGCTTCATCAAACTGTTTAGAGTGTTTTTTATACACTCCTCTGGGAACATATCCTTGGTTTACCTTCTTCTTAACATTCCAGTTGTCATGAGACACCTTTTTATCATTGAAAACAGATTCATGCCCAAGAGCAGTTTTTTTCACAAATTTATTATGTTTGTGACAGCTGGTTTTGTGGTTTGGATTGGTTTTCCGTCCCTTTGAGTGAGAAGGGACATTTGTTTGCATCCTTTGGGTTGAAGGTGCAGACATTTTCTTATGGTGCTGTGCCTGTTGTCTAGGAGGCACACAGTTCTGCACCTTTTGTTTATAAGGTGCAGACTCTTTAGTTGCTTTGGGTACCTTTGAACCAGTTGGTACCGTGTGGGTAGGGACACGTTTGTTTTCTGTGCCACCATATGATTCCCTATAATTATTTTTCAAACAAGTTTTTGGATAATAGGGTTCATATGGCCTATGTAAGCAGTTTCTTGCCACATGTCCAGGGTGACCACACACATGGCAAGACTGCTTCTTTGGGTATGCGGGAGTTTGCGAATATCTTTTTCCTGTGGATTTCCAGGCCGGTGTATCATTTTTATTAATCAAATAAACTTTTCCAATGGGCCTAGTTGTTAACACATACTCCCGCTCTACTGGCACAGCCTGGTTGAACACCGAGTTTACCTCAGGATACTGAACAATATCGGGTGTCCTGTCCATCTGCTCATTCTGAGCATCACATCCATTCACATTATTACTCACAGAAGCATTCACATTCACATCATCATCAGAAACATGCACACTAACATCAGTAGGTTTGGGACCAGCAATCTGTGGTCCCTTACCCTTTCTCAATATTCTAACACGCCTTAAGGGTTTAGACACTTTATCATCACACGCACCAAAATTAAAGTCACTACTCAAAGAGGTTTTATCCAAAACATCAGACTTAACAAGTTTAAGTTTTGTCCCATCAATAGGAAAACCAGGAAAATCAGATTTATAGTCAAATTTTTCAAAAGACTCTTGACTAGACAAACTTGATGTTTCTGCCTTTTCACTTCCATTACTGCTAACTACATCTGCACAAGAAGTAGAAGTGTTAGTGGATTTTGAAGAAGGAGAGGAAATTTTTATAGGACATTCAGAAAGTCTTTTATCAATATCAGCTAAAGAATCGATTGTTCCCTTAGAAGGAACAGGATCAGAAATCATTTCATGCATGTGAGGCATAGGCACAGTGTGTGTCGACGTCTCATCTTTTTGTTCATTTCCAAACCCTAGGCCTGAGTTCTGAAGGACGTGTTTTATCCTATCATCGGAGTTATAGAAAAGAGATCTTGCTTCCATCATTTTAGATTGAATTACATTATTTGATTCTAATTTACTTTGAGCTTTAGCAAGTTGATCTCTTAATCCTTCTACCTCTTTAGTTAGTTCTTCCACTTTAGTATTGGCCACTCTTAACCACACTTTAGTGTCACTTAGTTGATTGTCTAAATTTGTGACATCTAACTTAGCAGCCTCATACTTTTCCCTATTTACTCTAGCCATGTCTTGAAAATTATTTGATTCTCTATTGGCACGGGCGCAATTTAAGGATTCATAATGAAATTTTGACTCAAATTCTTTGTAAGCATTAAATACCTCCACACAATGAGAACAAGAACAATTACATACCTGTAGATTGGAGGATTTGGCTTCAGTCCCTGGAGCAGTATTCACCATGAATGCGTGTTGGTTCATTTCCAGTGCCTTTCTTTCAGCTTCTTCTTCGGCTAGCAATGCAATATGTGCATGACTCAGACTAAGATCATCAATCTGAGTAGACCAGTCATATCCGCCGGGGGTGTTTTGAACAACCAATGCCTTGTCATCTGCACCAACCTCTCTCTTCTTCACATTTTGCTTCTCATCACCTTTAACATCTCTTTCAACTTTCGGCTTTGGACACTCTCGAGCATAGTGACCATAATCATTGCAGTTGTAGCATCTCAGATTGGCTTTGTTGAAGGACAACTTTACGCCTTTACCATCATTCCAATCCTTGTTTCCAGTTCTTGCCATATATTGCTTGGCTCTCAGTGCAGCCATTCCCATTTGATATGATATGTCCATCTTTTCCAGGTCGTCTGGGTGAATCTGATTCACATCCTCATGAGTAAGATCATTTGGAAGAAGAGTACCTGCAACCAAAGCTTGATAACAACTCATTATTCCTATTCCCAAAGCAAAACTAGGATCTTTAGTGATTGTGTTGACATCTACTGTGACAAGGTTGGAGCCATTTGAGGAAGTAGCTCCACTGGAGGCCTGTGAGATGAAAGCTAGAGGATTTGAAGTTAGATCAACAGTTTGAGTGACTGGGACACTGGGCTGCGATATAAAGGCTTGATTCACTTGTGAGGTAGCAGCTCCAACACCCTGCTTTCTTGCTCTCTTCAGTTTCTTTTCTTCATAAGCCCGGATTGTGGACATGAGAGAGCTGAGAGTAGCCGTGTTCAGATCCAGAATTCCTTCCATTACATCAATTGTGCTGTCCCAATTGGGTGGCAATGACTGGATCAACTTCTTATTGACTTCCTTTTGAGAGTATGTCACCTCAGCTTCTTTCATTGCTGTGACGATTTTGATGAACCTTTGCAACTGAGTCTCTATATTCTCCCCATGCACATAGTTGAAGTCATTGAATTGCTCTCTAAGGTTCTCTTTCCTGGACTCTCGCATGTCAGTATTTCCTTCATATGCATCTACTAGAGCATCCCACAATGCTTTAGCAGACTTGTATTCTTTGAAAGCTTCAGCAACTTCAGGTGACAGGGCCATAGTTAATGCAGCAAGAGCCTTCCTGTCCTTTTCCACTTTGTCCCAATCATTGTCTGACCATTCATGTTTCTCTTTTGGGACATCAGGTTGTCCAGCTGTGCTTATCTTCGGGACATAATCTCCTGCTTCAATAGATCTCATAATCTTGGGGTCGTTGTAGTTGGCATAGTTGACGAACCTGTACTTCCAGCTCATGAAATCTTTTCCAGAGGTTAGTCTGGGAGGTCTTGTTGATGTACCGATTTGGGCATCCATTTCCAGAGTAGCGGATGAGAGATTGGTCATGTCGAAAGCCATTGGAAAGAATTTGTTTCAGTCGAAAAGCACTTTTTGGTGAAACAAGGGTTCGGATCGAAAAGGGGTTTTCGATCAACAGGATTCAATCGAAAAGGGTTTCCGATCAGTAATGGAATGAATCGAAAAGAGTCTTTGATCGGGAAGTCTCGACTGGGACTTTCCGATTGGGGATATCAGACGATCGAAAAGTCACACAGGACTTTTCGATGAAGACAATTGATCGAGAAGTCACAGATAGGACTTCTCGATGAGGAACAGCCGATCGAAAAGTGGCACTTTGGCACTTTTCGATAGAAGAATAGCCGATCGAAAAGACACAAGGGTCTTTCTCGATCAAAAAGGAGCAGTCGAAAGGGACTTTTCGATCAGAATGACTGATCAAAAAGTATTCAATGGGTCGAAAAGTCTTCAAAACTCAGTCACCAGGGCACGAGAACTTCTGATTTCGAATTTAAACCTGCAAAATACTTCGGACTTGTGCAAAACGCTGAAAATCACAGAAACACTCAAACAGTTAGCTATCAAAAACTCGAATCCGATATCGCTAGAGCCTCGAAACTTGCGTTTCTTGGCTCTGATACCAATTGTAAAGGATCGATTAACCCTCACGCGATATCTAAGCTTATCAATCTCGTGCGGAATCCAAGATTGACAAGTGATTCAAGTAATAATCAAAGAAACAATATAGCAACTAGAATAACACAATTAAATGGAAGACAAACCGAGTGTAAAAGCTTAATCACAAGTAGATTACCACGAACAAGAATCACGAATTCACACAGTGAATTCGTGAACACACCTAGACCCGTAAAACCCCTTAACACCTTGTGGAATCAACAACCCTAAATCCCTAAACTAGCTCCCTTTATATAGGAAACTATCAACTTGTTGAACAAGTAACAAAATTCGGCCCACATGGCCTATAGACAACCGAATTATAAGCCCAATAACCAACCCACATACTAGCTAGCCCAATAACAAATAACACTAACTCAAAAAGGTTTCTAATGCAAAAGCCTTAAACAAATAGGGTC
>JBCNJP010000007.1:86732679-86757220 GCA_039602395.1 Deinandra increscens subsp. villosa | reverse complement strand
TGACGTAGTGACATGAGCGTGGAAGAAAATGAAGCAGGACAAACAGTTCTTAAACCATGGAAGTATGACCCATCTAAGGTTAGACAATTGTTGATTAGATTGTTTGTTGAATGTGAGCTTTCGTTTTCACTCGTTGAACACCCTGGGTTTATAAATTTTGTTCAATCACTTTGTCCGAATGTAAAACTACCCTCTCGGTTTACTTTGGCGCGCGATATTGCTATCAATTTTTTAGAAGAAAAAAAGAAGCTAAAAAGTTTTTTTGTAAAAAGTAAACCGAGGGTGTCATTTACTACGGATACTTGGACATCGAATCAGAGAATTAATTACATGTGCCTGACTGCACATTTTATTGATGATGGGTGGAACTAAAAAAAAAATCATCAACTTTAAACCGATTTTTAGCCATAAGGGTGATGTGATAGCTAGTGCTATTGAAGAGTGTCTATTTGAGTGGGGGATTGAGAATGTAATGGCGTTCACACTAGACAACGCGTCATCTAATGATGTCGCGATTAGAGAGTTGAGTAATAGGTTACCTGGGCTATTATGTAATGGGAAGTATTTACACGTTAGATGTCTTGCCCATATTCTTAACCTAATTGTTCAAGATGGGTTGAAGGCGGAGGATGAAACTAATGATTCTATTCGCAATGTGGTGAAATATATAAGATATTCACCAAATAGGCTAAAGTTGTTTAAGGCTTGTAAAAAAGAAAAAGGTTTCACAACTACAACTTGTTTATCATTAGATGTGTGCACAAGGTGGAGTAGCACTTGTGAAATGTTAGAAAGGGTTGCCATGTTTGAAGAAGTTTTCATTCTATATGCTATCAAAGATAAAGATTTCCGTAAGTCCTTAGATATAGTGCCCGATCAAGTACATTGGAAGTATTCAAGAACATTAGTTGACATACTCGAGATTTTTAAAGCGAAAACCACCGAAGTGTCTTGCTCCACGTATGCCATAGCGCATGAATATTATGCTCAAGTGATGGATATTGGCAATAACTTAGATGAGATGTCTAAGAATAGTAGTCCCCTTTATAATTTAAAAAATTCGATAGAGATGATGAAGTCTAAGTTTGCAAAATATTTTGAAGACGAGGGTAAGAAAAATAAGATATTTGAGTTTGCTCTTATATTAGATCCGAGATACAAACTAGAACTCATAGCATTTGGGTGTGATAAAGAAGCCGACTTGATTAAATTAACTAGAGAAGAAATATCCAAACAAAAAATGACGGAGCAAGAATATGAGGAAGTGTTGGAGGGCTTGATTGATGAAGTAAAAGATGAGATGATGTTACTTGTAAAAGAGTATGAGTTGTTATATCAAACGGGTTCTACTCAAATGGTTCAGAAAGATAAAGACATAGCTCCTACTAGGTCCGGGAAAAATTCTTTTAAGAGTAAGTTTGAATCCCGTCGGCGAGTTGGTGGTGTTGAAGCATTTGGATAGAGGAGCGAGTTAGAAAAATATCTTAAAGATGAGGTCGAAGAAGAAACCGTGGACTTTGATATACTGAAATGGTGGAAGAATAACGCGACGAGGTATCCGACTAGCAAGGATGGCGAAAGGTACTCTAATTTTCAGTTTCATATTTATATTTTGATAAATTGTTAGCCACTGTGATATTTGGCATACTTGGAACTTGATAGCATACGTAATATATTAAAGCCACTGACCACTGTGATGTAATGTTTTGACTTAATATGGTAGCATACAAGAAAGTGTAATATAAAGCCACTGTGATAGCATACATATTTTGAGCATACATACATAGCATATTAAGTCAAAACTGTGATACAGTGATAGCATATTAATTTGAGTTTTGACTTAAAAACCAAAATATCTTATGCATTATACCACGTGATACTGTGATAGCATACACATTTTGAAACCGATTTTGAGTTTATACACTAAATTTAATCGTTTATCTTATAGACATATTGACGATTCCTATTTCAAGTGTGGCTTCCGAGTCGGTTTTTTCAACGGGAGGACGGGTCATAGATTCATCTCGAAGTTCATTATCGCCTCAAATTGTGGAAGCTTTGATATGTACACAAGATTGGATGCGAAAGGGAACAAAAGGAATGGAAGAAGTAATTGAAGAAGTGGAAAAATTTGATGAACTTGCAAACGGTATTGGTTCATTTTAATATTTCATGATATATTAACCACATGCAATTTGTTATATATTTCTAATCCTTTGGTTATTTTAGATCTTTTTGAGAAGATTGAGTCAATGGTATTGGAATGAACTCATGAAGATTGAAGATTGAAGAAACTATCAACTTTTATTCTATTTTGATATTTTGATGAATCGTTAAGTCTTAAGTGTTAACTACTCATGTTGGTGGAACTTGGACACTTGGTAGTTGGTGGCATGTTTTTTGGTTTTGGACCTTTCGTCATTTAATGTAATCGGATAAAATTCAGTAATTTTGTTTTGGTGATATGGTGTTTTTTTATTTTTTTTTATTTATTGTAATATTTCACGGGATTGGCGGGACAAAACCGGGAAACCGGTTTAATACCCGAATTTTGAAAATCCATATTCGCGGTTTCACGGGTCGGTATAGGGATTCGAAAAACCATATTCACGGGTTCGGGAAATGCAATTGGCGGGACAGGTCGGGACGGGAAATCCCGAATGCTCAGGCCTACGAATTTGCATGATTTTCTCCGTTGTCTCGAGTACTAACTCAGGATCTGTGAGTTGACTGTCACCAACCTTCGCCCAACAGAGAGGTGATCTACACTTTCGCCCGTAAAGTGCTTCAAACGGAGCTACACCAATACTGGTGTGATAACAGTTGTTATAGGAAAATTCCACTAAGGGTATGTGTTTATCCCAACTTTCACCAAAATCAATCGCACATGCACGTAGCATGTCCTCAAGTGTTTGAATGGTCCGTTCACTTTGACCATCGGTCTGAGGGTGATATGCAGTACTCATATCCAAACGCGATCTCAACGCTTCATGTAGAGATTCCCAACATTTGGATGTAAATCGGGCGTCTCGATCTGATATGATAGAAATTGGTACTCCATGCCGCGAGACGATCTCTTTAAGATAAATTTTGCCTAATGTCTCCGAAGTATCAGTTTCCTTGATTGGTAGGAAATGTGCCGACCTGGTTAAACGATCAATAATTACCCAAATTGTATCACATCTGCTTGCGGTACGGGGTAACTTTGCGATAAAATCCATAGCGATACCCTCCCATTTCCACTCGGGAATTTTTGGTTGTTGAAGTAACCCCGCCGGTTTCTGGTATTCTGCCTTGACCTTGGAACAAGTCAAGCACTTTCTTACGTAAGTTGCAATGTCAGCTTTCATCTTTGGCCACCAGTAAATCAGTTTCAAATCTTGTTACATCTTATCCGAGTCTGGATGAATAGAGTAACGGGACTTATGGGCTTCATCCATAATCAATTCCCTCAAATTTCCATACACGGGAATCCATATTCGGTTCGCACAATACCGGATACCATCCGATCTAACTTCCAATAACTTATCCATACCCCGCAAGGATTCTAGTTCAATGTTCTCATCTTTGAGTGCTTCGAGTTGTGCATTCCGGATCTGATCAGGTAATCCTGTATGAATAGTAAGTTGCAAAGCACGAACTCTTATAGGCTTGGGGTTATCCTTCCGGCTTAAGGAACCAGCTACTACATTAGCTTTGCCTGGATGGTATCTAATTGCGCAATCGTAGTCATTAAGAAGTTCAACCCAACGATGTTGTCTCATGTTCAACTCCTTTTGAGCAAAGATATGCTCGAGAATTTTGTGATCAGTATAGATAGTACATTTTGTTCCATAGAGATAATGCCTCCAAATTTTCAACACGAAAATGACTGCTCCCAACTCCAAATCATGAGTTGTATAGTTTTGTTCGTGAATCTTTAACTGACGAGAGGCATAAGCTATGACTTTCTCCCTTTGCATCAGCACGCAACCTAATCCTTGCTTCGATGCATCACAATACACCACGAAATCATCACTACCCTCTGGTAGGGATAATATTGGCGCGCTACAAAGTTTCTGCTTTAGTAGCTGAAAAGCGGCGTCATGCTTTTCATTCCAGTTATACGCCGTTCCTTTATGCGTTAGTGCCGTAAGAGGTTGGGCTATCTTTGAAAATCCTTCAATAAACCGTCTGTAATAACCTGCTAACCCTAGAAATTGGCGAATTTCCGTTGGTGTTTTGGGCGCAGGCCAATTCTTAATTGCTTCAACTTTCATTGGATCAACGTGAATCCCCTGATCATTAACGACATGACCAAGAAATTGCACCTCACGCATCCAGAAATCACACTTTGAAAATTTTGCATACAATTGCTCCTTCCTGAGTAACTCTAAGATCAAACGAAGATGTTGTTCGTGCTCCTCCTTAGACTTAGAATATATCAGAATATCGTCAATGAAGACGATGAAGAATTTATCGAGATTTGGCTTGCAAACGCGATTCATCAAGTCCATGAAAATCGCTGGTGCGTTGGTTAACCCGAATGGCATAACCATGAAATCATAATGACCATAACGAGTTCTAAACTCTGTTTTCGAGACATCCTCTTCGCGGACTCTCAGTTGGTGATAACCTGATCTTAAATCGATTTTGGAATAACAGCTAGATCCTTGTAGTTGATCAAACAAATCATCGATTCGGGGCAAGGGATAACGATTCTTGACGGTCACCTTGTTGAGTTCTCTATAATCTATGCACATTCGAAAGGTTCCATCTTTCTTCTCAACAAACAATACTGGAGCTCCCCAGGGCGATGAACTGGGCCTAATAAATCCCTTATCAAGTAGTTCTTGAAGTTGGGTATATAGTTCTTATAACTCATTTGGTGCCAAACGATAAGGTGCACGAGTAATATGTGCTCCTCCGGGAGCAAGGTCAATCTGAAATTCGACTTCTCGCTGAGGCGGTAAGCCTGGTAGATCTTCTGGAAAGACTTCAGGAAAATCCCTTACGATCAGGATATCCTCTATCCTTTTCTCTTCCTCTGATTTCTCCGAAATGTTCGCGAGAATAGAAACGTGCCCTTTTTCGCAAACACTTCAGTGCCTTTAGAAAAGATATCACACCCATAACAGTACCACACTTATCTCCTTGAACCGAGAGCAATTCTCCACTAGGAAATGGTATTCGAACGATTTTCTCATGACCAACGATTTCGGCACGATTCTTGGATAGCCAATCCATTCCCACGATAACGTCAAAACTTCCCAAAGAGATGGGCAAAAGATCTATTCCTAATTTATGGCCAGCCAATTCCAATTTACAGTCTTTAACTATATGGGTTGACTCAACAAGTTTACCATTAGCAAGTTCAACTACGTATTTAGCATCTAAAGGACTCAAGTTGGCATTTATCATATTGCTAAATTTAGTAGATATGAAGCTTCTATCGGCACCGGTGTCAAATAAGACTAGAGCATAGTATTCGTTAAGAGAGAACTTACCGATAACAACATTTGGATCTGCTCTGGCATCCCCCGAGCCTATGACAAAAGCTCTACCTCTGGCACCATTCCCTCCATTGTTCCCATTGTTGTTGTTATTATTGCCATTGCGATTCCCAGTGTTATTGTTATTGTTGTTATAGTTGTTGTCGTTGTTGTTTCCACCGTTCAGTTGAGGGCAATTTCTCTTTATGTGGCTTAGTTTCCCACAATTAAAACAACCTTCAGGGCTTCAGCATCCTGAACTTGTTTCTCATTGTTCTTAACCCTGCAGGTTTTGGACTGATGACCCTTCTTTCCATAATTTGCACACATATAAGAGTCACACGCACCATAGTGATGGAAACCACATTTGTTACAACGTGGGGAATTTCCCATGTACGATGATCCTCCTTGGCCGCCTTGGCCTTGATTAATCTGCTTCTGGTTGTTCGAGGAGAAATTCCTAGAATTATCAAACTTGCGATTCTGGTTTTGGTGGTTCTGTTGATTAGAAGACTTGTTTCTAGAGTGATTCCCAGAATTATCCCACTTTCTTTTGTTGTCAGAGGCTCCAGAAGTTCCGTTTCTAGGAGGTAAGACTCCTTGATCAACTGCTTGATTCGTGAGCCTATTGGCAATCCTTACAGCATCACGAATGGTTACAGGGTTTGAGGCAGTCACCATTCCCTGGATTTGGGGCACTAAACCCTTGATATACAGCTCGATTCTTCGGTAAGCAGGCGTGGCGATTCCAGGGCACAAATCCGCAAGAGAGTTTGAGCGAGTAGTGTAAGCTTTAATTTCAGACCCCTCCATCTTGAGATTATACAACTCGGTTTCCAATTTCTGGATCACGGGAGGGACAATACTCTTCTTGTAGCAACTCTTTAAACTCAACCCAAGGCATGGCATTAGCTTCTTCAATCCCCAGCATCTGCACCTTAGTCATCCACCAGGTGAGAGCCAGTCCTTCCAAAGTACCCGTGGCAAATTTCACTTTTCTAGCCTCAAGACAGTTGCACATTTCGAATGCAGATTCCACTTTTTCAATCCAGTGGAGTAGGCTAACAGCTCACTCAGTTCCTTTGTACTGATTAGGCTTACAGTCCATGAAAGTTTTAAATGTAGCATTGCCTGTACATACATTCATACAACCATTCAATCACAGATTACCAATGCGTGTGATCACATCAAACAACAAAACACGAATTTTGTGTTACCTTGGGGTGGCCCTCCATTTCCTGCACCTTGGGCATGTGCCGCCAGGGCAGCAACCACATGTTGGTTGATTAGTGCAGCCAATTCAGCCGGTGTCATGTTTGGTGCATTTCCGTCTGCCATTATCTTCAATTCACAGTTACCCAAAATGAGAATAAGATATAACATGAATCATAACAACCATAATATAAGTAATAAATTACTTCACAAGAGACAATCGCATATTAAATAGTAAATCTCATTTCAAATAAAATGAAACTCGTTTTTCAAATTATCCAACCGAAATCCAAAATCCAAAATGCATAGTCTTGGGAACATCCTCCCGATAAAACAAACAACCAAACAAAACAAAAGTGAAAACAAATAACTCAGGAGCTATCATGATCACTGGATGCATCAGGCATATCTCCTCCTACGGTTCTTCCTCGGGATACTCTTCAGGTTCTTCCTCGGGATCCTCTTCAGGTTCTTCCTCGGGATCCTCTTCTGGTTCTTCCTCGGGATCCTCCACAATAGGTTCTTCAACTGGTTCTGCCGGAGGCTCAGCCTCCCTAGCCAACTCAAGCTCAGCAACGCGAGCCGTGAGTGCCTAAACAAGTTCAGTGAGATGACTCACCTGATAGTACGTGTCGCTTAGTGTCACTTGATGCTCGGTCTGACGCTCATTAGCCCCCTCCAAGGTTTCCTCAAGGGTGGCAATTTTCTGAATAGTGCTTGCCCCATTTTCTTGCAGCTTTGCGACCATACCAAATAGCCTCCTAATGTCCCTGAGTGCGCGGTCAAACATAGAGACCATTGCCGCGACGACTCGTTCAATGGCATATGGCAGTTCGGGTAGAAAGAACCGAGTTGACGACAGCTCTGTTGAAGTAGGTGGCACTTGTTCCCGGTGAACCCAACTAGCCACAACTGACTCATACCAGTTCCAGTTGCCATTATCTCTTCCACGAACGAAAATATGGTTCTCCATATACGTGACCCTCAGATGTTATTCTCCGATTACCATGAGTTGGGGTAGTAGGACCCGAAGTAACCCACCTACTGGTGACGGATGGGGATGATGATGATGAGGATGATAGGGAAGCGGATATCCATCCAGCCATGTCTGCATATATCTATACTACTATATAATACATATTCCTCAAAATGGCATTTCCGTACTATTAGCGTCTTAAAATTAAGACAGTTTCCTTTTCTTGACTGGTCTGAATATCGATCCCTGCTTATCCACCCTTTATTTCTTGATCCATCCATCATCGCAACCAGAATTTAGGAAGAAACCAGACAATCTTCATCGCTTTCCCTTCTTGTCTTCAGTCTGATTATCGATCCATGCTTCTCCAACCTTTATTTCCCGATCCATCCTTCATCGTAACCAAAAAGCAAGAAAGAAACCAGAAAATCTTCATCGCAGATGATTTTTATCCAGAGTTCAGGGAACACAGACGCTTTTAATCAGAGAATCTCATTTTTTGAGTAAGTCTTCTGAATTGCTTTTTTTATCTTTGAAAGTCTACGAACCCTAATCTGGAAAAACTCTATCTCTCACTCTCAGACTTCAAATCCACGCAACCCTAATCTGGGAAAACACCATATATAGATTTCAATTGAGGCAAACGCAGACACTTGCTTTTTGGGTTCTTTTCAAAAGTTGCCATCGTCAGATTTGAAGATTTGAATCAGGTATTATGAAAAGGGCGCTCAATTCAAATCTCAATTTCAAATCCCTTCAAAGGCCTTTACAAGGTCACATCTTCCCGCGCACAATTACAATCTCAAAGTAAACACCGACTATGAATTCAGGTATATATTCGTTTTGATTTTGCACTTTCGTTTTAATTTCATGTGTTATGATCTCTCTTGTGCGAATTCATGTTCTTTGTATTGCTTTCCAAATATAATTTAGGACCTAATTGTTTGTATAATGTTTGTTTCTTTGTTTTGTGTTTTCTGTTTGATTGTTAAAGATGGTCCCATTGTTAAATCAGTTCTCATTAGTACGTTAAAATCTTGTGTAAAAGTTAAATTAAATTCTGATTTTAGAAACTGAATAGAAAAAACCAAAATAGGCATAGTCATCTCTAACAAAACACAATGCCACTCTTTAATAATCAATTTGAACATGCTGGGTTGAAGTAGTGGCCTCATTACTTTAAAATGATCAATTTAAAAAAACGGGTTAAGAGGACATATTTTTAACGATTTGATTTTGACTTTTCAGTTGTTTTCATTTTTTGTTTTGATCTGATCAAGTATTATATGTGGGAGTAAAAGCTATGTCACAATGAAGCTGGGTTGTCCCACTGATAGACATCAAGTATGTTTTTACCCGGTTCAATGTTAACTTGTTTCTTAATATTCTCATCAGGTATGTTTTCGCTGCAAGAACTTTATTAATGATGTTTTAAAAATTAACTGCAGAGATTATGACATCTACTGTTGACATAAAAGACGAATTTAGAGGACGGGTCGTCCAAAAAGCCAAGGTAAGTTCTTTATATTGCAATAAAGATTTATCCTTTTGGTCCACGCATTTATATTTTTCTGTAGGCTTTTTTTTGTTACTTTCGTTCGAGTACCTCCTTTGCTACATGGATTAGTTACTATAATTTTCGATTCTGTCTCCGTTTTTTATGATTCTTTGTTTATGACTGTAAAGACCTGGATTTTGAGGCTTTTGCATTAGATTGATTTGGGCTTGTTTAGTTGTATTGGGCTAGTGTTAATATGTAATTGGGCTAATTGTGTAGGGGTATTGGGTCCGAATTGTATATGTGGGCTAGGGGTTTTCGAAAATTGTAAAGGGATTGACTTGTTTACCAAGTCAATCTCTACTATAAATAGTCCCCTCCTAGATTGTTTTAGGGTTGTTAGTCTTTTGAGGTGATCAAGTGATTAAAGGTGTAATCGAAATTCTCCATAGAGAATTTCGATCAAGGTGTTTGCAGTAACCAGTGTTCAAGTTAATTGTGTTCTTCTAATCGGTTTGTCTTTAATTGCTTTCTTATACTTTTCGATTATAGCCTTTTACTGTTTTTCTTGAATCAACTGGTTAAACCGGATTCCGCACGGTTTCACTAGTCTAGATATCGCGTGAGGGTTTATTTGATCCTTACAATTGGTATCAGAGCCAAGAAACGCAAGTTTCGAGGCTCTCGCGATATCAGATTCAAGGTTTTAAGTACTAACGACTTGAGTTTTCTGGTGATTTTCAGCTTTTAGCACTTTCGGAGGTGTTTTGTGCAGGTTACAATTCGTGACAGAAGGTTTCGGTGTGTTTTTGGAGCTTTTCGATTCACCTGAGTACTTCTCGATCAGAATTTCTGGTCGAAAAGCCCTCCTCAGCCGCTTTCCTCGATCGAAAAGCCCCCTTTGTGGCTTTTCGATCCACTGCCCTTGCTCGAAAAGTCCCCTAAGTGACTTTTCGACCAAGCCTGCCCAATCGAGAAGTCCCCTTTGTGACTTCTCGATCTGTTTCATCGATCGAAAAGTCCCCTCAGAGACTTTTCGATCCGACCCTTTCGATCGAGAAGTCCCCTTGAGACTTCTCGATCAGTCTTCATTGATCGGAAAGTCCCCTGAGACTTTTCGATCCATCGTGCTCCCTGATCGAAAAGTCCCCCTTCGAGACTTTTCGATCCAGCCTTCACTTTTCGATCAGCAGAGACTTTTCGATCCCAATCCATTTCGATCGAAAAGTACTTTTCGATCAGTCCACCCTTCAGCCGAGAACCACTTTTCGATCAAGACTTTTGATAGTAAACCCACTTTTCGATCCTTAAGCTATGGCCTTCGATATGTCAAGCCTCTCGAGTGCAACCTTGGAAATGGATTCTAAGATTGGGACATCTGCCAGACCGCCACGTCTGATGTCTGGCAAAGATTTTATGAGCTGGAAATACAGATTCGTCAACTATGTCAACTATCATGATGCTAAGATCATGCGATCAATCGAGGTGGGAGACTATGTCCCAACAACTCCGGGGGCACAGGGTCAACCTCCTGTTCCTAAACCCAAGCAAGAATGGATAGATGAGGACTGGGAAAGGGTTGAACGAGATCGAAAGGCTCTAGCTGGCTTAACCATGGCCCTATCCCCGGAAGTTGCTGAAGCATTCAAGGAATACACCTCGGCAAAGACATTGTGGGATGCCCTTATAGCGGCTTATGAGGGAAATGATGACATGAAGGAATCCCGCAAAGAGAGTCTGAGGGAGATGTTTAATGAGTTCAACTATGCCCCGGGTGAGAATATTGAGACGTTACTTCAGCGGTTTATCAAGATAGTCACTGGAATGAAGGATGCTGGAGTAACATACACTCAAGTGGAGGTCAACAGAAAGCTCGTTAACTCTCTTCCACCTAATTGGGACAGCACTATTGAGCTAATTGAGAAGACTGTTCAAATGTCCACCGCATCACTAAATGAGCTTATGTCCACAATCAGAGCATATGAGGAGAAGAAACAAAAGAGGGCCAGAAAGTCTGGTAATGGAGCTTTCATGAATCAATTAAACCAAGCTTTCATTTCTCAGCCAGCTGTCGCTCCAGCCAATCCACCCTCAACCCCAATGGGATTCATTGCACAAGCTACTGGTTCAAGCTCATCTGGAGCATCGAACATTGTCTCACTGGATGTAAATGCTCTAACCAAAGATCCCAGCTTTGCTCTTGGAGTGGGAATTATGAGTTGCTATCAGGCACTCGTGGCAGGCTCACTTCTTCCCACGGATCTGTCACCTGATGATGTGAATCAAGTGAATCCTGATGATCTAGAGCATATGGACATATCGTATCAGATGGGAATGTCTGCCCTCCGTGCAAGACAGTTCATGGCAAAGAAGGGACAGAAGGATTGGAATGGGGGAAAAGGAATCAAGTTGAGCTTTAATAAGGCGAATTTGAGGTGTTACAACTGCAATGAGTATGGGCACTATGCCAGAGAGTGCACTAAACCGAAAGTGGATAGAGAAGGCAAGACTGATAGCAGAAGTGAGAACATGAAGAAGGAGACTGGAAAGAATGATAAGGCACTGGTGGTTCAGCATACGCCAGGATATGACTGGACACCTCAGGTGGAGGACCTCAGTCTTACACTTGACCATGTGGCCCTGTTAGCTGAAGAGGAAGCACAAAAGGAAGAAGCTGAGGAATATCAACATGCATTCATGGCAGACATCACTCCAGGATCCTCCGCAAGCAGCTCTGAGGTATGTTTCAACTCCAAATGTCAAACTATTCTCACTGAATCCAAAGAATGGCAAACTAAGTTTTTCAATGAAACCCTAAATCGTGAATTTGTTGATAAAGAGTTGAGGGAATATAAGGGTAGAAGTAAAAACTTAAGTGAGAAACTTGAAGCTGCTAAAATTGACATAAAAAATCTTCAAAGAGACTTAAGTAACAAAAACACATATCTGACTGTTGCTAATGAAGAAATTGCCACATTAAAAACTGAACTTGAGCACCTTAAAGGGCAATTAGAAACATCACAAACCAAAGTTGAGCGAAATGATAAGATGAGCGAAAGTTGAGCGAAATGATAAGTTGAGCGAAATGATATGACTGGCGGTGATGCGGTGACGGTGGCCGGCGGATAAAGAGAGACGGGCCACGAGGAGGGAACGGGGCGCAGTGGCCTAGGTTGCGCCGGAAGCGCGAGGACCACCGGATGGCGATCGACCGGCGATGTGGCGAAGGCAGCGACGGCGGCTGCGGCTCGGGTCGCGGCTTCGGCTTCGGCTCGGGCTGCGGCATCGGCTCGGGCGACTACTGCTTCTCTCTCGAGTCAGGAACAGACACTGGCGAAACAAGGATCCATCAGTCGGGCGTCGAATGATGGTGGTGGCATCGGGTGGCGATCGGCGGTGGCAAAGTGGTGGCGCCGGTTGGGGATCGACGCAAGAGGGAGAGAGAGTGGAGATTAGGGTTCTTCTTTTTAATTACTTTTTCTCCACTCCTCTAATCCCTATTTTATTAATAGGAATCGCGGACCGGGGCTCTGATGACTGGGCCCGGTCGTGATTTCCTCTAGTCCACCAATACTGACCAGTCTGTTAATTCAGTAACAACTGATTAGTCCGTTTAATTTATTTACGAGCGTTTTTAGCTATAAATGTTTTGTCATTTAATTAAATAAACAATCAAGTAGTTATTTAATTAGCCATACAGCTCGTTTTAATACTAATCAACAGGTAATTAGATTTATAGTCCGTTGACCTGGGTGTAACTATTACGGGTAAATATCGATCGGGTTCGTTAATTTGTCGGGTCAGGACACCCTGTTTCCAATAGAGACTCCGTATAATAACCCATTTCTCGCAAACACTGGGTCACAATCTCTTTCTCCAGTGCAATAGGATTTGAGGCTATATCTTTCATTCTGAGAGTCTGTCGGAAGTTTTATTCAATCAGTATCACACTTGTGTTCTGGATCTTTGCTATAATCTGCTTCTCATCATCCGAAACGATTGATGTCTTCCAGAATTCTTGTTGTATCCTCTTGCAAATGACTGATTAGCAGTTAGGGCGTAATGCAAGTAGCATTTCTTTAAACCTTCAATCGTAGACTTGTACTTCTCTTTATAATCAGCGGGCGGATCCAGCAGATATGCCACAATGTTGTGGTCCTTCATGAAATCTAAGTCCCTGCAATCACACAAAGGATAAACCAAACCAAACAAATATCAATTAGATAACACAAATATAATCTTACACTTAAAGATTTAGAATTTTGAAATTTCTTGAAAATCGGGAGCATAATGGCTTAAAGTAGACCGAAACCAAGTGAAACACATCATCAGGTACCTTTTTCGATCGAAAACTAAAACTAGGTTTTCGATCGAAAAGCCTCCTTCTGATCGAAAAGCCAAATGTTACCGGAATCCTTCAATCGAAAACAAAATGCTTGATCGAAAAGTATAATGGTTGATCGAAAAGCATGTATTCACCGATGATCCTGATCGAAAAGTTCCTCGTTACCGAGATGACTGATCGATAAGTGGTTCAGGTTGATGAAAAGCCTATGTCCCGATCGGAAAGCATCGACCTCGATCGAAAAGCCTGATCGAAAAGCCTGATCGAAAAGCCCCTTGGATGATCGAAAAGTGTCATCTTCTCCATGTGTGACCTGCAACTCTCATATTACACATAATTTCAAGTGGTTTAACACTCGGCTGATATCACAAATACCTGCAAACATGTTTTCTTACCTAAATCAAAGAAAAACAAGCACAATAACATACATACCTGACATATTCCTGAGGAGGTTTAGCGGACCTCTTCAATCGGGGCGCCATCACACTTTCGAACTCAAAATCAACACCTAGAGAGTGTAAGGTGTCGATTTTCGATAGCCCTGCTGGCTTCGGATTGCTTGCAATCGGCGACGGCGATGGTGATTTGGTGGTGACAGTGGTGGCGATGATTTGGTGAATGAGGGGTGTTCCGATGATGATTTCAGGAGAGGGAGGTGGTGGTGAGGTCATGAAGGTGAGCCGATGATGGTGATGGTGTCCAGTGGTGGTGACCAGCGAGATTGGTGGTGGTGGATGGGTAGGGTTTCAGCAAGAGGAGGAGGAAGACAAGGGAAAAGTAAGGAGAGGGAGGGAACCGATCGGTTCCTTAACTCTCCTCCAAACCTTTGAAAAAACTTACACAACCCCCCCCCCCCCCTCCATCTATAAAAACTTGACCCTTTTTATATAAAAATTTAACAAGCCCACAATTTTCTTAATTTAAACATTAATACCTCAAGTTTTAAACCCGTTTGTTCCCGAAACTTCCCCTGAACTCAAACCCGAGAGTTTTACATCTGACAACTTAAAAATAAATAACTACTTAAGCAAAAAACTAAATAAAAAATAAAACAACACAAAAATTAAAGCTAAAATTATTTACCACTTGACAGACTGAGTTTTGAGTGAGAAGGCATATTAGGGATCATACCAGATGCTTTGTGACTGAGGAAGCCTTTTTAGCTTCAGTTACTTCGCGTGTTTAGGTGATTGTCGGTATTTTGGTCCGAATTAAACTCGTGCTTCTTTCGCTTTCTCAGGCAGTTTGTCACTTTATTTATCTTTTAAGGTTTATTATTTATGAACATCTATCCAGGTCACACACATAAGTCCTAGGTATAATTTTTACATTCTATCAAGTATACCTGGTTTCCCTACCAAATTTTCACAACACCTTTCCTTAATCCTAACATCATGCTCCAGACTGGTTGAGAAAAGAAAGAATAGATCACGGAGATTTTTGGGGATAATATACAAGTCAACTGAGTTTTCAAAACATTTTTAGTAATGCTCTCATCAGTGACAAAGGCTGAGGGTTTTGGACACTTGAGGGTCTCTTTTGGTTGTGCACATTGGCATCTTTTGGGTTTAAAAAAACTATACAATGTGATCTTAGACGTACGTGGATAAGGGAAACTCCAGGTCTCTGCTACCGCAGAACAGAGGAGGCCTGGCTCACGTACAACATTCCCAGGTCATTGCTCACGCAAAGCAGAGGGAATGAGAGTTTTTGAGCATGACATCAAAACTTAGAACCGGGCGTGTGTCTCAGGATCCCTGGTACACAGTCAAATAGAGGTTGTACTAACCTAAGTGTGTGTTTCCTATCAAGCATCATCGTTATGTTCAAGTGTTGTGACAAACCATACCTTTTGATTGATTGACAGTAGAGCCTACCAAGCATATCAACTGTGAATCACTGCTTTTCACATCCACCTTACACGTGTCAGTCAGCAAAAACCTGGAAATTTATATCACTTCCCAACCTGGTCAAACAAAACCAGTAAAAAAAATTAAAAGCATACAAGATTAGAGGAAACATCAAGATGTTTATTTTATATCTTCCCATTGCTTTTTGATTTTTGTAAAACACACACTGAGAATAAAAACACTATTTTTGGAACTTTTTATCTTTTTATAGTTTTATTTATTTATTTTTTAATAAATTTTTTAATTGATCACACAGTAACTAAAAAGAAACTCTATTTTTGTAGTTTTTAGTTTTTTTTAAATGAAAAGACATCCAGATAGTAGTTGTCAAACTACTCTTCAAAGGGTATCATTTTGAGGCCTTTGAGACACATTTCAAAATTTGCACTAGGGAGGGATTTGGTGAACATGTCCGCCACATTATCATTCGATTGCAACGGTTCTGAGTGAATGAGCTTGCGTTCATAGCAATTCAAACCGTAATCTCCCAATTGATGCTACAGCCATACCACCTGTGAGCAACATGCAGATGCAGCCACGTATTTTGCTTCAGCTGTGGATTGTGACACGTGTGCTGCTTCTTGCTTTGCCATGCTATCAACCTGTCTCCTAAAAACTGATCTCTAGCAGATGCAGATTTCCTGTCAAGCTCACACCCACCATAATCACTATCAGAAAAAGCATACAGATTAAACGCGGACTCTTTAGGGTACCAGAGGCCCAGCCTTGGCCTACCCTTCAAATATTTGAAAATTCTTTTAACAGCAGATAAGCGAGAGAGTTTAGGGTTAGCCTGATATCGTGCACATTGGCACACTGCAAGCATGATGTCTAGACGACTGGCCGTCAAATAAATCAATGACCCGATCATTGATCAGTACATGTGCTCACTGACTGATTGACCATCTGAATCTTTGGTGAGTGCTGGCCTGGCTGCCATGGGTGTGGCAGCAGGCTTTGGATATGCCATCTTGTATTTTTCCAAAATCGTTGTCACATACTTAGCTTGATGAACTAATATACAGCTCGCCCTCTGCTTCACTTGTAATGCCAAGAAGAACTCCATTTCACCCATTTGACTCATCTCAAACTTTTGTTCGCATTACTCGTTCAAATTCTTTGCACAGATCCTAATTTGTGGACCCAAAGATGTATCATCCACATAAACTTGCACCATGATGATGTCATTCTCAACCTCTTTCCTGAACAGTGTCTGGTCCATTATTCCCCTGATGTACCCATGAGCTAGAAGATGATCAGTTAATGTTTTGTACCAAGACCTTGGGGCCTGATGCAATCCATACAAGGATTTATCTAGCTTGTACCCATGATAGGGATGTTCTTCATCAATAAATCCAGGAGGTTGAGTAACATACACCTCTTCATCCATGTTTGCATAGAGAAACGCAGTTTTCACATCTTGCTAATAGATAGTGAAATTCATGTAGGATGCATATGCCAGAAAAACTCTTATTGCTTCCAAGCAAGCAACTGGTGCATATACTTCATCATAGTCGATGCCTTCAACCTGTTTGTGCCCTTGGACCACCAACCTTGCTTTATTTCTGACAATAACACCATTGTCATCTTTTTTTTCTTATAAAGCCACCAAGTTGTGATGACCTTTTTGTCGGTAGGCTTCTCCACTAACCTCCATACCTGAAGATTTGAAAATTGGTTTAGCTCTTCATGCATAGCTTCTGCCTAGCTAGGATCTATCAGAGCCATCGTGATGTTTGGAGGCTCAATTTTACAGATAAAACATGAATACATGCAGTGGTTGATGTCCCCTGATTGACTTCTTGTTATCACCCCGGAAGCTAAAGGACCAATGACATTGTCCAAGGGGTGATATTTGTGGATCCTTGTTTCACCAACTGCTTGAACTGGGATTTCCGGAGGCAGATTTGCCTGTACGGGTTCTTCATTAATTTAAGTATCTGCCTCTGCATCAGCTTCCTGAGATTGAACATCTCCTGTGTCGGGGTCTTTATCTGACTCATCTTCAACTCCAACTTTAGAAGTTTTATTTACTGGTGCTGTCACTGTGTCGGAGGCGTGAACCGGAGATTTTGAGATGGTATGAGCAATTGACGGTCCTGTTATTGTGTCATCAAAAAGTTCCTCCACAATGACCGGATCCAATCCAAATGGGAGAAAGAATTGGTTCTAGTCAAATGCTTGTGGTGGACCCACTCCACCATCTGAGTGATTTTCTTCAAGCCAATCCACATTAGTAGACTCCATCACTTTACCGGTTGTTTTCGTAAAACCATGGAGGGATCTTACTACTGCATGATTCAGTTAATCAAAGAACATGGATGTAAATAAAGCTTGGCTTTATGGATTCACTTAGAGAATACAATGTAGAGAGAGAAACACCTTTAGAAGACATAGTTAAGAGATATGAAATGACAGCTCCTCTAACTCTCTATAACACGAACTATTTATAATTACCATTAAGTGCAGCGTACCAATCCACGTACCAGTTGGTACGTCCGTACCAACTGGTACGGTGGACCATATGGTACGACCCTAATGGTATGATGACTATTTGACTCAAAAACTTGCTCTAGTCTAGATACAATACACGAGACATATCGTAGCATAGGAATATGCTCTAACAAACTCCCCCTTAACATGTAGTGTATCTAGTTATCTATCTATTTAACAAAAACTTCAGTCTTCAATCTTCAGCATCTTTACGTCCGATCCTCAACTTGAACTCTTGTCAGAAATAGAGCTTGCATGGCTGGATCAATCTTCAACAGATCCACTTGTAAAAGGTATTACATACTCCCCCTTTCACCATACTTGAGTCTTGTCACACAGAACCTTCAATTTCAGAAGACAGAAACGCGACTTTCTTTTTCTTTTGAAACATAATTTAATCTTGGCACAAAACTTCTCTTTGAGAATCCAAGATATAGTTTTGAAATCAGAACTTTTGTATCTTGTATAGATCGGTCGAAAACAAATAAGAAACAAAATATTTTTGGCTTTTTGAAACATTACATCAAAACACACCGAAAAATTTCTAAGTTTATGCTAAAACACACCTAAAATATTTTTGAACTTTTAAGATATGAATCATAAATGCAATACAGAAATGAAATACTAAATCACACACTATTTTTGTCTTTTACGAGAAAGATCACAACTTGGGATCATATTGGTCATGACATGCTAAACTACACTTCAATTTGAATTACTTCAGCACACAAGTCATGTCGATTACTAGTATATTTTGTCTTTCTTAAACTTAGGCACAATCATACTCATAACTTCTGGATTTGTTATTGTATTTATTTAGATTGCTTTGACCAGTGTACCCCACACTATCAGACATACTCAGATATGTATTTACTTATCACACTTTGTGATTTCATTCCTGATTTAATCACATAATGATTGTATTTATGATACAGTCAACTGTGTTCCATGCAAAAAGAAATAAGAACGTTAAATCGTCTACCTTAAGGTCGATCTTTCGATACGCAGATAAGGCCTCGGATTTAACAAAATAAGAATATAAAACAAGTTGAAATTGTACAACTCAACAACAATCAGGTCGGTTCTCCCGTACTCGCAGAGAAAGTCCGATGAGTAATACGAAACACCAAAGAAAATAAAGCAGAACGTCAAACGAACAACAATCAGGTCGATCTTTCGATACGCAGAGAAAGTCTGATCGTTTGACAATATAAAGAAAATCAAACAAGTTTAAATTTTTGCAAAATGAACACATGTATAAACAGTGACTTCTCATTTTTCTTTTTCGACATATCTTTTTCTCGATATCATGAGATATGCATCAAGATGTTGCCCACTTGGTCAAGCATTTGTATTTTAATGTATATCACATCCGAATACTTTTTGATTAAATGCCGAGCCTACCAAGCACATCGAGCAATAATCTTATGGCTTTTTCATCTAGTTTATCCACGAGTCAGACACGTAAGCCAATATACCATCATTTCCCAACCGTGTCGGATACAATTTCTCATTTTTCAATGTTTTTGTATTTTCTGTTTTTCAATGTTTTTGTATTTTTCTATTTTCTCTCCCTTAAAATGAAAACTCTATTTTTGGATTTTCATTTTAACAAAAACACAAAGACACTATTTTTTTTTTCAATTGTCTCCCCCTAAACGACATACGGAATGTAAAAGAAAGAAAACTGACCAATGGATACTGATATCTTTCAGTTTAAGCTTTCAGAAAAACATTCAGTTTAGAAATATGAATCATTCAATTTAAGTTAAGCAGGAGACTCCACTATCAGCGACTTTTTGAAGCTGGAACTTCGCAATCACCGACAAATCTTCTTGAAGAAACCTTGACACTGGATTTAAATGATTAGTATTCAAATGACCCAAAGCACACAGCTTCCGGTCGACCAGTGTCTTCCACAAAATCATTTGCAGCCTTGCTGACCACCTTAGGTCGCCACTGCATCTTTTCTTTTTCATTTTTAACAGAGTCATCATCATGTGATGAACCACCAACACTTGAATCAAATTTGAAAAATTGTTTCGTTTTAGATTTTGATTTGGAAGGTGTAGACTCAGTAAAAATCTGCCTGATTCATCAATAAATGTGGCAGATTTGTTTGAAAATGAACTTTTTACAGTTTTAGGACAATCCCGTAACATATGTCCCTTTTGGCGACATTGATAGCACAAACGATAGGATCGTTGAGATTGTGATTTGTCCTGAACTGAAGGACATCTATCAATAAACTCAGAACCATCAGAAATATCATCAAAAATTTGGAATCGGTTAGAATGTACCCATTTCGATGTAGGACTTCGAGGTGTAGAATTAGATCCAGATGACGAAGAATCCTTAACTTTTTGAGCATCCCGAGAAGAACTTTCAGATGAAACCTTCTTCTGAATCTTACCTCTAAATCCCTTTTCCATTGTAGACATAAACACATGAGCCAAATGATAGATTTGTTCCAAGCTTGTGTCTTTCTTTTCTTTTGGAGCTTTCTTGGGCATTTTTCTTCTTGACATTCTTTTCAAACTTCTTACCCTCTCTCCCAAACCTGAACATTTATAACCTGGTAGCTTTGATAAATCAATTTGAGAACCAGAAGGACCAGCTTTAGCAGCTTGATTGATTGCCGCTTTAATATCCTTCAACTTGTTAGCTTCTACCAAGTTAGCAGCAACTTGTGCTTCACTCAACAACCCTCATTTTTCTCAATCACCTTGTCAGCAGAAATGATTCCCTCATTAGATATAAACCCACCAGACACAAATTTAGAAGTAGATTTGTCAATCACACTTTCCTCCCTTTTTACTTTCTTGTTTGAAACCATCGATGTCTTCTTCTCAGATTTCTTAGGAACAAATTCAGAATAATCACCAATTTTCTTCAGAAGATGTGGCATCAGCCAGAGGATCAGTTTGAACCAATGGGGGTGGTAATTGTTTGAATTTTCTCCGCCAAACACTCTTTTGAAATTCTCGTCTTTGCACAAATAACTTGTGAACGAGTGTGAATTCTTCAAATTATTTAGCTGACGATTCAAATCCAGAACTTGAACGTTTAAATCTGATATCTTTTTCTGCGCTTCACCCAAAGCCTTTTCTGATTCTATTAACTGTTCTGAAACTCTGTTAGACAACGACTTTTCTCTTCTTACTTTATCATGGGCAACATTTCTTGTGTAACCTTTTCAACCTTTATTTGATAAATCTCTACATTTCTTGTCAACAATTTGTTTTCTTTTGTCAGATCGGTGACTTTATCTTGTAATTTTGACTAGAGGACTTGATAATCATTGTTCGAAACCATGATTTCATCATAAGCTTTCTGAAGTTCAAAATTAGTAATCAGAAGTGATTCCAATCTTGCTTTAGATTTCTTATACAATGCATCAAAATCTCTAAAAGCATCCTTTGCTTCGAACTCCTATTTTTCAACCTTTGTAACTAACTCAGCATTTTCATTTTGTAACTTCAAGATCTGTTCTTTATTGACACTAACCATCTCATCCAATCTTGCTTTTAGCTTTAAAACATCTTCTATCAACATCTTCTTTTCTTGTTCCAACATTGAATTAGCTTTGAAAATATCATCAGAAACCTCACACTTTCTTTTGTAACCTTCTATCTCTTCTTCTTTCTTCTTTTGTTCAACAATCAATCTTTCCTTCTCAAAAATTAATTCTCGAATCTTTCTTTCTTTTTGAGCACAAAATTCACATGTTCACTCATACCCACTAACTTCATAATCACTTGTTTCAGATGCGCTTGTTTGAGATTCAGAATCACTTGATTCAACTTGCATAGTAGCCATCAATGCATAGATTTCTGAAGAATGAACTAAAAATGCAGATTCATTTAGAAAATCCTTAGCCCAATCATATCCTTCCTCGGCCACCATTGCTTTTGCATCTTTATTATGGTCATGATTATCTGAAGTACTTGGTTTAGAAGAAGATTGCTTGCATTCTCGAGCAAAATGTCCTAATTTGGAACATTTCTAACATTTCAGTTTAGACTTATCTAAACCCAGGTTACCTCATTGAGTAATAGAATTCTTGCCATGTTTGTCCATAAACCGTCGTCCTCTTTCAACAAGCATAGCAAACAGCCATTCCAAATCTAATTTATGTAGCTGATCATCATCCATCTGTTTTAGATCCTCCGAAACCAAACCAGAATTACCAATTTGACTAAATATGGATCCAGATGAAGATGATATGAAAGCAGATAACAAAGCAGCTAGACCTTCGGTGGCTTGATTAGAAGTAGACTTGCTTGATGATTTCTCAGGAATAGTAAAACTACAACCTGAAGTGTCACATCCTGTAAGATTTATGTCAGGATACGAAAAAAGGTTATCACAGTCAAGGTTACGAACGTACTCCGGATGGTTCAACAACTAGAGCCGTTTTGGAAATCGTTAAATTATTGGAGTAAATAGGAGTTTTTCTAATATCATTATGCAACAGATTAATTGTAATGAGAAAAGTAAATAGTTTAAGTATACAACACATAAGTTTTCAAAAGATTTTTAGGACATGACACCGTTAGGTGTTATGTCAAGAAAATCTCCAAAGCTAAACCATACTCCAGAAAGAAAATGAAAGTCCTAAGATGCAATGACAGGAAACAAGCAAGTAGGTCCGATGCATGCACAGTAAATAAGTTCAAGTACTTGAGAATTCATACGAGAAAACGGTCAACAAATAATTGTTGGTGAGTTTCACAGGTTTAAAGTGCTAGCAGTTAAAGGTTGAATGAAAATAGTAATTTGGAAATAGTTCATGTTAATAATTGACAATATCACATAAGTCTAGTTGGAAAATGTTACCATGTACCCTGAATACCGAAACTGACTGTTTACCCACTCTTGGTACCTTTTGTCCGGTTGGTACCGCATAGATATGACATAACAATTTGAGTCACGATTGGAGCTACCAATTAGAGCAGGGGCGTTAACCCAATAGATCTATTCAAACGTTACCATTTGCAAATGATAATTAATCGGATTCAGTTAATAGTGGGGTTTGGGTTAAAGCATGAATGAACATGAGATAACAGTGTGGACAATGAAAAAGCACATGAAACAGTTATGATAACAAGGTCTAATTGTCTAACATGGAAAAATGTATGTATGAATTCTCCCCCAAAGATAAAGTAGTTCAAGGAAAAAGGGGCCGTAAAAAACTCACATGATTTAGAAACAGGAAATCGGTAGCACGATCATTGAAAATGTAGCCCTAAATAATTATAAGACATACAATAAGTAATTGGGTTGACAATTAATGTCAATCCAATTAGGTAGGTCCAGTCTTGACGTCATAGTAGCCTTAGGGTTAAATGATTTGAAATGTCAAAGTGGTTATGTATTTATTTGGAAATAATGTAAAATATATATTTTTAATTAAATAAAATATAAAAAAATTCCCAAATAATATTTAAAGGTAGTAAATATTTATTGAAATAAATATTAAGTCAAAATGAGGGTTTTGGTATAAGAAATTGACTATTTTGACTAATTGGTTAAAAACCGGGCGATTTCGCTATAACCGCCGATTACACGATATTTATCCGTTTAAGTTGGAAATCAATCAAGTACAATAAAATATGATTATTTTCTGTCCAAAATAGGTAGATAATTATTTCAAGTGTCGGTTTTCATTAGTTTGCCGGTTTTGTGGATTTTGTGTCGGTTTTGCCGTTTTGGTCCCGTTTGCCCGTTTAATGACACCGTTAGGTTCCTGAATTCACCATATGTATTTTTAAACATGTTTTTAATATTAAAATATCCCTATGAGTTCATTTGGACCATATTTGGGTTTTATTACAAAAATGAAGTTTTCGGGCCCGTCGGGTGTCGGTTTTAGTCCCGGTTTGTGTCCAAATTCAAGTAATTTTGTTGGATCGTGGTTAACCTGTTAACCTTATCAAGTTACAAGAAGGTTTCAAACAAGAAAGGTGTAATAAGACTTGTTTGTGTTCTTAACAAAGATGTATTGATTCGAAAGTGTAACTAGTAAACAAGAAGTAAAGTACATGCACAAGAGATATAAATTCCAAGCACTATTATATTGATACTTCAATGATGTTTACAAGAGAGTTACAACTGAAATATGAGTTCAGGGATCACTACTAAACAATGAAGTAAAACTAATATATATATATAGTGCAAGGAGGAAATAAAAGATATAATTTTATTTCCTTTTAGCCCCTAGGCTAAATAAACAAACATTATCTACTCCGAAAGTTGTTGAAGTACATGCATGCTTCTGTGAACAGTTGAGTAGACGTTTCGGTGAACAGTGTACAACATGCCGTAAAGTAAAACTGCTTCCTGACAGCTTTATGCTTTGGAACTTGTGCAGAGAGGGAAAGTCAAAGTTCCGGAGTAACTGAGTGAGATTTCCGGAGGAACTCCTTAGTGTAGAAAAAGGTCCAGAGGAACTTCCTTCGGAACTCTTGACTTAGGAATTTTTGCCTAGCAAAACATTCCCAACAGTCTCCCCCTAAGATGTTGCTACCAAAAACTGTTCTATGCTCAGCTTCTTCTTTGTGCTTAAAAAATTGAGTCCAAACCCATTTTAGTATACAACATAGTTAGCAGTTCCCATTATGCTCACGATGTTTC
>JBCNJP010000007.1:86643436-86732179 GCA_039602395.1 Deinandra increscens subsp. villosa | reverse complement strand
GCCAACCCATAAGTCATGTGTTTTTCATTTTCTATTTCCTCTTCTGTCATAGGCTTCACTCCAACCAAGTCACTATCTAAGGGAGGTCCTTCTTCATGTATTTCCGATGCAGATCTATCTATCTGATCCTCCTCCAAGATCATTCCTATTACATCTCTAGTTTTATCTTGAGGAACATCGTTCTTGTTTGCAAAGCTAATTCCTATGCCACCTTTGTCCTTACCCATTCTAACATCAGTTATGCATGTGTTCAGAGATTTACTAGCCTGTAACATTCTTTTGCTTCTCATAAGATTCATATCAAGCTTCACCTGCAACTCATTGTTTTTATGCTTAAGGTCATCTATCTGCTTACTAAGCTCAGCTATTTCTAACTTAGCGTTGTCATACATATAAGCGTTCTCAGTTGCTAGTTTCTTATATTTCACTATGTCTAATTTCTGGGCTTTAACCTTTTCTTCATTCTTTTGCCATCTACCCTTAAATGAGCTTCTTTCACATTTTACCTCAAACAATTCCAATTGAAAATTTTTGCAAAATTGTCTAAGACCAGTAATTATACGATCACAAGTAGGGTTAGAACATACCTTGGTGTGATCTGCTGCTAAAGCTTCATTTTCCTCCATCTGGCTCTCCTCAGGTTCATCTTCAGTCACAACAAAAGCATGCTCTTCATCTTTATCCCTTTCCATGGCAGCAATCATTGCATGAGACATACTAAACTCTTTCAACTGAGGAGTCCAATCATAACCGCCTCCTTCCTGAACAACCAGAGCCTTTGCTTCAACCTTACCTTTGACCTCAGCAGCATTCTTCTCTTCGACCTTCTCTTTCTTAGGCTTAGTGCACTCCCTAGCAAAATGCCCGTATTCATCACAATTGTAGCACCTGAGCTTGCTTTTGTCAAACCCCATCCTTATCTTGTCTTGATCTTTCCAGACGTTTCTCCCTGTCTTTGCCATGAATTTCTTTGCTCTGAAGACTGCCATAGCCATCTGCCATGAGACATCCAACATCTCAACATCTTCAGGATTTATCTGGTTCAGCTCACCAGACAACATATCAGTAGGCACAAGAGTTCCGGCCATGAGAGCATGGTAGCTGTTCATAAAACCCATACCAAGAGAAAAATTGGGATCATTTGTATCATCAGGGTTGACACTTCCACTTGAACTTCCTTGAGGTTGAGCCACAAAAGCAGTTGACTTTGTGACTGAGCTTGATCCATTTCCAGTTGACTTCACTTCATGCTTAGCCTCCACATCTTGTGACAACAGAGCTTGATTTAGTTTCCCGGCCAAACTAAGAGAGCTTATATGGTTCAACTCTCTCTGCTTGTCATCAATTAGCTTGGATTTGAGTTTGTTGATCATTTCATCAAGAGACAGCTCACTCAGCTTGTTGTTATCCTTAATGATTGAGATTTTGGTGTTCCAAGACTTTGGTAAACTATTCAGCAGCTTCAAATTCTTATCTTCCAATTCTGGCTCCACACCATAGCTTGACATTTCTGCCATCAGAGACACAAACCTTTGCACTTGTGCTTCAAAAGATTCACCTTGAATATGGTTGAACAGATTGAATTTCTGTTTCAACATTTGCTTGCGACTTGCCTTAATGTCTGGATTTACCTCATAGGCCACAATCAAAGCATTCCAGAGATCCTTCGCTGTCTTGCAGTGCTTAAATCCTTGAGCAATGTCAGGTGTTAGTGCCATGGTCATAATTGCAAACGCCCTCTCAGCCTTGTTGCATCTTTCCCAGTCATCATCATCAAACTCTTCTTCAGTCTTAGCTTTTCCAGCTTTAGCTCCTTCTCCATGTGTAGGTACATGTGGTCCATTAATCACCGCTCTCCACAATCTTAAGTCAACACTCTTCAAGTGGTTTTCAAACCGATATTTCCATTCCAAAAAGTTATCCGCCGAGGTGAGTCTAGGTGGGCGAGTGATAGATCCAATTTCAAAATCCAGCTTCTGATACATACTTGGTTCGAAATCCATTACGATAGCAAAGGGAACCTAAATCTAAAGTCCAAACGTCCAAAAAATGAGATTACGATATAAATCACTTGATTACGATCGTAAATAGCTAATTACGATCGTGAACACCTGTTTCCGATTAAACCCAAAATCGCAAACACTTAACCGACTGAAAATATCGTAAACCCTGATTACGATATCCGATTACGACTCCGTTAGTCGTAAACCTTGATTCCGATAAGATCCAATCGTAAACTCCAATTACGATTAAATGAGTCGTAAACTATGATTACGACTTGTGATTCCGGTATGACAGAATCGTAAACACCGATTACGACCAAGCAAAGTCGTAAACACCAAACTCTCGATCGTAAACACAATAAAAATGCAGTCTTGAAATCGTGAACTCGATTCCGATGCAAATCTTCAAATAACTCAGTAAACACCCAAATAAACCCAGAAATCAGTCGTAAACCCGAAGAACAGCAACAAGATCAATCGTAAACACTCCAAACACCTCCAAATCTTCAAAAACCAGCACTTTAACCCAGAAAACTGCTTGAATCAATATCGTGTGAGCCTCAAATCAATGATTCTTGGCTCTGATACCAATTGTTGGTCCGAGATCAAACCGACAACACGATATTCGATCACAAATGAGTGCGGAAACCTCAAATGCGATTGATTCAAGAAACAAGTAGAAGAAATAGATTCAATCTATGAGAAAGATTGAATCTTGAATGATAAACTCTACAAGTTGAAGCTGATCGTAATCTTGAATGAACACCAAAATCGTGAAATTGAAATTGTATTAGAAAAGCTTAACTAAAATCATAAACACATGAGGCTTATATAGTGCCTCTTACAAAAACCTAGCCCAATAGTAAACACATTAGGCCCAATCATAAACAAACCAAAATCGGCCCACATGGCACAATACAATAACTAACTAAGCCCAAAACCAACAAAAGCTAGCCCAATAACTAATGTTCATGCCTCAATAAAATATAGCCTAACAATCTTCCCCTAGGCATGAACCATTAGACCTTTTACGGCAGTAGCAGATCGAATCTGAATGTATTCTGAGTGTTGTTCGACCACCATCTGTTCGCCACAATCCGGTTTGCCGTCCCATGGAAGATTCCCACCCTCACAGCGTTTTCCAAGTCATTTTCATCTCCGAGAATAGGCTGTGAGGCGAGCAACTTGATATCCTTTTCTCCAAACCTTAGCAAATCCACCGGATCGTAAAAGCGAAACTGCCTCAGACCCTTGCAGAGAACCACCACCTCGTGTGACGTTGGATCATAACACCAGCAGTCAAAGTTTTTGACCAAGGTACCATCTTCAATCTCGTCCAACATATTGATAACTCTTGTGCGTTTGGTGGGTGGTCTCCTTGCTTCACCAATAGGCTCTCCAGTCACTGGGTCAGTTTCAGTCTGGACCCACCTTACTTGCTTTAGATCAAAATTTGCAAAGTTATCTTCTTGATGGCTCAGCAAATTGTTTCTAATAAGGTCTCCGTCAGGGCTGTTCCATCTGTTTATGTAGGGGGCTCGAAGCAGATTTCTGATCTCAGGCTCAGTCCAAGAATGGAATTGTGCACGAGTTCTATAATATTCAACTGGACTGTAGCCATCACGGATCACAACAAATAATTTCTTCTCGGTGTCGTAATGCCAGCATAAGATGGGTTCACAACTCCCCTTTTTGTCTAAAGAGCTTCCTCCAAGATCAAGAGAGTACTGAGTGGGGGCTGGTCCTTGAAAGAATTCTCGGAACCAGTTGTCGTGACCTTCAGGAGCTTTGGAGATCACTCTTCCTCCTCTGGCATAATCAGACATCTCAATATTTTCATCTCCATCGTCTTCATTCATTGCATCAGCACCTTGCACACCCTGTGATGAACTTTGTTCAGGGGCACTTGAAGATTTTGACTCCACGACACTTTTCAAGTCAGTAACTTTCTTCTTAAGATCCATCAAAGTCTCATAGAGCCACTTCATTCTATTTTTATCTGCCACCTCCTTTTCTCTCATCCTTCTGTTCTCATCCTTCAATGCCTTTATCTCATTTTCTCTGAATTGATTCTGAGATATCAAAAAGTTGATATGAGGATCAGTGCTTATCCTCAAATCAATTGGAAGTTCAGCAGATTGGAAGGGCCTGAAGCTAGGAATAGTTGTTGGCTGACTTATCACAGGAGCAGCGCTCACTTTCACTGGGCTTGGTACAGCGAAAGAATGATCAACCTCTATAAATTGTCCTTCTTCTCGAACTGGGCTACGTTCGGATAGAAGTGGAGTTTCAGTCTGAGCAGGAGCAGGTTGATCTTGAACATTTTCAGCAGCTGTTTCTTCTTGAGTACTAGGACCCTCAGAACTGGGCCCCGCTGGATGCACTATCATTAAGCTTGATCTTGTCTTTGAAAGCTTGAATCTGATGCTTCTTGGATCTGACCTCTTTCTTGGAGAAGGTTCGCGTGTAGGAATTGGTTCTTCAAGAACATCTTCAACATCCAGATTCAGCTCAGGAGGGGTTGTATCACTGCCTGATGATCCGATCATGTCATCCCTTGACCTTTTAAGGTTAAGGGGCCCCAGATTCCCATAGATATCATCATCAGTAATCTCCTGACCAGCAAGTATATCATCCATTACATTCTCTTCATCGGAGGGTATTATACATCTTCTTCTTGTACATTAACAGCCAGAGTTGCTGTTATGTCTTGTTCTTTAGCAACGGATGCATTAACATTAGGCACAGCAGCTTCAGGTTCATCTTCATCAAACTCTTGTTCCCTTGCCACCTCTGGGAACGCACCCCTCTTTACCCATTCAAGTCTTCCCTGAAAGCTGTTTTTACCCTTTCTATCTTGGGTTTGAAGACCAAAAACCCCACAATCCATCACTTTGATGTCCAACTTCTCTATCCTTTCTTCAATCATCGGGTATTTCTTCATGACCACCATTTGCACAAACCTTGGTGTCATCAAAAACTGTTCTCTGGCACTCAGATCAGCATTGCCTACCCAGTCAGACAGCATCATCTTCGAGAAGTTGAAATCCCAATCTAAGGCTAATGCGATGAAAGCAGTTCCATGAAGTTGATTCAGCTGATCAAAACTGGTTCTCTTGCCTAGAAATGACTTCTGCATATAATGTGCCAGGCACCTCCAGTAATGAGGCAGTAGCTTCTTGAAGATAGGCGGAAACTTCCCCTCGTACCCCATAGATTGAGCACCAGCAAGAACAACCTCCTTCGGATACTTGATTGGATCAGTGGCTTTATCAGTAATGTTTAGCCCTTGTCTGATATCTTCTTCCTCAATCACTACTTGTCTGTTCTGAACAGTTGCAGAAATACTTGTCTTGTCAGCATTCGCTCTTGCAGTACCCCAGAACTACCTCACTTAGGCGGAAGTTTGTGTGTTAGGGAGATATCCAAGGTAAAGTGTAAGGTCGGTAGTAGTTACAGGCTGCAGACTGCCATTGCTACCCATAGGTACACCGAGACTTGACAATCCCTAGCAGACACATGGATACTGATAGTCTTCCCATTGGGTGTCCAAGTATTCCATTTTCCTTTTGTGTGTAAAAGTGTAATAGGACATATCGTCCTTTGTGTGAATTAGGGTACGGTACCCTAAGTGTGCATCGGTATTACTGTGTTTAAATCCTATGCCAATTCTTCATCTTGAAACGTCCGTTCATTTGATTTGTGTTGATTTCATTTTCCTTGGATTTCTTCCTTTTGTCATATTATTTTCTCCATGTTTATTCATGTACGAATTTTTATGATGTACCTAGATCGAGGAAACTTAGGAGTCTAAGCATTTTCCTACATGATAGGATTCGTTTAGGATTCCGTGTGTTTTCAATTTCTACTCGTAGTCATAATACTGCACTGATTCTGATTCTGTGTGCTCCCGATGTGATATTCTGGGAGACTTGAAAAATGCCACAACTCTGATAAACGTGTTCCTTGAGACGTCATGAAACGCAAAAGGAAACTGGTTTCACGTCATAGATACATATTTTATTGCCTATTCAATATTACATGTTAATTGCTAATGTAGTATTTCGGTTATCTCTTCAATCGATGTCGGTAATTGTTGCCAGCAAGACTGTAGACAAAAGAGTGAAGACACGTTATATGACCGGAGTTATCAAACTAGGAACTCTTGGCGGAATGGACTAGGAGTAGTTAGATGAAGTGGATTGCAACTGAAGACCAAAACGATTAAGGTGGACGTAATGAAGATTTCCAAGACAAAGCGGAGCTCAACGGATGACAACTACCAACGACGACACGACGATGCTAATTATCTCTATTCAACATGGCGAAGCAAAGGAGACAACAATTCATTCAAACGACGACAAGATATGAAGCAACAGCAGATGACGACGAATTCCTTTATTTCTTCCTTACCTCTCCTTACGACGCGATCGACATTATATGCACTAATGATCATTTTGAAATCTCTCTTGTGTAAAGTTGTTACTTTCAGATCATATCCGACTCTTGATCTGATCACTTTGTACCATCAGCCTTGCGTAGTTGATGGGATTTTCCCGTTAGTCGTACGACCATTTGTGGATGACCTTATTAATTTGATTCGGCAGTGGTGGCACCATCGGTGAGAGTACCCTGCTTCAATCTTAATTTACGGTATTTTGATTCGTACCGTCTCCATACTTGTGTGAGTAATAGTTGAAGTGTAAAGGTATGGAAGCTGAGGCAAGTAAGTGTCTCGATTATCATGGAGAATTATCACATAAGTAATGGTGACGTGATCTCAGGCGTTGAGATGTGACATTAACTTCGTTCGTTTTTATGATATGTGTGCTTGTATTCTAAATCCGGATGAAATCCTGGAGCTAATTGGTTAGCAGAGAACCATATGGCTAGTCTTCCCGACGGAGACGTGGATTGTCCGTAATTAGGATTCTTCTTTTTAAAATGTATTGTTTAAAGCTATTGCTTAAGCCAACAGGGTTTAAGGAACTTGACAGCGACTGTCATGATAGATTTAATTTTTATGAAAGACATTTTGATGTCGGTTCGTTCAATGATTCCGAGAAGGAGTCGTTGTGCGAGATAGCAAGGTCTAGTAGTAAAATTACTACAGAATGTGACCTAAGGATGGAAAATGTTTGGAATATTACCAGGAATTGTGAAGACAGGTTTTTGATGTAACCATATGTTGGTGGCGATGTATAGAGTTATATAATGCCAGGTAAGAACGGTGGACATACTAGAATATATGAGAGTAGCTATGTGTTTAAATTATATGAGTATTGTTGCACGCTACCGAAGGGCAGCGACCCAGGTTATAACTCGTGTATGAGAACATGCACAAACTAATGGTGCATTTATCATTATGTCGAGGTGTGGTGGGATAGCTGCGGTAAGTCCTATATATAAACACCTTAGGCATAATGGTTTATGGCACCTGAATCAGGAGGTGTGGAAGCTAGGCATAGAGACCACATGTTTACGATGATTTGTGTGCTCCCATTTATGTCGTTTATGCCAAGTCTGAGATATAATAAATAGATTAAGCTGCCAAGTAAATGCGGAAAAGTTACCACTAGTATGGCAATGATACATCATCGAGATTGATGTAATTAAGTATAATCGCGATGGTTATGAAAATGGTCTATAGATAAATCAATGGATTTACTTAATGAGAAATTTGATTGATTATAGTTATGAAGATGTGGTCATTTAACTAAGTGTGTGGTTGAATACGTGGAAGGTTTGAATATCCTATAATGGATTGAACCCTGCATTCAGAGTAAAGAACTCATTGTCCTAGACTATGTACATGTGAAATGTAGAGACCTTTAGTGGTTGTGAATTCTATTGTAGAAATGTATGAGCTAGTGATGACGGCTATGACATAAGTCTGTTAGAGAAAATGGACTGGTGATTAGGAGTAATGTGATACTCCATGTGGATATTTGCCCTGAACTTTTGACGCATGTCAAAAGGAGATTAGAGACGACACTCTAAAGAGTGTAGGGTAACAATATGTTTGTCCAGGTGGACTAGATTGAACTTATGAGTTCATGAGATTGATAGACTTCACACACACCATGGATATATATGCATTTTAACCCTTTGCTTTGCGCAAAGGAGGGGAGAGACAAACTTTATTTAGATTTATACATTTATATTGTCGGATCAATCAGACCAGGATTTATGATGACTTAAGAGTAGGGGATGTTTGACGTAAAGTGATGTTGTGTTCCACTAGTTACCCCAATAATCTCTTCTGGTTTTGTGTGGTCGTGACTGGATATTCTGAGCAAGACGTATTGTCCTTTGTGAACCAAGCCTTGTATAGGTATGTACGGGTAAAGTTCGGTACGTGTATATCAATCATGTGAGCAAAGATATTGTGTTTCCAGAGAGGGACACACAGAAATAACTATGAGTAGCTTTGAAAGCTATGGAATTAGCACGATAGTTGGTGCATTTGGGACCAACTATGAGGCAATTATGTTTGATGTCAGGTTGTATATTTGTGATGCATGACTTGTTGTGATTAGATCCTTCAGGCTGGGTATGCTTGATCGTCTATAACGGTTCAATCTAGCGAGGTGTATGATGCCCTTGGCTAGTTTAGCCGGTTAGCTTATAATGAAAGATTGAATTTGTGGAAGACATCTTGTGTTGCCATTAATGGTGAAGTCAGATTATGTACTTTACTTAAAAAGTTGAGTATCTTGATAACCGATCAACCCGAAACCATGGTGGGATATGAGTGTGAGCATCTTAAAATTAATTAGTAGTATAGACTACTTGCTGGATCCCGAAAACCACATGCAGTTATAGTATTTGTATATCTAATTATCTCTGAATATTGTGATTATCGTAATGATGAGGACCTTTGACAATCGCTTTAAGTATCCTTGGGAACTGGTGATCTTGATAAATCGGATCGAATCGGTGAGTCCGTGTGATTGACTTCTGGTCAAGAGGACTCTTCTGTGTTTCCATTAATGGAACTCTAATAATAAGCTATGAGTAGCTTGGTGTGACCAGGATACTGTGAAGTTGGCATGTCGGTCCGTATGTTACGAAACCAATTAAAAAATCTTAACGCTGAATCGTTACATGTATTATGTTGTGTAATTGTGCAACACAACTTATGTGTTAGTCCTAAATTAGGTTCCATGAAATCCTGCAACTTCTGTTCAGAGAATCTGTGAATGAGATTGACTCGTCAAATTTATGACTTGTCGCAACTATAGGAATCAGTTACTAGATCAAATTATCAGTAAACCTACGGAGGTGAGGCTGATTAATTCCGCATGTTTCACCAAGAGGGGGTGATGGGAAAAGAATGCTGATCAGGAAGAGACAGATGGTTCCTATGGTTTGATGTCAGAGAAATTCCTTCTGGTAACACTACAGAGTGGTGATTAAGTCCGTGTGGTAGTGAAATCACTTAAAGGTATATCGGACGTTTGTGGCATCATCACTAAAACGGTAATCGTACTGCCTTTGGTTGCATTAGAGTATGATATACGGGACGTCGTATCAAGACCGAGTGATAGCCAATACCACATGATGAATTATCGGTACGAAATGTTAAGTATCAAGTGATAGTAAGTCCACGCTAAAGACATGTAAGTCCACTGGGTAGTAACATCATTGGAAGACATCACGGGCCACGTGGTGGCACTAATGAGATAGATGTCCCTAGGAGAACATATTGTGTGATGTGATCCACAAGCGTTAGGTTACTCCCCGTACTGGTAGGTAGGGCGAATTTCGGGACGAAATTACAATAAGGAGGGGAGAATGTAACACCTTGTTAATTTCGGTAAATCTGGGGGGGGGGATTTTCCAATTAATGAACTGGACTTGGTAAGCCCAGTTAGGCCCGTTAGGCCCACTAAGGGATTTGTGGCTCAACAAAGGCCCAATCCATGTATCTGATGTTCGGTTAAGTTGTTAAAAACATTCTAACAATTCGTTATGAAATCCAAGGTGATGTAGATCGATAAGAGATGAGTTCGGATGGAACTGCCAGATACTTGATAATTGATGTTCTGACTATTAGAAAGGATAACCGTGAGATTCGGTGCGTGAAGCGATGGAATCGGTGAACTGTTCGGTTACGCGAGAATAATCGAAATTACATATTTAATTATCTGAGATGGTTTTACTGACCAAGTAAAGTTATAAACACTTTCCAGAGTGTTCACTGATAATTACAGTCATAACGTTACAGTTGGTTCGCAAAATGGTGTTGATCGGCAATCACGCCGAATACGCGCTTTATACCGCCCGTTCGACCGAATACTTATCAGACTATATATATTATGTCATTTTAAGTATTCCGAGACTATTTCTGAGACTCTTATAATATTTCAGTTACTCGGAATTTATTTTGACAATTTACGTGACACTCGGTATTTAACGTGTTCGGAGATTGCGGTATAATACCCGATTATCGAATTGTACTACACTTTCTTTTGATAAGTACATAATGTACTTTTCTTTTCTTTTTTGGTGCATATGACACATACACACACAATTGTGTGTACATAGATTAGAGAAAGAAAGAAAGAGAGCCGTGAGGCTTTCCTCCCTCTCGACCGGTGAAAACAGCGGCGACCGGCCGGCCACGGCGGTCTGACGGTGGCGAGCTTGGCCTTCGGCCTCTCTTGCTGCAATAACTTCTCACTCTCTTTCTCCCTGTCCGACTTTCCTCTCTCTGATGCGAGCAGCAGCAACGATGTGCTGCCTCTTTTTCGGTGGCGGCGATGGCTGTGGACTAACCTAACGGCGGCGACCTCCACCAACCCTTTCGCTACTCTCTCTCTCTCCCGTCTGTATCCAGCCCCGACACAGAGAAGGCGGTGATAGCCGCGATTCCTTCCTCGTCAGCGGCTAGGGTTCTGCCGCCCATCGGCGGCGCTGCTGTTCTCGTTTCCTCCGGTGACGGTGGATGTGTCCACGCGGGCTCAGATCGATGGAAAAGGTAAGGGATTTTGGGTCTAGTAGTTCGAAATCTCTCATGTTTTACTCTTCATTTGTCCCGATCATAATATGGGTGTTCCTATCTTGGTTATTTGTTACAGATTTGGGGGTTTATTGAGTTAGGGAACATTTCTGGGTCTGAAAATAGAGATAGATGATGATGATATGATTATTTGGATGGTGGCTCACGGTAGCGGAGAGGCTGCCGGCGGCGGCCATGGCCTCCGGCCGCCGGTTAGATTGTAGTAGTGGTGGTGGTTGGTTATTTTGAGCATAAAAATGTGTTTGGTGGTGTTTGGTTACACTTTAGGATGAGTTTGAGTTAACTCGGTACCGAGTTAACCGAGTCGACTCGGTAAACAAGCTGGTCAACAGATTTGGATGGTCAAACGATGTCAAATTTAAAAACCGAGCTTACAGTATTGTTTGTGATGAAAAATCTTGCGGGATAGACTACTTATTCATTAATTTTGGTGTCAGGTCAAGAAAGTCAAAGAAAGTCAACCGGGTCAAACCCGTGACGAATCTGGTCAACATTTTGGAAGGGTCAAACGAGGTCAATTGGTTAGCAGAGAACCATATGGCTAGTCTTCCCGATGGAGACGTGGATTGTCCGTAATTAGGATTCTTCTTTTTAAAATGTATTGTTTATAGCTATTGCTTAAGCCAACAGGGTTTAAGGAACTTGACAGCGACTGTCATGATAGATTTAATTTTATGAAAGACATTTTGATGTCGGTTCGTTCAATGATTCCGAGAAGGAGTCGTGGTGCGAGATAGCAAGGTCCAGTAGTAAAATTACTACAGAGTGTGACCTAAGGATGGAAAATGTTTGGAATATTACCAGGAATTGTGAAGACAAGCTTTTGATGTAACCATATGTTGGTGGCGATGTATAGAGTTATATAATGCCAGGTACGAACGGTGCGATCTGATAATTCATAACAGGCATATGTATTTGAAAACTGTTAATATGATGATGGTAGTTAAGACTCACCAACAACGTTTGTTGTTGACTCTGTGTTGACTTATGTTGCAGGTAAGTGTGTGCAGGTGATGATGTATTTGTATAGGAACGTTGGGGTACTAGTCGTGGCTATCTGTTAGAGCTTGTACAATTTAACTATTGTACGTCTGTTGTTCAGTGCATGTTATGACTACAATTCCTTGATATATGTATCATTTGTTTGTTCAGTCCTGGGTCTATCCGGGGCTACCGATTCCATTAGGTCGGCTATGAGGTGCTTAGCGCATCCTCAGTCAGAGTCGATCTAAGGTTTCTTTGTGAGGACTGGACGTCCGTGTTTGTTCTATGTTTTATTCTGTTTTGGTGCCTAGTGAAATGATACGGACAGCCGGTCCCACACCCTCCCCCGCACCTGGCAGGGGGCGGCGGAAGGGGGTGTTACAGGTTGGTATCAGACCCAAAGGTTCCAGCAGATTGGAGTCTCTTAGAACTGATAACGGTTGTCGTGACCGCTATACAAATAATCCTAACTACCTATAGACAGGGTAAGTCGGGTATCAATCCAGGGGAGTTAGTGGTCACTAGTGATTTAGGTTTTAAACTACCAAATTAAATTAACTATCTAAATCCAGATTACTGTCACTAATCTGAATTAATCCTAAATTAAACTAAACTAACTGATCTAATGGATTAACTAAAATGACTCTTGGCTGTTTTGATTGGATATGTTGAATACAAAGCTAAACTGAACACTTAACTAATTAACCTAAAATTAATGAACATGCAATTTATGTTACTAAAAGGTAATTACTTTAGGATCCGGATTAGTGAATTACTGATTTGCATTCAGGAGTCTAACCTAGAAATCACATAGACATGACTGTGTTAACGTTTAACCAACCCAACCAACTTATTATCACGCATGTACTAAGTATAGTCCTAGAGCTATGCTCAGAAGAGGTAGTCCGGGAGCGGAGGGCACATACAATGATAAAAGTAATTTGACTAAATCAAACACACACTGAGATTAACAGATTGTCACGGATCTAAATCTCATCTAGTAATTATAACCACTAAATAAAAATAAGCAAAACACTAACCGTTCACCCAAGTAACCACAAAGGGTCTAGCCGGACATCACAAGCATAATCAAATCGTTCAGAAACTACGAAAAAGATGAAAAACTAAGTGGAATTCGTCCCTGGTCGGCTGTGGCCGAAAACCAGTCGATAGGAACTCTAAAAAACGAATTTAGAATGTTTAAATATGAGCCCCGATCGAAAATTGCGAATTCTGCCGACTTAGGTCCCTCGCGTGTCGCGAGGGATTTTCTTTCTCATGTCTCGCGGCACGATACGCTTATTGGCCCTCGAATGTCTATTTTCCTTCAATTCATGTGTTCACACTATGCAATTATATTTATTTGAGATGCATGGATGACTCACGTGACCAGCTCCATTCCACAATTCCACTTCTGCTGCTTCTAAATTCTATGCATTCAAATTCCAATGATTTAATTAAACTCATATCGGACTCACGTGAGCTCCTCACTTGATTTAATTGATAATCTGCACAATTCATGAAACAATACAGCTACATCATATGTTGATTTATTTTAAGAATATTCTTTCATTTATTTTAAGAGTACCTAAATGAATATTCATAGAAAAGAATTGGTTATAAAGTTTAACTCAATAACATGACACAACTCAAGCTCGATTTAGTCACACCATTTAAACTAATTCTCATCTCAACACATTATTTATAAAAACCGATTAAATCAATATACTTTACATTCAACTCGGTGTGTATAGGGAGTGATTAATATAAAATAAAATACACTTTTTGACCACTCATCACATCCCCACACTTATCTTTTTCCGTCCCGGAAAAACTGCCATGGAATCATAATTGGGAAATCAATCTCATAAATATTTAACTTTTTAATTTGTCCACCAATTCAATTCCACCAACCATAATGTAATCACATAGACTAACTGCAATTGCCAGTATTTCGGTCCGACTAAACCCAACCACTGACCTTTTGTTTTGCCCCCAAAGTGTTTATAATTTACCGAATAGAGTTATCAATCTGCCTATGTGTCCCACATTCAGAAAGTTCAAGTTCAACCTACTTCCGAATCAAATTCAGTCAAAGCAAAGGGTATTTAAGATGATATTTATAGATTTTCCCCACCCGCCTTAAATCAGATACTCATATGTCCACAGAATGATGGAATAGATGGATACGAAGTTTTTGAGCATTTATTTTGCTAATTTGCTATTTTTTTTCTCTTTTTTCTCATTTTTCTCTTTTTTTCTTTTTTCTTTTTTTTTAATTGGTTAATTTTAACTATGATTACCAACGAACATCATCAGAGGTACTCTTTGCGAGATGCTATCCCCAAACTCGTACATGAGTATTTTGCCCGCGAGATCCAGAACATCATCAGAGGCACGCACCACAGGATACTATCCTTAGTTTGTACATGAGTATTTTGTCCCTTCACTCTAAAACTATTAACCAAATTATTTACCTAATATGCTCAAAGATGGAAAGATGGGGCGCCGTTATTTCTCGGATTTGCTTTCGCAAAAAGATCATAACGTGCCAAGTTATTCTGAGAATATATAAGTCTCTAATTTAAAAAGATCTCTTTCCTCCTAATCATCAGTTTCAATCTCCCTATCACCTCTAAAATGGGAACCCACTAGCAGACTGATTTAATTACATATTTATACAACAATAAACACACAGGGATTATTAAGCTAATCCTAAGTCAGCTGGGCCTACCGACACATCACAGATTAGACACGTTTTCCATTCTCTCCTTTTCTACCACTTTTCCCATTTTTCTTTATTTATACTTTTTGAAAACCGATTCCCAATTGTACTATCATTTTCCATGATTTGCAAGTTATTCCAAAGACATTTTTCAAAATTTTTAATTTTTTTGGATTTTTTTTTTAAAAACACACAAAAATAAACACGAAACGTGTTATTCCCCTCCCCACACTTGAGTGACACATTGTCCTTAATATGAAAAGAAAAACAACTAAAATAAATAAGAAATAAAACAAAAAACTAAAAAGAAGTAGAATTAGGAAACGTACCGGATTCGAGCAATAAAAATAAAGCAAAAATATCTGGCACCTGAGAGTGTCGCGTGTCGCGACGATTCACTCCACCTCCCTCGCGAGGTATTCACAGGAAATTAAAAAAAAAATCTTTTTTTTCAGCCCAAGTTCCAATATATTTATAAAAGCGACATACCTGGAACCTCGTTTTGCTCAACTCCATTACCCAAAACCGATCTGATTCCTAAAAAACACAAAAACACAACCACACAAAACAAAAAATATAACAAATAAAAATAAAACCTACCACTGGGTTGCCTCCCAGAAAGCGCTAAAATTTACGGTCTTCAGCCAGACCATACCTCATTTGCCTCACGGTGGCTTCTGTCCACATTTACCGACCACCTTACCGATGTAAGCTCGGTGTTTGACATTCCTTTTCGGTTTTTTCAATCCATGCTTACCGAGCACATTACCGATCCACGCTCGGTAGTTCACACTTCTCTTAAAAATTTTCTTTAGACTCGACCTGTGAAAGATATTAAATTGAAAATTAAAAGCAACTTTATCATGGATCGAACACTTACCTTTAGAATTTCCCACGTGTGCTCTATAATTAATATATTGCATCCAAGCTTGCACTTTCACACATGGCACCTCCAAATCATCACTCCGGAGCTTCTTGGGTTGTATTTGGCCAACATCATCTTCTGCCACCTTCATCTTTTTCAGCGGCTTTTCTTCAGTTACCTGCACAATAAATAAAGAAGAAGGGTTAAAAGTACCTGTCGGGATCTCAACCTCCTGCTCATCTACTACATCTTCAACCACGTTCGCACAACCAACTAGTTCCGCATCACTCACAACCACTAATTTTGCTTCCTCAACAACCTCAACCTTTGAAAGCACATATTCTCGCTCAACCTCCTCAATCACCACATCAGTCGCCTCCCAAACTTCTTCTTCTTTGGGTGGTTGTTCCCATGATTCGATTTCTTGATTGGCCATGTCTTCCGCCAGTTGTGCCACTTGCTTTGGCAATGCCTCGTGCCTCTCTTCTTGGATATCAAATTTTTTCTCCATTCTCTTTAGGGCCTCCAGAATTTCACTGAGTTGAGCACTAACTTCTTCCCTTTGATCATGTTGTGGGTCCACATAATCACATGAAGCTTCTTGGTAGTCACCCTGATCGTAACCTTGATTAGACATGTTTGCTTCATACCCACCATCATAGTACTCTTGTTGCTCATATTGGGAATATACTTGGTCAAAATCATCAAATTCCTGTTGAGCCTCGTATGTCGGTTGAGAATAGTTGTTCCCATATCCATCATTATATCCTACAAAAGGTGTAAAGTTAGAATTATAATTATTATTAGAATAAACATCATGATTTAAATAATTATAATTATAATTATTGGATTGAGAATATTCCTGATTGTATGACTAAGATCCCTAATATTGATGATATGATCGTGGATCGTCATACTCCTCCTCATCTTCCGAGTCCTCGACGATCCTGATCCCGTAAGGCAGTGTCGGGCAAAATTTAATTCTGTGATATCTACTCCCGCAATTGTAGCACTTTTCTTCCTTAACCATGATTATCTCAAAGCACCTGCAAACAAACAAAAACAACGAAACCAAATGCGTAGCACTGATCTAAACAATAAAATAGATGCACTGGAATCGAAATTGGCAACTCAGACAATTTTTATGATCTTTTTTTTTTTTTGAAATTAAACGAAATTAATAAAAATTAAAAATTGCAAAAAAAATTGAAAATCTTTTTGGTTTTTTTTTAATGACTAGACAAGCAAAATTAAAATTGCAGAAACAAAAAGAAAATACTTTTTGGTTTTTTTTTTTTTTTTTTTAGTAAAACGAACAAAGCAAAAAAAATTAACTAAAAAAAAAACTAGAATCACTAACAAGCGCACGTACTCCCCGGCAACGGCGCCAATTTGATAACGGTTGTCGTGACCGCTATACAAATAATCCTAACTACCTATAGACAGGGTAAGTCGGGTATCAATCCAGGGGAGTTACTGGTCACTAGTGATTTAGGTTTTAAACTACCAAATTAAATTAACTATCTAAATCCAGATTACTGTCACTAATCTGAATTAATCCTAAATTAAACTAAACTAACTGATCTAATGGATTAACTAAAATGACTCTTGGCTGTTTTGATTGGATATGTTGAATACAAAGCTAAACTGAACACTTTAACTAATTAACCTAAAATTAATGAACTTGCAATTTATGTTACTAAAAGGTAATAACTTTAGGATCCGGATTAGTGAATTACTGATTTTCATTCAGGAGTCTAACCTAGAAATCACATAGACATGACTGTGTTAACGTTTAACCAACCCAACCAACTTATTATCACGCATGTACTACGTATAGTCCTAGAGCTATGCTCAGAAGAGGTAGTCCGGGAGCGGAGGGCACATACAATGATAAAAGTAATTTGACTAAATCAAACACACACTGAGATTAACAAATTGTCACGGATCAAAATCTCATCTAGTAATTATAACCACTAAATAAAAATAAGCAAAACACTAACCGTTCACCCAAGTAATCACAAAGGGTCTAGCCGGACATCACAAGCATAATCAAATCGTCCAGAAACTACGAAAAAGATGAAAAACTAAGTGGAATTCGTCCCTGGTCGGCTGTGGCCGAAAACCAGTCGATAGGAACCCTAAAAAACGAATTAAGAATGTTTAAATATGAGCCCCGATCGAAAATTGCGAATTCTGCCGACTTAGGTCCCTCGCGTGTCGCGAGGGATTTTCTTTCTCGTGTCTCGCGGCACGATGCGCTTACTGGCCCTCGAAAGTCTATTTTCCTTCAATACATGTGTTCACACTATGCAATTATATTTATTTGAGATGCATGGATGACTCACGTGCCCAGCTCCATTCCACAATTCCACTTCTGCTGCTTCTAAGTTCTATGAATTCAAATTCCAATGATTTAATTAAACTCATATCGGACTCACGTGAGCTCCTCACTTGATTTAATTGATAATCTGCACAATTCATGAAACAATTCAGCTACATCATATGTTGATTTATTTTAAGAATATTCTTTCATTTATTTTAAGAGTACCTAAATGAATATTCATAGAAAAGAATTGGTTATAAAGTTTAACTCAATAACATGACACAACTCAAGCTCGATTTAGTCACACCATTTAAACTAATTCTCATCTCAACACATTATTTATAAAAACCGATTAAATCAATATACTTTACATCCAACTCGGTGTGTATAGGGAGTGATTAATATAAAATAAAATACACTTTTTGACCACTCATCAAGAACCCCTAAGCTTGAGCCTGTAAGGACTCTGGGACTAAGCACGGTGCTAAGTCTAGGACTTAGGCGGAATTCTGTGTATTAGGGAGTAATCGAGGTTTAGTGCAAGGTCAGTGGTAGTTTCAGCCTTGCAAACTGACATTTCTACCCACAGGTGCACTAAGACTCGATAAACCCTAGTAGGCATATGAATGCTGATAGTCATCTTATTTTATTTAAGTGTCTGGCTTAGGCGGAAGTTTGTGTGTTAGGGAGATATCAAAGGTAAAGTGTATGGTCAGTAGTAGTTATAGGCTGCAGACTGCCATTGCTACCCATAGGTACACCGAGACTTGACGAACCCTAGCAGACACATGGATGCTGATAGTCTTCCCATTTGGTGTCCAAGTATTCCATTTTCCTTTTGTGTGCTAAAGTGTAATAGGACATATCGTCCTTTGTGTGAATTAGGGTACGGTACCCTAAGTGTGCATCGGTATTACTATGTTTAAATCCTATGCTAATTCTTCATCTTGAAACGTCCGTTCATTTGATTTGTGTTGATTTCATTTCCCTTGGATTTCTTCCTTTTGTCATATTATTTTCTCCATGTTTATTCATGTACGAATTTTTATGATGTACCTAGATCGAGGAAACTTAGGAGTCTAAGCATTTTCCTACATGATAGGATTCGTTTAGGATTCTATGTGTTTTCGATTTCTACTCTTAGTCATAATACTACACTGATTCTGATTCTGTGTGCTCCCGATGTGATATTCCGAGAGACTTGAAAAATGCCATAACTCTGATAAACGTGTTCCTTGAGACGTCGTGAAACGCAAAAGGAAACTGGTTCCACGTCATAGATGCATATTTTATTGCCTATTCAATATTACATGTTAATTGCTAATGTAGTATTTCGGTTATCTCTTCAATCGATGTCGGTAATTGTTGCCAACAAGACTGTAGACAAAAGAGTGAAGACACGTTATATGACCGGAGTTATCAAACTAGGAACTCTTGGCGGAATAGACTAGGAGTAGTTAGATGAAGTGGATTGCAACTGAAGACCAAAACGATTAAGGTGGACGTAATGAAGATTATCAAGACAAAGCGGAGCTCAACGGATGATAACTACCAACGACGACACGACGACGCTAATTATCTATATTCAACATGGTGAAGCAAAGGAGACAACAATTCATTCAAACAACGACAAGATATGAAGCAACAGCAGATGACGACGAATTCCTTTATTTCTTCCTTACCTCTCCTTACGACGCGATCGACATTATATGCACTAATGATGATTTTTAAATTTCTCTTGTGTAAAGTTGTTACTTTCAGATCATATCCGACTCTTGATCTGATCACTTTGTACCATCAGCCTTGCGTAGTTGATGGGATTTTCCTGTTAGTCGTACGACCATTTGTGGATGACCTTATTAATTTGATTCGGCAGTGGTGGCACCATCAGTGAGAGTACCCTGCTTCTATCTTAATGTACGGTATTTTGATTCGTACCGTCTCCATACTTGTGTGAGTAATATTTGAAGTGTAAAGGTATGGAAGCTGAGGCAAGTAAGTGTCTCGATTATCATGGAGAATTATCACATAAGTAATGGTCACGTGATCTCAGGCGTTGAGATGTGACATTAACTTCGTGCGTTTTTATGATATGTGTGCTTGTATTCTAAATCCGGATGAAATCCTGGAGCTAATTGGTTAGCAGAGAACCATATGGCTAGTCTTCCCGACGGAGACGTGGATTGGCCGAAATTAGGATTCTTCTTTTTAAAATGTATTGTTTAAAGCTATTGCTTAAGCCAACAGGGTTTAAGGAACTTGACAGCGACTGTCATGATAGATTTAATTTAATGAAAGACATTTTGATGTCGGTTCGTTCAATGATTTCGAGAAGGAGTCGTGGTGCGAGATAGCAAGCTCTAGTAGTAAAATTACTACAGAGTGTGACCTAAGGATGGCAAATCTTTGGTATATTACCAGGAATGGTGAAGACAAGTTTTTGATGTAACCATATGTTGGTGGCGATGTATAGAGTTATATAATGCCAGGTAAGAACGGTGGACATACTAGAATATACGAGAGTAGCTATGTGTTTAAAATATATGAGTATTGTTGCACGCTACCGAAGGGCAGCGACCCAGGTTACAATGTAACATCCGTATATTTCAAAAACTCAGAAACTCGACCCGCATCAAGATCCAAGTTTTAAGCCCAATTCTCAACACCATGAATGTTGGATTACTTTATTCTATATGATAATACTCTGAAAATGATGAACGTGGGCGAAAACCGCGTGCGAAACCGAGTTATAACAAAGCAAGAATCGTGAAAACAAGTTTGATGTTTGTTGTTGTGTTACTAGTCGCGAATTTCGTCCCACATTTCCCTACCAGCGAAATTTTCACTCCTTATACACCTATAAATACCTCTTCTTGGTCCCTTATAGCTTCCAACTCCTAGTTTGAGTATAAACAAGTGGAATAATCAAATTTTTGTGGTTCCACAAGTACAATACCCCTTCGGGTGTCGTGCTTAGTAGTTTTTTATGCTCTCGACGAGGAGGTGCTGCCCTTCAAGCTCGTCTCGTTTGAAAAGCTTCTTTGAGGTAATTCTTCTTCTTTTTCTTTCTTTGTTTCCTTTCTTTCTTTCCTTTCGTTATTCACTTATTTATCGCTTTATTAGTTTATGAAATTGCCTGAGCGTGTGGATCTTCTACTTAGCCGTATAGAAATCAATGTAAACGAGTAAAACACAGAGAGTAAATACAACTAAGACTTGTATTAACCACCGAGACCACAAAGTACACTTAGAGAAAGTTATAACACGGAAGCTCCACAATTCTATACAAGACGACGTATTTATACTTGCCCAAACCCGCTGGTCCGAACCTCAGGTTCGGCCAAGGTTCGGAGGCTCCGAACCTGGAGTTCGGCCAAGGATCGGCCAGACCTAAACTTGTACGTTCCGTCTTGTTCTCGATACTTCACATGACGATCAGGAACCATGTATCAACAGTTTAATTAGTTTAGTTTAGGTTCTTAGTTAGGTGCGTTAGGCTCGTTTAGGTAGCCTTGCTAAGGCTCGTTCTTAGAACGCCTAGCATTGTTAAGGCTTGTCCTTTGGAAGGGTAAAACCACCGGTAGTTGGGGTCTCTGTCAAAAGGATAAGTGTTCACATAAATCCCATAGTCGGACCTGGATACCTACCTGGGATGCCCCGATGAGAGTGTCATAACCTATTAGGCCAAAGCATGTCTAGTAACGTTTAAGGTATTGTTACTCTTAAAAGTTAACATTTTTTCAAACTTCAAATTATAACATTAAAACTCATCCCCCAAATGCATAAGAGCTTAGAATCCCATATTCCAATATTCATGTTGTCCCCTTCTATTCTTTTAGGATGAATCTTTGGGACTAATCCTTTCACTTTCACTTTTCGCTCCATGGACTTAACTTCTAAGCCATGTGAGTAATCCTTGCCCCTTTTCTCATTTTATCATTTTGGGGTTGCAACATGTATCCTATTTCAAAGTGTTGTCTTTCAAGTTTATCATTTACCATGCGTATGTGATCTATGTGTGAATTATGTGTTATGTGACTTCTAGCATGATTTGTCAATATGTGATTTTCAAAGGCTTTCATGTTTATCAAAGGTTTTCATGTTTATCATCGGATGTCAAGTATGTCATGGTTGTCATGTCTATCATGTCTTTCATTCGGCATAAACATTAACATAAGGCCTGGGGTAACAAAGGTAGATCTATCGGTTGACAACCTACTCAACTTGACCGGTTTGGCGTTGGGTGTTTGGAGCCTATTTCATTACTTCATATAGTCTAACCTGCGGGTTAGGGAATCTTTCATATGTCATTGAGGTTTATGCCTATTATTTCATGTTGTCATTTTATACCAATAATTTTGGTTATGCATAGTCTTTCATGTTGTCAATATCTTCTAGCATGTTATATTTCACTTATTCTATCATATGACACGTAACGCATGTTTTTTTCAAATATATGTTATGTATTAAACTTGTGGTTACTCACCAACTATTTATAGTTGACCCCCTTTATTTTATACATGTTACATGCTATGATGTTGATGTTTCAAGATGCTATCACATAGGGCTTTTGGACCTAGATTAATAAATAAATTGTATTTATTATCAATATAAGGTGCATTGTTTTATCTTTCAATGTTATCAATGAAATTCATTATTTAACTATTGTCACGAAATTAGTTGTCATGAGCTTATGGGCAATCTAATCATGCCCCGACGTTTTCGCCGTCAGTTGGGTTGTGACAGATTGGTATCAGAGCCATGGCTGTAGGGAATGAGGTTATTAGAAATGGAATGACCTAGACTATTGCCTTAGGTGTCCAAACACAAGAATCTCGTGTATTGCATGCTTCGTTTAGAGATTGCCCTTTTATGTTTTGCTTTGCCTCAGTTAGGATGTGCCTCAAGTCTAACACTTATAACACACTCATGCACTAAATTTCTGGCTTCCTAGCATTTTCCTTAGTAATGGTGCCTTACGTGCCATTTTAGGAATTTAAATTTATTTGATTTTTTTTTTGAAATCTCATTCGGGTTAGGTTCCTTAGTAACAGACATGTAGTAACTGGAAGAGTGAAAGCACCGGTAGTCAGTGTGTTTATTTAGGTAAGCGTTACCTGGGATATTCTGGCGATAGTGCCTTAGCCTATTAGACCAAAGCATGTCATAACAAACGTTTCTAGGAACCATATTAATAGTCGAAGGTGGCAGTTTCATAATCGGGAAATGTGAACCATTCCATTGATTTTAAACAAGTCAATTCGATTTCTTGTTTTGCATGCGATTTCATGATATCCGGTTTATACTCCGATTTCGATCTATGATATTCTTTTGATTTTCAAGATTTCATGGTTAAAGCACTACTTTTCGTGATTTCAATGGCATTTTTAAAATTTTCACCATTGACACTTACTTTCACAATTTTACATATTTTACCTCTCATATTTTAGTCGATTGATATCCCATATTCAAACCTTTCGTGTTTATTACTGTTAGAGCATTTTGTGATTGTCTAGTGCTAGGTCTTGGTATTTTGAATATGTAATTTATAAGTTTGTGTTTTATAGATCCAGCGGATCAGTGGCGGATCAGGTGGTACGCCGGACCACCTGATACGCTAGTAAGTTGGTCCGCTGGTCAGTCTCTATATATAGGTTTCAGTTTGATTCAGAGAGTGTGAGTGAGGTCTGAGCTTTCTTAAGTGTGTGTTTTACATAGTGTAACCTGAATACTCTCTGTACTCTCTGTTTACAAGCTGTGATCAATATAAAGAAGATTATTTACCTTGTGTGTCCGAATCCAATTGTAATAATGCACTAGCAAGATCGATTACGTGTTTAACAAGTGGTATCAGAGTAGGTTTGCTCAGTTGCTGCGATTTACAGATCGGTTTTGGGTTTTGGAGATAAAAACTTCGGTTTTGGTAAGATTTTGATCAATTCTTCTCAGTTCTTTGTCAATTCAGTATGTTTTCTTCATTCAGATTGCTTTTAGTTCGTTTTCGATGAGTTGTACGTTTTATTCAAGCATTAAAAATCAAAAATAGTGAAAAATTATGCATTTTACTTCTGGTCCGCGGGTGATCCGCTGGTGATCCGCCGGTTGAAGATACTGATCTGCTAGTATAAATTTATAAATTCAGTGATCCGCTGTATTTGATCCGCCAAGCAATCTTCAAACACTGATCCGTGGCGGTTATTGTTTGATACGCGGCAATTCCAGCGTATCAGATTAGCAGCGTATCAGTTAGCAGCGTATCAGTTGATCCGCGAGGTGTTTTTGATCCGGTAGTAGAATTTTGATCCGCGGGTTGAGTTTTGATCCGGGGAGTTGTTTCTGATCCGTTCAGGTGAAATTTGATCCGGAGATCTGATTTTGATCCGGAGTTCGATATTTTTTATCCGCTGAATACAGAATTGAGGTTTTGTTAATCATGGATCCGTTTCAGGCTTTTGCTGCTATGTCTACGACTGTTTAAGCGTTGTTGAACTATGATAATGAAATAGGAACTACGAATAAAGTTCCTAAACTGATGAGATTTGAAGATTTTCATAATTGGAAAACTCGGTATGAGTCGTATATCGGTGTGACCGATGTTAGTGTTTGGACTCCTATGCTTGATGGGTATAAGATTCCAAAATTCACAACTGGGGAGTTTATTGGTCAAGAGAAGCCGTTCAACAAGATGAACGATGCTGAGAAAGAGGCATTCAAACTTGAAAGAAAAGCATATTCCAATTTATCAATGGCTTTACCTAAGGACATTTTGCATCAATTTAAAACACATACAACATCTAAGAAATTGTGGGATGCTTTATGTCATCGATGTGAAGGTAATGCACAATACAAGAAGAGCAAGAAGAAAGTGTTGTTGCGAGAGTATGATAACTTTGCTCATGTTCCAAATGAGACCATTAATGATCTCATTTCAAGATTGTCTCATTTGGTCAGTGAACTTGATACTGTTGGAGTAAAAATTGAAGCTGGAGAATTGAAAGAAAAGCTATTAGATGCTTTGCCCGAGAATTGGGAAGGTTACATTTTGTTGCTGACTCATGATAAAAGCTTTGATGATCTCACATACGATGAACTTACAAGGAATCTACTAGCAAGGGAACTGGATATGATGCGTGTGAAAACTTTACCATCCCAAGTTCAGAATCCTGATGTCTACTTTGGTGAAAATGCTTCTACCATGCATGCTAAAGCAAAAGCTAACACAAATCCACCATCTACTGCTTTTTATGTAGAAAATACGTCAAGTGGTCATGCAAACATGTCTAGAGGTTCTTCAAGTGAAAGTTATGCTAGTAAAGCTGCTGTAACATATCCTGTGTATTCGCATCAGTCGTCTTCTGTTCCAAATCACAATCAGAGTGCTTTTTCAGCAAAAACTACAAATGACTTTATGGCTTTATTTTCAGCAATGGTTTCGTCTTATGACGGAGTTGTTGCAGGAAAGTTAACTAGTGCTGAGTTAACTGATGAAGACTATGAACAGATTGATCCTGATGACTTAGAATTGATGGATATTAACTGGTCCATGGCAATGCTTGTACGCAGAGGCAAAAAGTATATGCAAAGAACGGGTCGGAAGGATTTAAATCCTGAAGGAAAACTTGGATTTGATAAGTCTAAGGTTCGTTGCTACAATTGTCTGAATTATGGGCATTTTGCCAAGGAGTGTACCAAGGGAAAACGGCAAGAAACTTCAAAGTTGTATCAAAAGTATGCTGCACAAAGTAACAACCATCAGGAAGCAATACTAATCCTTCAAGTTCAAATGCAAATGCCAGTGGATCAAATTCAGACAATAAAGCATTGGTTTCACAAACTGGTGAAGGATATGATTGGGCTGCTGATTTTCCAGATGAATCTGCTTTTCTGTGTACTGAGGAGCAGAGTGTAAAGATTGAAGATGATCCTGATCTTCCTGGTGAAGATTTCTTTGCTGAAGGTCAACATGCATTTATGGCCAACATTCAGGTTGTTTCTAATTTTTGTGAACTTTGTCTTAATTCTGCTAATCAGTTGAAGGAACTCTCTGATGAGAAAACCATGTATTTTGACAAATACTCGTTAGCAGAAGAGAATGTCAAAATTTACAAACAAAGGTGGGAAGCAGTTAAAGTTGAACTGAAAAGTGAACATGCTGTGGTTCTGAGCACAAAAATTGAGCTTAATAACAAAACGGAAGATTATATTTTTAGTGAAAAGAAGCTTGCTGAAGCAAATGCTAAAATTTCCGAATTAAACATAGAAATTTTGGATCTTAAAAGGAAACTTGAAAATTTCAAAAATTCATCTTCCTTTGCAAGTTTTCTTTGCAAAGATGAAAATCTAAAAGATTTGCTCAAAGAATCCGGGTGTAATTCAGTTCCTCCACCCATTGTTCATGGTTTAGGACCAAAGGAATCTGAAACCAAAGCTGGTATTGTGTTTGATTACTCAATGTTTACTGAGGGATCATCTGATAAATCCAAAAGCACTGATAATAAGAAACCAGGCAAACATGTGTCCAAACCTAAGGTTGAGGTGTCAAAACAGTCTGAATTCAGTGATGCTAAGGTTGAAAAACTGTCACTGAGGTTAAGCCTCAAAGTGTCAAACTGACACCATTAGAGGCTGCTCAGAAAATAATTGAAACTGCAAAAACAATGAAAACATTTGAAAATTCAAAATTTTCTAAAGGTCCAGATTTGTTTTTTGAAAGAGATGTTGTTTCTGTAAGTAACACAATCACACCTGATGTCAATACTATACCAGAAGAACCTGAAAGAAGTGCAAAATTAAATGGTATTGGGTTTGGACAGTTTGCTGGAAATTCTAAGGTCAATCAAAAGAAACCTCAGAAATTTCAGAAACGTGAAAAGAAATTTGCCAAAAATGGAAAGTTTGATGAAAATCTGAAAAAGGCAAAACTGTTGATGGTGATTCTTCTCAGAAATTGAGAATGTATAGTTTGAAAGGAAGTGATTCAGTGTTTTCTGATTTAGATTTTCCTTTAATTTGTGTTGATCCATCACGTGTTGCCAAAGTGTGGTATGTAGAACCATCTGAGGTGATTAAGTCAGATCTTGAAGACGAACAGTTCATTGTTTTGTCTGATGTGCCGTCTGGTTCAAATGATCAAGGATCATCCTCCAAAGGTCAAAGGCCTTCTGATAAACCAAAGTCATCAAATGATCAAAAGTTTAAGACTAAATCAAAACAATCATCTTACTCACCAAAGAGTTTTTATAACTCTGATGGTCAGTATTCATCAGAAACTAATAGTTTTGATTATGAAGCATTTGGTTTTTGTGATGATTACAATTTTTATGATGATCTTGGTAAATTTGAACAAAACAAAACCAAAAAGGTTAAACCTAAAGGATATGCTGATCGTTGTGGTGTTGATGACTATGGATTTTACAATGAACATGGATACATTGGTCCTTTGTTTAAACCTTTGCCAACCTCCAATGGAAGAAGGTTTAAAACCAATGTTTCTAAAAAAGGTGTTCAATCAGATTTCAATGATAACATTCCTCATAAATTTGAGGATGGTGTTTCTAAGGGTTTTGTTGATTCCAGAAGGTGTTATTGTTGTTTTGAGATAGGACATATTCGTAGTCGGTGTCCTGTTTTAGCTAGAAAGAGGGTTTCAGCTTATACGCAATCAAGTTCAGATTCACAATCTGATGCAAAGCCCAAGATGAATGATGAAAAGATTGTTACCAAACAACATTTTAAAAGGAGAAATTTTTGCAATAAATCTTACAAAGTTTTTGGTAATAATTCTACTTCAGATACTATTGCTGATTCATCCATTCCATCTGTCAGGCAAAAGTGGCTGCCTAAAATGACTTCAAAAGCCACTGAGGATTTTTCGGAAGATACCGGTCGACCCAAAGCTGAATGCTTGGGTCCAGATACTCACTAATTGCTTGCTACTATGTGCAGGGTGCTCGGAAGCCAGTTGTTAACAACTTTTGGGTCGTTGATAGTGGAGCATCCAGGCACATGACGGGTAATATTTCCTTGCTGTCTGAAGTCAAACCAATTCAAGGAGGAAATGTTACTTTTGCTGGCAATAAAGGTGGGAAGATAACCGGTGAAGGAAAGTTGGGAAACGAGAAGATTACTTTTGAAAAAGTCCAATTTGTGCAAGAGCTGCAGCACAACTTGTTAAGCGTATCTCAAATTTGTGATAAGCAGTACACGGCTGCTTTTACAAGTTCAGAATGCTTGATTCTGAAACATGGCATTCGAATTCCTGAAGACTGGATTGTGATGCGCGCTCCCAGATTTCGGGACTTATATGTGTTAAATATGAATCAGACTTCATCTGCTGTATCTGCTACATGTTTCATCTCAAAAGCTACTGAAAAGGAATCAATTTTGTGGCATAGACGCATGGGTCACATCAATTACCGAAAGATGAATTACTTGGTCAATCATTCTTTGGTGGAAGGCGTTTCCAAGAATAGATTCTCTATAAATGATGTGTGTATCTCATGTAAGAAAGGTAAACAGAAAAAGAAGTCTCATCCTTCTAAGCGTTTGAATTCGATTGTCACTCCCTTGAACAGAGTAGCTGTTGGCAAGATTCCCGTGTATTACAAGCGAAAGGGAAATGCCGTTGCTCCACCGAATAAGAGGTTGATTGGTCATCTTTCTAATCCTGATTATGTAGCTCCAGAGAATGGTGCTGCTAAACATTCTGACAGTTCTGATGATGAATTACACTATGATGATAATGGATTTCCGACTGTGTTTGTAGAAGATGATGAAATTGGTCAACCTGCTAATCAAGAACCTGTTGTGCAAGAACCTGTTGTGCAAGAACCTGTTCAGCAACAACAAAATCCAGAGCAAGTAACTTCTGAAGCTGTCAATGAGTCTGAACGAGTGAATGTTCCAGATGATGATGCTACTAGATCTAAGGGTGATGATGTTATTGGTAGTTCATCTGAAACTGACTCAGATTCTGGTGAATATGTTCTCATTTTGCACAATACAAGAGAAATTCCAGTAAAGAGAGGTTCTAAGGCTCACATTGCTTATTTGAAATCTCAGAATCAAGATACCTCTGTCTTTGAGTCTAGAACTAAACAGGCTGAAGATACTGAAGATGATCCATCTTATACTCCTATGATGGAGGAGCCTGTTGTAAAGTCAAAGCCCGTAGATAAAGGCAAAGCTCCTGCAGTTGTTCCTGGCAAGCATATGAAGAGTATGGCTGTTGGATATAAAGGAGTGAAGCCTGGTTCCTTTCTTGCTGATGCCAGAAAATCTGGGCAAAGTCCTCCTAGCAAGAAGCAAAAAGTGACTACGTCGTCTTCTATCCCAATTCAACCAACCACCAAAACAGCTAATGTTCAAAGTTCACAACAACCTCCGATCAGAAAGTTGACTATTAAAAGACCGTCTACTACTGGTTCTGCTTCCACTTCTTCAACTACTTCCACAATTTCTTCTACTGATTTAAAGCTCGCATTGTTTAAAGCTAGATTTGAAAGAGTAGAACATACAAACAAGGTGCAAGCTGAAGAGATTTCTGGGCTGAGGAATTTGTGTAAAGAGTTAGTTGCCAGAGATCAATCTCATACAAAGGAACTTGCTAGATTAAAAGCCCAGGATGAAGCAAAAGATCGGGAAATTGCTGAGTTGAAGCAATTGTCTCTAACTATGGGTGAGCAGCTTAAGCAGATGCTTACTGCTTTATCTGCTCAGGGGGAGAAAAGGCCGAATCCTGAGGAAACTTGCAGAGAAGAAGAGGATGTTATGAAGTTTTTAAACGATGACACTGATAATCCAGAAGGTGGTGCTGGTGGTGCTGGTACTGGTACTGATGCAGCAGGAACATCATCTGCTGCTGCTGGTACAGCCACGACATCTCAGGGGGAGTCTACAGACAAAGAGATATATGATGTGACTCCGATATCAAGGGTTGAGATGAAAGAGGGAGAGTTAGTTAATCCTTTCACTAAAGAGCAGCTGGCAGCCATATTTGCTTTAAATGTGGACGATGTTGATAAGGTGCCAGTTGCTGAACCATACCAGGAAGATGATTCAGAAGAAGAAGTGGTGTTTGAAGATGAACATGTGGAAGTGGAAGATATGACGGCTGAAGACTATCCCAATGATCCGACGATGTATGGGAATTTTTCTGATAACGACTATTCTGAGGGTTTTAATTTCTTTGGAAAAGACAGTGAAGAGAAGGTTGAAACAGAGAAACCATCAGAACAACCTGAAACATCTGAGTCTGTTGATGTGTCTGAAGAAGAGGAAAAGAAGCTGTTGTTTGAAGCTTGGTTAAAAGAACAAAGGGCTAAGAAGATTCCGGTTCCAGTTCAAGTTGAAAAGTCTTCAAATAGTGTTGATCAGAAAAGGTTTTTTGACAGAAAAGGAAGACAAGCTTCTGGAAAGATTATCAGCTGGATGTATGATTCTGAACTCAAATGCTATGCTATCAAGAAGGAGTTTGGGATTACATATCTGAAGAATGCTTCAAGGTTCAACACATTACCTGTTTGTGATGTGAGGGACTTGTCTAGAAGTCCATTCTTGAATCATGAAGGAAATCTTTTGGCTGCTGTGTTTAAAGAGAAGTTAATTGAAGAATGTCAAGGAAGATTCAGGTTTTTGACTCCTCAAAGACCAACTTACTCTGAGCATCCAACAGATATTCATCCTATCACAGGCAGACCAATAGTGATTCTAAAATATAAGAAGCCAGTTCAGCTCAAGAAGATACCTTTAAAAAGGCTTGAACAAGATTTCATCAAGACGTTGAGGTGGTGGTATTATGATGAAGTGTCTGGAGAAGATGTAATTGTGATCAAAGAAGATAACAAGGTTGTGAGAATCTACGACCCGATGTCATTGATAAATCTGTCGAAGAATGATATTGAAAAGCTGCATTCTAACAAGATCTCTAGAAGCCTGAATGTTTTGATCAAGCAATGCAATTTCAGAAGGTGATAAATGTGTGTTATGGTGGTGGGATTCATGCTGGAAATAACAGAAGACGGGATTGGAAGAAGACAGAGTCAAGAGCTTCTGAAGACTAGCACAAGACAAGGGGGAGTTTGTTAGAGCATTTTGTGATTGTCTAGTGCTAGGTCTTGGTATTTTGAATATGTAATTTATAAGTTTGTGTTTTATAGATCCAGCGGATCAGTGGCGGATCAGGTGGTACGCCGGACCACCTGATACGCTAGTAAGTTGGTCCGCTGGTCAGTCTCTATATATAGGTTTCAGTTTGATTCAGAGAGTGTGAGTGAGGTCTGAGCTTTCTTAAGTGTGTGTTCTACATAGTGTAACCTGAATACTCTCTGTACTCTCTGTTTACAAGCTGTGATCAATATAAAGAAGATTATTTACCTTGTGTGTCCGAATCCGATTGTAATAATGCACTAGCAAGATCGATTACGTGTTTAACAATTACATCCAAAGTCATCATTGTGATTTCTATTTCACAATTTCATAATGTTGTACGACACTCTTATGACGTATCACATCCTACACTATCCAACGATTTACGTTATCGGTCCAATGTTCCATTTCGACTCACCTTTGGGAATTCAAATAACCCCTTGTTATTTATTTAGTAGCTCGAGTTTCACAATTTTCCGATTCCATCCTCGAGATATTTTACGATGTTTATACAATCAGTTTGTTACCCTCATGATATCACATACTTTTGATTTTTCACACATCGTCCTTGTATTTCAAATTCATGTCATTCATCTTCACCATAAATGTGCTATGAAGCTGATTATCGTATTTTAAACCAAAACCTCATGAGTTCATAAAACATTTTGGCATAGTTTCAAAACCTTCATTTCACGATACTCAAGTCGTGTTCGATTGATTGTTTTATCAAATCTCGTTGCCAACCTTTTTAGACTTAACCCAACAACCCATTTTTCCAATCATAGCCCAACCTATTTGTCACACCCCCAAATCAACCACTAACGGAGTTTATACCGTTGAGGGGTGCGAGCAAACCAGGACCACAACCATTAGTTACCAATACTAAACGAATCAGAGTAAAGTCCAAACATTAATAATAAAACAGGTTAACAGTACGCAGCGGAAAACATTGTCTTTAGCACTAACCACGTGCCTTACAAAATCAGTGTTTTAAATTCTCAATTAAGTTTAACTAAAAATAAAATGTCTTCGTGTGCCATGCCAACCCGATCCGGATACTCCTTAGCGATCTGCAAAAGTTTAAACCACGCAAGTGTCAACCTAACGGTTGGTGAGTTCACGGTGGGCATGACATGCATTGGCCCGGTCTCATAATCGTATTCATCAACATGTAATTGAGTAATAGATTTGCAAAAACATTTGCCAAGTATTGAATTACCGAATATGCACTAGTTAAGTAAAAGTTAAAGCGGTCAACCGATATCGCGGGTAGCTAATCCGGTTTCCATGCACTAAGGAAGTTTGTACCAAAGCTAACCAATATAATAGTGGTCGTGCCATTCTGTTTTGCGGACCTATTTCATCGCTGTTTTGCCTCCCCCGTGTCCTCTCGGGATCACGGTCAGATAGGCTGATATTGTACCTCCGTGCACTCCCCGTGCCACGGGGCGGAGTTTGTCAAACTCCAGTAGATCTACCCAACATCCCCTCGCTTTACAATTAATGGTACAATTTAGTTGAGGACTTTTAAGTTTTTAAGGCATCCTTAGAAATCATGTGATATCATTTGGTTTAGAATTTAACCTACACTAGTCATATTAAAACGGTTTTCCTTTGGGTTCTCATGAATTCCGAAAATATTTTCAGTTTTGTTTTAGAAATAGTTGTTTTAGTATTTCACAAGTGCTTCCCATGAAACACTTCAAGTTCATCAAGTGGGTGCCAAGCACTCCCGAGTTCAAGTTCATCAAGTGGGTGCCAAGCACTCCCGAGTTCAAGTTCATCAGAGAGGTGCATAGCTCTCATAAGGTTGTCAGCATTGTTTTTCATTAAGTTATTCAGCGTGACCCAAACGGGTTCACGGTAAATGGGTTAGTGACACTCACCTTTGGTTGCACTGCTACACTTGCTAAATAATCCAAGTATTGTTTGCTTATCGAAAACCTATGAACACGTTTAGGTCTTAAGTATTAGTTTTGTGTCTAATCTTTAACTTAACGTCACTATGGCCCATAACATAGCACGTTGGAACTACGACTCGACATACCGACACACGACACCGATGGTTGATCATAAACAAGGGTTCATATACATCAGAAATCAAAGCATGTATCGTCATAGCATAATCATGTAAGTCATGGTACAAAATTTAAGTAAATTGCACAAGTTTGGATTCTGGTCACAGTTTCGCTAGTAGTTTCGCTAGGCAGTTTCGCTGTGTGCACGGGCAGCACTTTCGCTAGGCAATACCCGATGACACAGTTTCGCTAGGCTAGTTTCGCTCGAAACTGTTGGCACAGTTTCGCTAGCCTAGTTTCGCCCGAAACTGGTTTGAACTTTCGTTCAGGGAATTTCGCTCGGTAGTTTCGTTCGGACAGGTCTGGTTGGTTTACCCGGCGACACCACAGTTTCGCTACATAGTGTCGCTGGATGAAGATATACATAATTTCGCTACATAATTTCGCCCAGAGAACACGCAGTGTCGCTGGTCGCGAAAAACTCACAAATCAGCCTAAAAATCAATCTAACAGCTTCCATATTTCATGTAATTCAATATCTAGCATGCATAATCATTTACCAACATAAATCAGTAAGCTTTAACACCTTAAACATGGGTTTTCATCATCAAATCACCAAAAACACATTTTAAACCTAAAATGACCTAAATAGCATAAATCTTCATTATGGTTTGATTTCAAACGTAAAGTTACAGACTTTATGATAGATCTAGCATTCCTAAGCAACATATCAGAAGATCAAGTGATTCCATGGAGGTTTAAGCATGCTTTTTAAGAAAACACATAAAGAACACATAAAAATGGTTTTGGGAGACTCACGATTCGATCTAGGATCCGAATGGATGTTGTCTCGAGGCTGGGATCACGTCGGCTTGTGGTGATTCTTGGCTGACCATAGGTTCCAGAAGAGTGTGTGTGTGTTTTGTATGAAATGAGGCAAAAATGAGATCTCTAGGGTTTTATGTTAATATATAACAGGAGCTAGTTTCGCTGGTCAGTTTCGCTGGCCAAGCGAAACTGGCTCTGTTAGTCAGAGGATTGGCTAACCGGGTGACACTATAGTTTCGCCCGGTAGTTTCGCTGGAAACCCAAAAGTGACCAGTTTACATTTTAAGCAAGATAAGTACAGTTCATGGATTGTCACGCTATTCACAATGCTAAATCATGTATTTAAATCACATTGCACATAATAACTATAAATAAATAAACACATATGGGCGGGTTCGGTGATCAACCAAAGGCCGTGGACGTATTCGGCCTAGTTAAGCATTAGTTACTAAGTTAACACTTATAACGTAACTAACGGAGATTGTCTAACGGGAGTTAACCTTGAAATTCTCGGATGTCACATCATCCCCTTGTAAATGGAATTTTCGTCCCGAAAATTATTCTTGCGTAGTAGCGTTCGTAGCTTCAGCTGTCGTCATTGCTGGGGAAAGAAAGCAAAAGTTTTAGGGTCGCCACATCCTCCTCCTGTTAAAGGAAGTTTGGTCCCCAAAATTAAATCATACCTTGAGTATCTGTGGACGTTTGCTCGAACAAGTGGGGATACTTTTTCTTCATCTGATCCTCTCTTTCCCAAGTATATTCAGGTCCACGCTTTGAGTTCCATCGAACCTTGACGATCGGAATCTTGCTACGTTTGAGGGCTTTCTCCTCGCGTCCCATGATTTCTACTGGTTGCTCAACAAATCTCAGATGTTCATCAACTTCCAATTCCTCCAAAGGAATTATTTCGATTTCTTCAGCCAGACATTTCTTTAGGTTCGAGACGTGAAACACGTTGTGAACTCCATCGAGTTCGGCAGGGAGTCGTAGACGGTAGGCCACCGGGCCTACCTCCCCAATGATTTCAAATGGACCGATATAGCGAGGATTCAACTTTCCACGCTTTCCGAAGCGTATCACACCTTTCCAGGGAGATACCTTCAATAGTACCTTGTCGCCTACTTCGAACTTCAAAGGTTTACGGCGTTTGTCGGCATAGCTCTTTTGTCTGTCACGTGCTGCGGCTATCCGCTTTCTGATTTGAATGATCCGTTCAGTTGTATCATGAATGATTTCTGGTCCAGTGAGTCCTTTCTCACCTGTTTCGGCCCAACACACGGGCGATCTACATTTTCTGCCATAAAGAGCTTCAAAAGGCGCTGCACCAATGCTCGAATGAAAACTGTTGTTGTAGGAGAACTCCACCAACGGAAGGTGAGCTTCCCAGTCTTTACCGAAGTCGAGAACGCAAGCTCGGAGCATGTCTTCTAAAGTCTGAATAGTTCTTTCCGTCTGACCATCGGTCTGCGGGTGATAGGCTGTACTCATATCCAGTCTGGTTCCCAGTGCTTCTTGCATATATTGCCATAATCGGGAAGTAAAACGAGGATCTCTGTCGGAGATAATAGTCTTAGGCACTCCATGACGTGCCACAATTCGGTCAATGTACAGCTTTGTTAGTTTATCCATGTTGTCACTTTCTCTCATTGGGATAAAGTGTGCAGATTTGGTTAATCGATCAATGATAACCCAAATCGCATCCGGTCGATTCGATCGATGAGGTAATCCTGTTACGAAATCCATGGAGATATCCTCCCATTTCCATTCTGGGATCTTTGGTTGTTGCAACAATCCAGAAGGCTTTTGGTACTCAATTTTAACTCTTGAGCACGTTAAACACTTAGCCACATATCGCGCAATGTCGGCTTTCATATTCGGCCACCAATACAAGTTCTTCAAATCTTGGTACATTTTATCCGATCCAGGGTGCACCGAATACCTTGACTTGTGAGCTTCATCCATCACGAGCTCCCGGAGATTTCCCAGTAAAGGAACCCAAATTCTGTCATTGTAGTATCTGAGTCCGTCGGTCTTAATTTCAGAGTTACCATCTACCCCTCGCAGTGCTTCAGCTGCGAAGTTTTCTTCTTTTAAAGCTTCTTGTTGGGCATCGCGGATCCGATCCGGCAATCCCGTGTGGATGGTAAGTTGCAGCGCTCGTACTCGTCGAGGCTTTTCGTACTCTTTTCGACTTAATGCATCTGCCACAACATTGGCTTTTCCCGGGTGATATTTGATTGCTAAGTCATAATCATTCAGTAACTCGACCCACCGTCGTTGTCGCATGTTGAGATCCTTCTGATCGAAGATGTGCTGTAAGCTTTTGTGGTCGGTAAATATTGTGCACTTTGTTCCGTAGAGGTAATGTCTCCAAATCTTGAGTGCATGAACAACGGCTCCCAATTCCAAATCATGCGTTGTATAATTCTTTTCAGTGTCCTTCAGTTGCCTGGACCCATAGGCAATCACTTTGTCCCGTTGCATCAACACGCAACCGAGTCCTTGGATGGATGCATCACAGTAAACTACAAAGTCGTCAACCCCATCGGGTAACGCGAGAATCGGAGCTGAACATAACATATCCTTAAGAGTTTGAAACGCGTGTTCCTCTTTTTCACCCCATCTATATTGCACTCCTTTGTGCGTTAAAGCTGTTAAGGGTTGAGCCAATTGCGAGAAACCCTTAATGAATCTTCGGTAATATCCAGCAAGTCCCAAAAATTGTCGGATTTCGGTTGGCGCTCTAGGGGTAAACCAATTCTTGATAGCTTCCACTTTAGCTGGGTCGACGTGAATTCCTTCCTGATTAACAATGTGTCCAAGAAACTGGACTTCGCGAATCCAAAAATCGCACTTCGAAAACTTAGCATAAAGCTGTTCCTTGCAGAGTAATTCCAAGATAAGTCGTAGGTGTTCCTCGTGTTCTTCCTTTGTCTTGGAGTAGATCAAAATATCGTCAATAAAGACTATCACAAACTGATCGAGGTACGGCTTTCACACTCGATTCATCAAATCCATAAACACAGCAGGTGCATTAGTTAGCCCAAACGGCATAACTAGAAACTCGTAATGACCATACCGAGTTCTGAAAGTAGTCTTGGGGATATCCTCATCACGGACACGAAGTTGGTGATATCCAGACCGTAGATCAATCTTTGAAAAGTAGCTTGAACCTTGTAGCTGATCGAAGAGATCGTCGATTCGAGGAAGTGGATACCGATTCTTGATCGTAACCTTGTTAAGCTCTCGGTAGTCAATACACATTCGGAACGTTCCATCCTTCTTCTTAACAAATAATACTGGTGCTCCCCATGGAGACGAACTTGGACGAATAAACCCTTTGTCGAGTAGCTCTTGAAGTTGTGAGGAGAGTTCGTTGAGGTCACTTACTGCCAAACGGTAAGGTGCGAGTGCAATCGGAGCGACTCCAGGAGCTAAATCGATTCCGAACTCGACTTGTCGAAATGGAGGCAAACCAGGCAGATCTTCAGGAAATACATCTTGGAAGTCGCGGACTATCGGGTAGTCATCGATTCTACGCTCGGAAAGTGTCGTGTCGGTGACGTTTGCAAGGATCGCGAAGTGACCTTTACGAAGGCACTTTTGAGCTTTGAGGAAAGAGATGATACCGGTGACTGTTCCGCCTTTCTCGCCTTGAACTGTTAACACTTCGCCTCCTTCGAGTGGAATACGAACCACTTTTTCTTGACATAAAATTTCAGCTCGGTTTTTAGATAACCAATCCATTCCTATTATAACATCAAAACTACCAATCGGGAAAGGCATGTGATCAATCCCTAATGTATGGCCAGCTAGTTCTAACTTACAGTCCTTAACTATCTGAGTTGTATCGTGAAGTTTACCATTCGCTAGTTCTACCACATACTTAGCGTCTAGGGCAATCGGTTTAGCATTAATTAGCTTAGCAAACTTAGTGGAAATAAAACTTCTTTCAGCACCAGAATCAAACAATACAGTAGCAAAGAAACCATTAAGGATGAATTTACCGTTAATCACGTTGGCATCGTTGCGAGCTTCACCTTGACCCATGACAAAAGCTCTTCCTCTGCCATTTCCACCATTCCCGTTGTTACCATTCCCATTGCCATTACCTCCACCATTACCATTCCCACCATTATTTCCTTGATTACCATTTCCCTGTCTTCTCAACTGCGGGCAGTCCCTTTTCATGTGGCCTTGAGCACCACATTCAAAACAGCCACGGGCTCCACCATTGTTGTTGTTCTGATTGTTTCCTTGCCCGTTGCGGTTGTTCCCATAGTTGTTGTTGTTGCCATGATTGTTGTTATTTTGCCTTAGGCGGTTTTGTTGCTCGGGAAGAATTGTCCAACAATCCTTCGCCTCATGGCTTTTCTTGCCACACCTTTCACAGTTCAAATTCTTTCTACAAATACCAGTGTGATGCTTCCCACATTTGTTACACATGGGCAGGTTACCCTTGTAGTTGCTTTGCCCATTACCGCCCTGGCGGTTGTTACCACTGTTGTTCCCAGACCTTTTGCTTTGACCTTGGGAGTTATAGGACCTCCCAGTGCTGTTTCCAACACTCTGATTGTTCATGGAGTTTTCAGGAGCTTCATCATCAGCTTTTCTCTTGCCACTTAAGGCAGTCTTCTCTGTGGCTTTTGCAGGCAGTGTACCCTTTTCAACTTCCTGATCAGTAAGCTTGTGAGCCAAGTGGATGGCTTGTTGCACGGTTGCGGGGTTGCTGGCAGTCACTAGTCCCTTGATTTGAAGCGCGAGGCCTTCCAGATAACGCTCAATGCATTTGAACTCAGCATCAACCATTGTGGGGCACAAGACTTCGTACTCATGGTATCGCGCGGTATACTGCTCCACTTTAGACCCAGTCATTTTCAGATTCAAGAATTCACCCTCTAATTTCTTCACTTGGTCGCGGGGACAGTACTCCTCCATAACCAGCTCCTTAAACGCTTCCCATTGCATGTTATTAGCTGCATCTAACCCAATCATCTGGATTTCGGCATTCCACCAGGAGAGAGCAGCTCCCTCAAAGGTACCAGTAGCATACTTCACTTTGCTCTCAGCAGGGCAATTGCACATAGAGAAGACCTTTTCAGACTTCTCAATCCACCTGAGGAGTCCTACCGCTCCTTCTTCGCCGGAAAACGTCATTGGCTTGCAGTCCATGAAGGACTTAAACGTGCAGTGATGGTGGTTTCCTGATGCATTAATAGTTCGAGTTTTAAATTTAACAGGTCAAAATATAATTCGCTTTGTGCCTTAATCGGCATAACAATTACCCTGTGCGGCGTATGCAGCTTGGACGGCTGCCACCGCGGCTTGCACGTGTTCGTTAATCATTGTTTGCAGCTGTGCAGGCGTCATGTTAATGTTGCTTCTTCCGTGTACTCTTCCAGACATCTTGCTGGACAGTTAAAGTTGCCAGTGTTCAGTCACAGTTATACTTTATACATATCCCATAATATGTATATCAACAATTTCCCGTTATCCCACTATTAGTCCAGAAAATTTTTTGTGCAAAATGGAGGCGTCGTCGAGGAACGTCATAAGTCGTAAGTAGCTATCGTCGAAAATCGGCTCTCCCCATAACAGTCACCATCGGTGTAGTCATCGTAGTAGAAATCAGGACGTAGCGTGTAGCATCGTTTCGTTGTCGCTTCCCCGGAATAGTGTGCACATTCGCGTTCGCGTTTCGTATTCGTGTGTGAAAATTTTCCTAAGGTTTTCCGTTAGACTACCTAGACACGGTCTATATATATATATATTTATATATATATATACATACGTACTAAGCTTTTACTTACACAGCAGAGCGAGTATCCCAGGTTGGCACGTAATTATTTTGGTTTTGGGAATTTGTTTGTTCGTTTGTAACTAAGGTTTTCAAGTTGCAGTTTCCAAATCGTTTTTCAAAAGTGATTCCAGTTCTCTGCAACTTATGGCTCTGATACCAATCTGTCACACCCCCAAATCAACCACTAACGGAGTTTATACCGTTGAGGGGTGCGAGCAAACCAGGACCACAACCATTAGTTACCAATACTAAACGAATCAGAGTAAAGTCCAAACATTAATAATAAAACAGGTTAACAGTACGCAGCGGAAAACATTGTCTTTAGCACTAACCACGTGCCTTACAAAATCAGTGTTTTAAATTCTCAATTAAGTTTAACTAAAAATAAAATGTCTTCGTGTGCCATGCCAACCCGATCCGGATACTCCTTAGCGATCTGCAAAAGTTTAAACCACGCAAGTGTCAACCTAACGGTTGGTGAGTTCACGGTGGGCATGACATGCATTGGCCCGGTCTCATAATCGTATTCATCAACATGTAATTGAGTAATAGATTTGCAAAAACATTTGCCAAGTATTGAATTACCGAATATGCACTAGTTAAGTAAAAGTTAAAGCGGTCAACCGATATCGCGGGTAGCTAATCCGGTTTCCATGCACTAAGGAAGTTTGTACCAAAGCTAACCAATATAATAGTGGCCGTGCCATTCTGTTTTGCGGACCTATGTCATCGCGGTTTTGCCTCCCCCGTGTCCTCTCGGGATCACGGTCAGATAGGCTGATATTGTACCTCCGTGCACTCCCCGTGCCACGGGGCGGAGTTTGTCAAACTCCAGTAGATCTACCCAACATCCCCTCGCTTTACAATTAATGGTACAATTTAGTTGAGGACTTTTAAGTTTTTAAGGCATCCTTAGAAATCATGTGATATCATTTGGTTTAGACTTTAACCTACACTAGTCATATTAAAATGGTTTTCCTTTGGGTTCTCATGAATTCCGAAAATATTTTCAGTTTTGTTTTAGAAATAGTTGTTTTAGTATTTCACAAGTGCTTCCCATGAAACACTTCAAGTTCATTAAGTGGGTGCCAAGCACTCCCGAGTTCAAGTTCATCAAGTGGGTGCCAAGCACTCCCGAGTTCAAGTTCATCAGAGAGGTGCATAGGTCTCATAAGGTTGTCAGCATTGTTTTTCATTATGTTATTCAGCGTGACCCAAACGGGTTCACGGTAAATGGGTTAGTGACACTCACCTTTGGTTGCACTGCTACACTTGCTAAATAATCCAAGTATTGTTTGCTTATCGAGAACCTATGAACACGTTTAGGTCTTAAGTATTAGTTTTGTGTCTAATCTTTAACTTAACGTCACTATGGCCCATAACATAGCACGTTGGAACTACGACTCGACATACCGACACACGACACCGATGGTTGATCATAAACAAGGGTTCATATACATCAGAAATCAAAGCATGTATCATCATAGCATAATCGTGTAAGTCATGGTATAACATTTAAGTAAATTGCACAAGTTTGGATTCTGGTCACAGTTTCGCTAGTAGTTTCGCTAGGCAGTTTCGTTGTGTGCACGGGCAGCACTTTCGCTAGGCAATACCCGATGACACAGTTTCGCTAGGCTAGTTTCGCTCGAAACTGTTGGCACAGTTTCGCTAGCCTAGTTTCGCCCGAAACTGGTTTGAACTTTGGTTCAGGGAATTTCGCTCGGTAGTTTCGTTCGGACAGGTCTGGTTGGTTTACCCGGCGACACCACAGTTTCGCTACATAGTGTCGCTGGATGAAGATATACATAATTTCGCTACATAATTTCGCCTAGAGAACACGCAGTGTCGCTGGTCGCGAAAAGGTCGTGGACGTATTCGGCCTAGTTAAACATTAGTTACTAAGTTAACACTTATAACGTAACTAACGAAGATTGTCTAATGGAAGTTAACCTTGAAATTTTCGGATGTCACACTATTGCACCAACGCCCAATAGACACACCTGCGTGGTGATTGACGTAACCCCATAATGTGTGTCCTAGGCTGGCCATTGCAAACAATGCTTCGGTCAAACTAGCCAAAGGAGTACACATAGCCAGGTTTTGATCTCAAGTCAATTTTACCGTTTGAATCCTGTCAGTCGGTTTTTAAGCTTACGATTTTTTTTAAAAGAATTCATTCGTAATTTCATTGTTCGATGTACAATTCAAAACAATTTACATTCATCATTTTAAAACCTATTTATATCACGTATTTTTTTTCCTTTTTCTTTTTAACTCATTTACAGGTGAGCGAGCGCTTGTCGATAGGTTCACAAGTTTACAAGTTTGCATGGTTACGAGATTACATGCTTATGAGTTAACGCGTTTACCCATTAACGAGCCTACGGACTCACATTTACATGATATCCCGTTTTAGAAAATATTAAATGATTTATTTTTGAACCCCTCCAATATATAACGTTTTGCACATTTAGGTATACATGTTTAGAAATTTACTCGTTTCCGAAATTATGAGTTTACTAGTCCACATGTTTACGGGATTGCATGTGTCCGAGTATACGACTTTACAACTTTACGAGTAGATAACTATATATGTTTATTAAATTAGGAAAAAAAAAACTCATCCTTTATATTGAAGGTTATATTCCAATCGCAATTACGCGATGTTCCAACTGTTTCACTTTAACATTCATTTTTATCCAAACTCATTTTTTTACCCTAGTTAACGTCAAATTTGTGTGTATCGTGAATTCGAAGATCGTTCATTTTCCCCGCTCGACAATCAAGTCTAGGAAATATATGGCGATAAACCACTCCATGGGTTCTAGCTCATGTCCGACGTTAAAGCCCACAAGTACTTGCATAAGTAGTACATGGCATGTCTGGTCAGCATTGTAGATGTTCATAATCAGGAATAGGGAGTCCAACACATCCTAGTCGTTCGGGACTTCCCTGAAGTGTTTCCCGAATACATATTGGGTCTTCCTCCCGTTCGCCAAGACGACTTCCGCATTAACTTACTCGGTACTACTCGTGTTGGCAAGTCACCCTATCGCCTCACACTGTTTTGTGTCACCCACCTACCTCTAAATTTTTTGTTCCGCAATTACGGCTCCTATTTAGTCTCTTATTGCATTATGATGACGATATCCCCGTATCTATACTACTTATATAGTATGGGTACTTCTCAGTTATGATCAACGTTACCTTTCGAATCCTTGGTTGTGCTTAGCCATAAGCTTCTTTTGGCTAACCAATGACTCTTTTGAAAACACCTGGATTCTTGTGCAGCTCTTACCTGGGTAAATTCGTTTTCTCCTTCGTTGGCGATGCTTGAATTTACTCGAATCCTATTTGTAAAATTTTCATGTAATTTTGACCCAAGCAATAATCTTTCGGAAGACTCGCGTTATTTCACATTTTGATACAAATTATAATTTTTTTAATGTTTGAGCTATTCAATGTCTCAAAACCACACCTCTGGGCGCCCGGGCCGACCGACCAGCTACGGGATGGAATAAAGTTTGTTCCTTTGCCTATAAAAAGAGGGAGAGAGAGATCTCGTCAGGGAGTAGGTCAGGTTGCTGAATTGGGAGTCGCGCCCTTTCGGACTTTTGGGAGCGGGGCAGCCGGGGGGAAACCTCAGGATTCGGGGCCATCGCCTGCCCGAAAGCAAGAAGACTGTGTATATGTAAGCAGGTGTGGATTTCCATGCTCGGTGTATGAGTTCCAAACTCGTTTTATTCAATACTCAATGTGTGGACTCAATCCACAGTTTCTAGTGTCGATCTATGGATTCAAACTCGTGGTGTCAACACATGACATTTTTTTAGTTTATAACTCACATTATTCAAAGAATTGATTGGTGAGTTCGGTTTGCGATTTTCAACTCACAGATGGTGAATTCGGTTGTGATTTTCAACGCTTGGCTTGCGGTATTCAACTCTCGGCTCGCGAATTCAACTCTTGGTTTACAGTGTTCAACTCTCAGCTTGAAGATTTCTATATTCGGTGTGTAGATTCCAACATTCGGTTCAATTCATGTATTTCAAAATTTAAACTTGCGTGTTTCGACCTTCAATTTACGATTTCAAATTTACATGTTTATGCTCAACTGATATTCAACTTTCAAATTCATGTGATTTGATTTAAGTTAATCTATTCATTCGAATCATGCCATTTGATATACACTTGTAGACCGTTCGCTTATCATGATTAGTCTTTGTGCTATTGTTATCCCATGTTCTTATGATCAAATGTTTTCACTATCTCATACTTTCATGTTTTCACTACCTCAAGTTTTGATTATCATAAATTTTCATATTATCATTACCACATGTTTCCACTATTTCATGCCATCATTGCTACAACTTACACGCTTTCATTATCACATGACCAATGTTTTCACTATTGCATGTTTTCATTATCACGTGTTTTCACTATCACATGTTTTACCAACCTTGCTAACCAAGACTCATACGAACTATAACCGTCAATTGTATGTAATACTAGTTAACCATGCGATTGATTTTGGGTCATAGCCGTGAGGTCTTGTCGTATTAGCAAGGAATTTGTTTTGTTTTGGATTTCATCTAGACCCCGCGCTTCGAGAAAGGTGGACACGGTGTGATTCGCGACACATCTAGTTCGTCAGAATCGAACGCGTTCTCTTGTTTGAAATCCGACATTGTTTTATCAATTACATTGATTTCAATTTTGATGGATACATTCACTTACATTGATTTTAATTAATCAAGTTATCACTTTCAAATGGATACATGTTAACCCCTCAACCTCATATTCTATCCTCCGCCTCTTCTCGTTTGGATATCCTAAAGTAGGGGAGACTGTGGCTTTCACTTTACTGATCAAGTTGTTTGGTCAAATCATGCATTCTCGTGTTCGAATCATGTATGATCTTTGATTCTCGACATGGTACTCATTCCATGCCTGTATACCATTAACCATACCATTATCAAATGTATCCCATGTTATATATTTTACGTCCGGATCTTGCGGTGTCAAGTATTCCAATATCAAAACCTTTTAAGTACTTTTGAATTGTGTGAGGGAGTCTCTCCGTAGGTAACTAGCATGCTTTTGAAGTAGCAATGATGGGGTGGGTTAACTGCGGTACACCCTATATAAAAGCATTGGTGGTGCTTTAAAAGTTGGCTAGGTGTCTGACCAAGAGTTGGCCCTGGTCGTGTGTCAAAATTCGTGTCACAAGTTTATATCACTATTTCAAAGGAAACCTTTACAATTAATTATTTTTAAGTATAAGTGTACTTTTTGGTATAACATTTAATTATCCTCATACCTTTTTTCTACGGTCTCTACTAACTGAATTTTGAGACAAAATTTCCTAAAGTAGGGGAGACTGTAACATCCGTATATTTCAAAAACTCAGAAACTCGACCCGCATCAAGATCCAAGTTTTAAGCCCAATTCTCAACACCATGAATGTTGGATTACTTTATTCTATATGATAATACTCTGAAAATGATGAACGTAGGCGAAAACCGCGTGCGAAACCGAGTTATAACGAAGCGGGAATCACGAAAACAATTTTGATGTTTGTTGTTGTGTTACTAGTCGCGAATTTCGTCCCACATTGCCCCACCAGCGAAATTTTTACTCCTTATACACCTATAAATACCTCTTCTAGGTCCCTTATAGCTTCCAACTCCTAGTTTGAGTATAAACAAGTGGAATAATCAAATTTTGGTGGTTCCACATGTACAATACCCCTTCGGGTGTCGTGCTTAGTAGTTTTTTATGCTCTCGACAAGGAGGTGCTGCCCTTCAAGCTCGTCTTGTTTGAAAAGCTTCTTTGAGGTAATTCTTCTTCTTTTTCTTTCTTTGTTTCCTTTCTTTCTTTCCTTTTGTTATTCGCTTATTTATCGCTTTATTAGTTTAATTAGTTTAGTTTAGGTTCTTAGTTAGGTGCTTTAGGCTCGTTTAGGTAGCATTGCTAAGGCTCGTTCTTAGAACGCCTAGCATTGTTAAGGCTTGTCCTTTGGAAGGGTGAAACCACCGGTAGTTGGGGTCTCTGTCAAAAGGATAAGTGTTCACATAAATCCCATAGTCGGACCTGGATACCTACCTGGGATGCCCCGATGAGAGTGTCATAACCAATTAGGCCAAAGCATGTCTAGTAACGTTTAAGGTATTGTTACTCTTAAAAGTTCACATTTTTTCAAAATTCAAATTATAACATTAAAACTCATCCCCCAAATGCATACGAGCTTAGAATCCCATATTCCAATATTCATGTTGTCCCCTTCTATTCTTTTAGGATGAATCTTTGGGACTAATCCTTTCACTTTCACTTTTAGCTCCATGGACTTAACTTCTAAGCCATGTGAGTAATCCTTGCCCCTTTTCTCATTTTATCATTTTGGGGTTGCAACATGTATCCTATTTCAAAGTGTTGTCTTTCAAGTTTATCATTTACCATGCGTATGTGATCTATGTGTGAATTATGTGTTATGTGACTTCTAGCATGATTTGCCAATATGTGATTTTCAAAGGCTTTCATGTTTATCAAAGGTTTTCATGTTTATCATCGGATGTCAAGTATGTCATGGTTGTCATGTCTATCATGTCTTTCAGTCGGCATACCAGCGAAATTTTCACTCCTTATACACCTATAAATACCTCTTCTAGGTCCCTTATAGCTTCCAACTCCTAGTTTGAGTATAAACAAGTGGAATAATCAAATTTTGGTGGTTCCACAAGTACAATACCCCTTCGGGTGTCGTGCTTAGTAGGTTTTCATGCTCTCGACGAGGAGGTGCTGCCCTTCAAGCTCGTCTCGTTGAAAAGCTTCTTTGAGGTAATTCTTCTTCTTTTTCTTTCTTTGTTTCCTTTCTTTCTTTCCTTTCGTTATTCGCTTATTTATCGCTTTATTAGTTTAATTAGTTTAGTTTAGGTTCTTAGTTAGGTGCTTTAGGCTCGTTTAGGTAGCCTTGCTAAGGCTCGTTCTTAGAACACCTAGCATTGTTAAGGCTTGTCCTTTGGACGGCCTAGCTTTGCAAAGGCACGTCATTAGGACGTGTTGCCTTGCTTAGGCCGATTTAGGCTTACTGTAGCCCTTGTAGAGGCTCGTTAGGCCCAACGAGTCTAAATTATCATGTCCAATTTCATCTATATTCTTCTAATCGAAAAGTCAACGTTTTTATGCATGAAAAGATTGGGTATTAAGGCTTGTTCTTCACAAATCAACAACTAAACTAATTTTTAATCATTCTAATATGTAATTCAGGTTTTGAACATAAACTCATTTTTAAGAATTTCAAATAAATTAGAAATCGATCTCTGTTTAACAACATATTTAGTGATGGTACTTGAGACGCGAATGACATGTAGTAACTAGAAGGGTGAAACCACCGGTAGTTGGGGCTCTGTCAAAAGGATAAGTGTTCGCATAAATCCCATAGTCGGACCTGGATACCTACCTGGGATACCCCGATGAGAGTGTCATAACCTATTAGGCCAAAGCATGTCTAGTAACGTTTAAGGTGTTGTTACTCTTAAAAGTTAACATTTTTTCAAACTTCAATTTATAACATTAAAACTCATCCCCCAAATGCATAAGAGCTTAGAATCCCATATTCCAATATTCATGTTGTCCCCTTCTATTCTTTTTGGATGAATCTTTTGGACTAATCCTTTCACTTTCACTTTTCGCTCCGTGGACTTAACTTCTAAGCCAGGTGATTAATCCTTGCCCCATTACTCATTTTATCATTTTGGGGTGGCAACATGTATCCTATTTCAAAGTGTTGTCTTTCAAGTTTATCACTTACCATGCGTATGTGATCTATGTGTGAATTATATGTTATGTGACTTCTAGCATGATTTGTCAATATGTGATTTTCAAAGGCTTTCATGTTTATCAAAGGTTTTCATGTTTATCATCGGATGTCAAGAATGTCATGGTTGTCATGTCTATCACATAGGGCTTTTGGACCTAGATTAATAAATAAATTGTATTTATTATCAATATGTGGTGCATTGTTTTATCTTTCAATGTTATCAATGAAATTCATTATTTAACTATTGTCAGTAAATTAGTTGTCATGAGCTTATGGGTAATCTAATCATGCCCTGACGTTTCCGCCGTCGGTGGGGGTGTGACATACAACTCGTGTATGAGAACATGCACAAACTAATGGTGCATTTATCATTATGTCGAGGTGTGGTGGGATAGCTGCGGTAAGCCCTATATATAAACACCTTAACATAATGGTTTATGGCACCTGAATCAGGAGGTGTGGAAGCTAGGCATAGAGACCACATGTTTACGATGATTGGGGTGCTCCCATTTATGTCGTTTATGCCAAGTCTGAGATATAATAAATAAATTAAGCTGCCAAGTAAATGCGGAAAAGTTACCACTAATATGGCAATGATACATCATCGAGATTGATGTGATTAAGTATAATCGCGATGGTTATGAAAATGATCTAAAGATAAATCGATGGATTCACTTAATGAGATATTTGATTGATTATAGTTATGAAGATGTGGTCATTTAACTAAGTGTGTGGTTGAATACGTGGAAGGTTTGAATATCCATAATGGATTGAACCCTGCATTCAGAGTAAAGAACTCATTGGCCTAGACTATGTACATATGAAATGTAGAGACCTTTAGTGGTTGTGAATTCCATTGTAGAAATGTATGAGCTAGTGATGACGGCTATGACATAAGTCTGTTAGAGAAAATGGACTGGTGATTAGGAGTAATGTGATACTCCATGTGGATATATGCCCTGAACTTTTGACGCATGTCAAAAGGAGATTAGAGACGACACTCTAAAGAGTGTAGGGTAAGAATATGTTTGTCCAGGTGGACTAGATTGAACTTATGAGTTCGTGAGATTCATAGACTTCACACGCACCATGGATATATATGCATTTTAACCCTTTGCTTTGCGCAAAGGAGGGGAGAGACAAACTTTATTTAGATTTATACATTTATATTGCCGGATCAATCAGACCAGGATTTATGATGATTTAAGAGTAGGGGATGTTTGACGTACAGTGATGTTGTGTTCCACTAGTTACCCCAATAATCTCTTCTGGTTTTGTGTGGTCGTGACTGGATATTCTGAGCAAGACATATTGTCCTTTGTGAACCAAACCTTGTATAGGTATGTACGGGTAAAGTTCAGTACGTGTATATCAATCATGTGAGCAAAGATATTGTGTTTCCAGAGAGGGTTTCACAGAAATAACTATGAGTAGCTTTGAAATCTATGGAATTGGCACGATAGTTGGTGCATTTGGGACCAACTTTGAGGCAATTATGTTTGATGTCAGGTTTTATATTTGTGATGCATGACTTGTTGTGATTAGATCCTTCAGGCTGGGTATGATTGATCGTCTATAACGGTTCAATCTAGCAAGGTGTATGATACCCTTGGCTAGTGTAGCCGGTTAGCTTATAATGAAAGATTGAATTTGTGGAAGACATCTTGTGTCGCCATTAATAGTGAAGTCAGATTATGTACTTTACTTAAAAAGTTGAGTTTCTTGATAACTGATCAACCCGAAACCATGGTGGGATATGAGTGTGAGCATCTTGAAAACCACATGCGGTTATACTATTTGTATATCTGATTATCTCTGAATATTGTGATTATCGTAATGATGAGGACCTTTAACAATCGCTTTAAGTATCCCTGGGAACTGGTGGTCTTGATAAATCGGATCGAATCGGTGAGTCCGTGTGATTGACTTCTGGTCAAGAGGACTCTTCTGTGTTTCCATTAATGGAACTGTAATAATAATCTATGAGTAGCTTGGTGTGACCAGGATACTGTGAAGTTGGCATGTCGGTCTGTATGTTACGAAACCAATTAAAAAATCTTAACGCTAAATCGTTACATGTATTATGTTGTGTAATTATGTAACACAACTTATGTGTTAGACCTAAATTAGGTTCCATGAAATCCTGCAACTTCTCTTCGGAGAATCTGTGAATGAGATTGACTCGTCAAATTTATGACTTGTCGCAACTATAGGAATCAGTTACTAGATCAGATTATCAGTAAACCTACGGAGGTAAGGCTGATTAATTCCGCATGTTTGACCAAGAGGGGGTGATGGGAAAAGAATGCTGATCAGGAAGAGACAGATGGTTCCTATGGTTTGATGTCAGAGAAATTCCTTCTGGTAACTCTACAGAGTGGTGATTAAGTCCGTGTGGTAGTGAAATCACTTAAAGGTATATCGGGCGTTCGTGGCATTATCACTAAAACGGTAATCGTACTGCCTTTGGTTGCATTAGAGTACGATATACGGGACGCCGTATGAAGACCGAGTGATAGCCAATACCACATTATGAATTATCGGTACGAACTGTTAAGTATCAAGTGATAGTAAGTCCACGCTAACGGCATGTAAGTCCACTGGGTAGTAACATTATTGGAAGACATCACGGGCCACGTGGTGGCACTAATGAGATAGATGTCCCTAGGAGAACATATTGTGTGATGTGATCCACAAGCATTAGGTTACTCCCCGTCCTGGTAGGTAGGGCGAATTTCGGGACGAAATTCATTTAAGGAGGGGAGAATGTAACACCTTGTTAATTTCGGTAAATCTGGGGGAAACTTTTACAATTAATGAACTGGACTCAGTAAGCCCAGTTAGGCCCGTTAGGCCCACTAAGGTATTTGTGGCCCAAAAAAGGCCCAATTCATGTATCTGATGTCCGGTTAAGTTGTTAAAACATTCTAACAATTCGTTATGAAATCCAAGGTGATGCAGATCGATAAGAGATGAGTTCGGATGGAACTTCCAGATACTTGATAATCGATGTTCTGACTATTAGAAAGGATAACCGTGAGATTAGGTGCGTGAAGCGATGGAATCGGTGAACTATTCGGTTACGCGAGAATAATCGAAATTACTTATTTAATTATCTGAGATGGTTTTACTGACCAAGTAAAGTTATAAACACTTTCCAGAGTGTTTACTGATAATTACAGTCGTAACGTTACACTTGGTTCGCAAAACGGTGTTGATCGGCAATCACGCCAAATACACGCTTTATACCGCCCGTTCGACCGAATACTTATTAGACTATATATAATATGTCATTTTAAGTATTCTGAGACTTTTATAATATTCCAGTCACTCGGGATTTATTTTGACAATTTACGTGACGCTCAGTATTTAACGTGATCGGAGATTGCGGTATAATACCCGATTATCGAATTGTACTACACTTTCTTTTGATAAGTACATAATGTACTTTTTTTTGGTGCATATGACACATACACACACAATTGTGTGTACATAGATTAGAGAAAGAAAGAAAGAGAGCCGTGAGGCTCTCCTCCCTCTCGACCGGTGAAAACAGCGGCGACCGGCCGGCCACGGTGGTCTGACGGTGACGAGCTTGGCCTTCGCCCTATCTTGCTGCGATGACTTCTCTCTCTCTTTCTCCCTGTCTGACTTTCCTCTCTCTGATGCGAGCAGCAGCAATGATGTGCTGCCTCTTTTCCGGTGGCGGCGATGGCTATGGACTAACCTAACGGCGGCGACCTCCACCAACCCTTTCGCTCTTCTCTCTCTCTCGTCTGTATCCAGCCCCGACACAGAGAAGGCGGCGACAGCCGCGGTTCTTTCCTCGTCAGCGGCTATGGTTCCGCCGCCCATCGGCGGCACTGCTGTTCTCGTTTCCTCCGGCGACGGTGGATGTGTCAACGCGGGCTCAGATCGATGGAAAAGGTAAGGGATTTTGGGTCTAGTAGTTCGAAATCTCTCATGTTTTACTCTTGATTTGTCCCGATCATAATATGCGTGTTCCTATCTTGGTTATTTGTTACAGATTTGGGGGTTCATTGAGTTAGGGAACATTTCTGCGTCTAAAAATAGAGATAGATGATGATGATATGATTATTTGGATGGTGGCTCACGGTGGCGGAGAGGCTGCCGATGGCGGCCATGGGCTCCGGTCAGATTGTAGTAGTGGTGGTGGTTGGTTATTTTGAGCATAAAAATGTGTTTGGTGGTGTTTGGTTACACTTTAGGATGAGTTTGAGTTAACTCGGTACCGAGTCAACCGAGTCGACTCGGTAAACAAGCTGGTCAACAGATTTGGATAGTCAAACGATATCAAATTTAAAAATTGAGCTTACAGTATTGTTCGTGACGAAAAATCTTGCGGGATAGACTACTTATTCATTAATTTTGGTGTCGGGTCAAGAAAGTCAAAGAAAGTCAACCGGGTCAAACCCGTGACGAATCTGGTCAACATTTTTGAAGGGTGAAATGAGGTCAAACTAGAAAACCGAGCATGGATTATTGTTCGTGGCGAAATTCTACTTGGAATGGACTATTTACTCATCGAATTCGGAAATGTTTAGCGTTATACGGTTAACCGGGTTCGAGTCTGCGTACCGACCGGAAGGTATAACTATGTCCATTATCTCATTATTGTTATAATAATATTATGTATACGTCATGTGAGGAACGTACTGTAAAACGGAAGTATCATTGTATATAAAACGACGATAACAAGAAAAATATATATATAAAGTGTTTATTATTATATTACGTGATAAACTTATGATTTCATATATGATTAACAAAACCATCATCTTGTGATAATAAAAAATTGATTTTATAAAAGTTGTGATTTTATATAAATTAAAATCAAACATAGACTAGACATTCTGTAAACATATATATTAACCGGTCTTAGAGATTATATATATAAGCCATGATTCTATGTAATAAGAACTATGATTTCATGTGAGATAAAACTTATCATTTTATGTAAGTTTCTATAAATAAAGGTATGGTTTTCTGTTAACAAAAGTTATGATTTCATGTGAACTATAAGACAGATAAATATATAAAACCTATGATTTTATGTGAAACCTATATCTGAAAGCTTTGATTTTAGGTAAATCATAAACGGATTGATATATACATAAGTTATGATTTTATATAACATTTGAAGTATTATAAAACATAACCCGATCGAGACTCGAGTGATATAGTTTAATTTAGATAATCTGTCAAACAGGCCATACGATCGTATTGTCACTAAAGGCATACGACCGTGTTCGGCAGGAACTGTTTATTTAGAGATTGACAGATAAATTACGATCGTAGCCGGGTTTAGGCCATACGACTGTATTGGGACATCCGGTTGTATTGGGACCTCAACCTGCGAACGTATCATATCGTTTAAGGAACGGAACACAACCGAGCCTAACCAGTATTATTACTGTGTTAAATTTAAGTGTACCTATACTTGTTTAGGTCATTCGATTCTCCAAGCTTAACATGACGTTAAGCCTTGTCTAGGCATTGCATCTGTGACATCTGTGGATTGTACGCAATCCTATCCGTATGACTTTGTATTTCGAAGATCTGTGAGTCCTCTGACTTCCCTCATGTTATTTAACTGTTTGATATAATACCTATGTTCTGATGTATCTGTTATATTTGTTATGAATATCTTGTCGAACATTGTGAGTCAGAATGCCCTATGTGGGTCATTAGAGACTTTCTGGTCATTAAGGTTGAGACCACTAGACATATAAGGGATTATAGCGGCCGTTATAGTTAACGATCCATATTCACCGGGTCCTCTAATATTAATTTATTAGGGGGAATATGTACTTATATGTTGAAATTAAAAATCTACTCGCAGAGGGTGTACGGCTACGTGCAACGTGCCCGTAGAGTATCTGAGTGTTGACCTTGGGTGCGATCTGATAATTCATAACAGACATATGTATTTGAAAACTGTTAATGTGACGATGGTAGTTAAGACTCACCAACTACGTTTGTTGTTGACTATATGTTGACTTATGTTGCAGGTAAGTTTGTGCAGGTGATGATGTATCTGTACAGGAACGTTGGGGTACTAGTCATGGCTATCTGTTAGAGCTTGTACAATTTAACTGTTGTACGTCTGTTGTTCAGTGCATGTTATGACTACGATTCCTTGATATATGTATCATTTGTTTGTTCAGTCCAGGGTCTATCCGGGGCTACCGATTCCATTAGGTCGGCTATGAGGTGCTTAGTGCATCCTCAGTCAGAGTCGATCTAAGGTTTCTCTGTGAGGACTGGACGTCCGTGTTTGTTCTATGTTTTATTCTGTTTTGGTGCCTAGTGAAATGATACGGACAGCCGGTCCCACACCCTCCCCCGCACCTGGCAGGGGGCGGCAGAGGGGGGGGGGGTTTGTTACATATTCGATACTTCAAATGACGATCAGGACCATGTATCAATACACTGAACAATATAATTTGGCAAATTCAAGCACACTATGGACTGATTGATAGAAGATTGGAATTTGGAGTCGAGAATCGAGATTGAAGCTAGTTCTCTTAGTTGAGCCTATGGACCCATAAGGTATCCAGGGTATATTTTCATTCTCTATATAGTGTAACCTTGATTATCAATAATATCAATTCGGTAAGTCAGTTATTTCATATTATTACATCAATTTATTAAATTACCAATTAAGACTAATTACCAAGTTTGTTCAATTTTTTTTTACTTTTACCAATCAAGATTGAACGTATTGTTTGGGTCGAGATTAGGGGTCTTCCACATATCGCGTGAATCGGAAAAACTTTTAGAAGACTTGCTAGTAGATGGGGTGAATGTCTATTTGTGGACAAGGACCAAGAGGAACCTATGTCGCAAGGACAAGTTTGTATTCTTACTAAGGAAAAAGCCAAGATCTTTGAGTCACTAGCGGTCTCGGTCCTTGATAAGGACTATGAAATTGTTGTGGTTGAAGCTATGCCTTGGTCTCCTACTTTTGAAAAATGTTGGGATGATGGCGAGTCATCCTTATATAGTGACGATCAAGTTGAAGATCTTATTGATGATGTTTCTAGCGAAATAAAACAAAATGTGGAACCTCTTGTTGATGATGTCAATGAATTAAAGGAGAATTTAGAAAGTCTAGTAAAGGATGACGAATTGCATCATGAATCAAAAAAAGTAAGTTTCAAACCTTCTGGCGGGGAAACTTGGCTTAGTGAAAATGGACTCAGATCCTTTTAATGTGAAGGATTTAATATATCAACAAGGCTTAGAGGCTAAGCAACTCAAAATGAAGAATAAAGAGTCGCCTAAATCAATTTCCTTATCAAAACCTCCGGGTTTCTCCAAGGGGCTGAATGGTATTCTCTTGGAACAAAGTGATGGTTTTTCGGTTAATAATATCCTAGAGAAAGAGGTTATATGTTCTTCAAAACCGGGTTCAAAAAAGATTGATGGTGTTTCCCTTCTTGAGGAATTCTAAAAGCACATTGAATTGGGAACGTCTTTAGGCGTTGATATGAGCGGTTGCAAAAAAGATTTGGTGAAACTTATTGATAGTATGAGTGGTAACTCGGTCTATCAATGAATATTATCTCTATCAATATGTGTGGTATTGGGGCGGGTGATAAAAAGAAAAAAAGTGGCTCACTTGTGTTACAACATCAAAATAAATTTCTTTGCTATTCAAGAAACGCATGTTCCAAATGTTTAGCTAAGCCTTGTGAAATCGCTTTGGGGGAATTATTGTTTTGAGTTTGCATTTTCTAGTTCAATCGGCATGTCGGTTGGTTTACTGGCGATTTGGGATCCTTCTTTTGATTACTTTAATTCGTACCAATTTTTGGAAACCTAGAGTAGCTAACCACGAATGAAGCCCATACGTCTAAGTACTCCGTACGACCAGGTTGGGATGAGGAGCACTGTCTATTGGAAGTGGTCTACTCATTACCTGGGGAGGAAACAGACGCATAAATGATTGTTTGGTTTATTTGAAGGTCGAAAACCGAGAATTAGAAATCGTTGGGTTTAGTCAGCAACTGTGATTCCAAAATGGAAATGAGAGTGTATGGGAATTAGACTTCGCGAAGAAATTTACCTAAGACTTAGTAGCAACGCGGTATAGTCTAGGAGGTTATTAATCAATTGGCAAGATCTACATTCCATAGCCTATACGGGTATAGATGAATCCAAATAGTTCGTTCATCTACGCTTGAGAGAGGTTTTCTTGTCACAATGCTTTTATTCGATCCCTTTAGGTCAAGAAACCGAGATTCACCTAGAACTTCGTGGAGTCCTTGTAGAAAGCATCAAGAGTCAAGCTCAGGACATGTGAAATTGATTTCAGTAAGGGTTAGGGGGATCTAACCTACGTAGGATGGAGAAAATCCTAAAACAACTATTGTTGCGACAACAAGGATGCAATGCCATTTGAAGCACAATATGGGCATAACTATGAATCACCGACCTAGGGACAGAGGCAGGAAGCGGTCAACTCATAATGAGCAGGAAAGAATTATTTTATTTAGGCAGAAAGCTACATGCGTGAGTGCGGGATATCCTTGAGAGATTCATAATATTTGGTTTCCGAAAAGATAATCATTCGTTTTGAAAAGAACGAGGGTAGCCAAATTCAATAAACGAAGGAACCCTTCGAAATCGTAGAGTGTACTGGTCTTATCGACTATAGAATGTACTTATCGAAAGACATGAGTTAAACTCATAACGTATTTCGTGCATCTGAGCCCATCTGAGAAAGTGTCTATCAATCGAATTGCTCGTAGTTCCACTTGGAAAGTTAGGGATTGACGGAGGGTAAAGCTCGTAGAGCATCCGGTATAGATGATGGAACGGGAAGTTAAACATCCCAAGCTAAGTTGAATTCCGATGGTGAAAGCACTTAGAGTTTGCCTGGGAGTGCGAGAACTTACTCATTCAAGCGGTCTGTGCTGCGAATTGAGTCTACTTGTTAAATTTCAGGACGAAATTTCCTAAAAGGAAGGGGTGATGTGATAATCGAGGAAAATTCCGACAATAATCGAGAAAACTTGGAATAACCGAGAACCTTGATGCGAAAACCTAGAGCGATTCACATGCGAATCGGTAGAAGTTGATATGAGGAAACGGGAATCTTTTGCAAGAACCCAAAAATTTGCTTTTACTAGTAAGCAAATAATTAAACTAACCTACTATTGAGTAAAACGTATAAACGATTATTTTATTATTGGAGTAAAATGCTAAAACTTGATTTTCCCGCAAACGGCAACGGAGTACAACTACTAAACTGTGCGATGAAACTTATTAAAACTCATACTGTTAGCAACCGGATAGCGATCTTAATTTTCTGGACGAAAATTCTCTAACAAGGGGATGATGTGACAATCCGGCCCTTCGGGTGGGACCCGAGCCTTAAAAACGCATAAAACTGATAAAACCGGCAAAACCAAGAAGCGCGTATATAGGCGTACTATGTCAATTAAGGTATTAGAAGAGTCTAGTAGCCTTAAAACACTTCACAAGTATCACACACAAGTCGGAGTCTCGAAATATTGGTGATTAATTGAAAATCGGTGAATATTGTGAATTATGTGAAAACCGGTATGTGAATTTAATGGCTTAATCAGAAATTGTTATATGACATGTTGATACTTGATTTAATTGGATTCGATGCATTAAAAACAATGGAAAACATTAGAAAAGCCAAATCCTTGAAAAACGTGGCCAATCATCAAAAAACGTGAAAAGTCAATAAAAGTCAATAGGGTTGCCAGACGAGAAGCTCTAGGAGTATCGCCCAGAGCATATAGTCCCAGTAGGCGATACACTTAAATCGACTATTTCAGAAAAACTAAATTTCCACTATTTAAACCCACTAGCCACAAACATTTCACTCCATCACCTCCCAATTCGTTCCAGCAGCCTTCTTCACGTCTCCTACCCTTCTTTTGCTAAAAAGCCATCTAGATCAAGGCTTTCTTTCAAGAAACAAGTCAAAGGATCAACCCGAATCATTCCTCTATCACCGGTATGTGTTCGTTTGTGTTTTATATGCTTAATAATGGATTAATATCCAACCTTTCATAAGTATTCATGGCTGATTTGTGTTTGTATGGTGTTGGAAAGAGTAGATCTAGTGTTTAGAATCATAAAGTTTCTGTTTTTGAAAAAAAAATGTGATCTCTGAAGTGATGATGATTGATTATGCTTAGATCTACGGTTTTTATGTTTTCCTGCAAGTAAAGATTCAATCTTTATGCTTGATCTACGTCATGGAAGCTAGGTAATGCTAGATCTAGGGATGTTATGCGATAAAAATGGCAACCTTACGTGGAATATGTGATAAAAACCCGATTTTGATATTCGTATGTAATGGATCTTGAATAAAGATGCATGCTTTGTGTTAGATCTACTATACGAGTGTGTAATCTAGGTTAAATGATGCATGGTGATGAATAAAGTTGCAAACTTGATGTTCAATTGCATGTAGATTATTTTATAAAAATTATTTACGTGAAAATATGGTGAACATGGCCTATTAGGGCAAGATAGCAAACATGCATGTGGATAGGAATCTTCGACATGTCTTGAAATATGCTACGTGATGATCTATGTGATTTGCATAAGATGATGAGGATGTGTGATCATGGAATTAGCTTACATATAATAAATATAAATATTTCTCGGAAAATAAATAAATTAGAGAAATGCATGAAAATGAACAATGAGGTTACTTGGTTATGTATTTGCATGTCATAAGTAAAATTAATTAAGAATAGTACGGGTGTACAAGTCCTAAGTCTCCTACCTCGGTTGGAATGACAAGACTTTGTATGATTGTTCCGTCGACCATACATCGTATACAAGATATAATGTCATAAGTAATTGTGATGCATATGTGCTGACCATGTAACGTGCTATGTGTGTTATACATGTTAGGATACATACAGAAAACATTTATATGATCACTAATATGTTTATCGAGTCCACTTGTCAAATGTTCGCGCATAGTCGAACGGTCGGTCAAACACGGTCAACACTTTCACTAGTATGTGTCTTAGGTGAAGTCTAGGAGATCTTCACTGCTTACGTCGGTTCACTATTGGAATAGCTAATTGCACCTTAAGGTGAGTTCATACCCCTCTTTTTACTGTTTTTAATGCTTTTGGGGGAGAAGACATAGGGTAACTATACCAAAATATTTTATAAACCATAGAGGAAAACGTTTCCGTTAAGTCATTCCACAAGGTGAACCATGAATAGTTTATAACGGGAACTATGAGGTAGATCTACTGGGTTTGACAAACCCACTCGACTGCTGGTAGTAGGGCGGGTGTTATATTATCTCTAGCTCGGTCAAAGTTGCAAACAGTTTGGTTGGAAGGCATGCGTTGTTGTCAATAATGGTGTTACGAATCCTATGGGGTTATAAAAAGTCTTATGGGCTCGCTACCCAAGGGTATATAAATCTGCTTCTTTTTAGGGGTGGTCTCTGCTTGGGTTATGCTCTTCGGGGGTAACTTACTATTTAACTGTTTTCTGAATAATGTTGTTTATCTGCTTAAACTTAGGAACTCACCAACCTAGCGTTGACACTTTTTAGTATGTTCTTCTCAGATTATTAGGAGGTCAGCTAAGGACGCACGTTAGGTTCTCATTTAAGGGTCTGCATGGTTTGTAAACACTCCAATTATCCTATTCGCCACGACGAAGGGATTAACTTAAACTGTTTTTATGTTTGTCGCTTTCGCATACGTTAAGTTAAACTTTCGAAAATGCTTCCACACTATTTCTGAAATAACTTAACTCTGATAAACTGTTTTGGAAAACCTAAACGGGACTTGTGTCAAGCATATAAAATGTTTGATGTGTCTGACGATTCAGATCTTGGTCTGGCTCGCGCGCTCGTCTTGGGTACCCGCGACGGTTGAAGCGGGTGCCCCCGGGGCGGGGTGTGACATTGTGATAAAGAGACTGAATCAGTGGATCTTTTATTCGGTTCTTGTGACTTGGCGGTTAAGTCTGGAGATCTTTAACATCGTCGTTAGTTCTTCATTCGCCTCTTGAGTTTGCTCCGTCCTCCTGCATTGATTGGTTGTCTAATCTCAACATGACAAAAGTTAAGAAAAAAGTGGTGGAATGCATCCTTCATGTTACTTGGTGGTAGGGGTGTTCGCGGTCCGGTTTTTACGGTTTTTGGGTCAAACATAAACCAAACCGTTAGTTACGGTTTTTAATAATCGAAAACCTAAACCGAACCGTTAAAAATTAAAACTGAACCAAACTGAACCAAACTGAACCGTTACTTCCCGTTTGGTTTCGGTTTGGTTTCACGGTTTACGATATTTAGGTTAGGCTTTCAATATAAGTTTATAATATAGAATTTAAGTAAAAGAAAATTCTAAATCAACTATATCAAATGTGGGAATCTAGTCTACTATACTTGAAATCTCTAATTTGTTAATAGAAAATCCACCTCTAAATGGAACACGTAACCTCTAAAACATGATGCAAATACTAAAGTTCATAATATAAAAATCGTATACTAGATTTCCATGATGAAAACATGTATAAATTTCCAGATTTTTTGTTATTAAACGCTGAAACCCAAAATCTCATTACAAAAAACAAGTCAATGTAACATATATATATATATATATATATATATATATATATATACACTATACATTATTTATTATATATACATGATCCGGTCCGGTTTTTACGACCGATTTTTCATATAAACCGTAAACCAAACCGTTCATAGTGGTTTAAAATTTTCGAAACCGACCGATCGTTCGTTAAGATAAAAAACCGACCGCGAAACCGAACCAATGACTGGTTTAAACGGTTTCGCGGTTTGAAACCAAACCATGAACACACCTACTTGGTGGGTTATGTGGATGACTAGAAATGATGCTATTTACAACCAAAATGATTTGAAGACGGCTCAAATTTATGACACTATTGTTTATTATTCGTTTCACTGGGTTGTAACTAGGAACAAAAAAGTCAATATGTCATGGGTCGATTGGCTTCGTAATCCTCTTTTATCTTTGTAATCCTTTTGGGATGGGTTAGCTTTTTCTAACCCTTTTTCTTTTTTATATATGTTTCCTTTGCCGTCCAAAAAAAAAATTTGAAAAATTGGCGAATTTAATGTAGATTTGATAAATTTACTCAATAATTTGAGTCTTTTTTTAAGGACACTAATCAACAATTTGTTAAATATAATAAATTTCTTTAATGTATTAAATTATCAATTAATGTTTATAATGAATTACATCATTTATAATTTTCAAATCTCTTAACCGTTTTTTTTTTTGTATTTATCTAATATTATAACTTAAATTCAACCCGTGTAGTACATGGGTTACTAACCTAGTAAAGTATATATTTCTAACAAAAAAACTATACATCTCAGTGTGGATTACTCTTCATTAGGTTTTGAATCATTGCTTATTTTAAATGCTTCGTTTTTTTAACAGTGGGCTACTGATACGATCCATCATCACAATTTACAAATACTAAATGAACTTGAAGTCAAAGTCAAAGTTACACGTCTATAGGTTCATTGAGGGAGCCAAGTTAACAAGCTCAAATACTGGAGTCTAATCAATAAAACTGATGTGGATCGATCGGTAATTCAATGGTCTAAGAATTTAAGAAAGGATCGAGAGAGAAATATAGATAGAGAATCAAAACTTTTCTTAACTTTTCTGCATATCCTTTCAAGAAAGATAAACCCCATTTAAATAGGAGTTACAATAACAATTAATAACTACTCCACTACTCCTAATAGCACTCCATAGAGAAGTATGGGAATCCCCACGACCCTCATTATTTATCACATGACATAATAGAAATAAAGAAAACAAATAGAAACCGAAATAAACTTGCAGACTACGGGTTGCTTCTTCATGAAATGGCATAAAACATGCTGTGGATTTTGAACCTCCCTCACGTGAACAGCACGGTTGTTTATCCGAATGATGAGACACGTAACAATCCACCCTACTCTAACTCACGTTGTCCTTAAGGTGAAACTCTGAGTAACTTAACGGCGGATGCCACTTGATCCTTCTAGTAACATTCGTTGAGGTCGTAGCTTCACGCCAAGATAGGCGTCACTCACGTTTCCTCGTTGCAGTTTTCAGCATTGTTGCTTTCAAGTTTGTAGTCACTTGATTTGCAACCATAGTAAATATTTGCAAACTTTCGTTGACACATCGACTATGATGGTCTTTATGGCCATGAGGGTATGAACCTGACTTTGTGGAGGGCTAAGTATGCTAGTTGGTGAAATTGATTTTTGTGACAATTTTGTGTCTTACGATGACGTTTGTGATGCTTTTGGTGATGATTTGGCTACCGGTCCAGATGTGATGATTAAAGGGGGTTGTTTTGAGGATGGTTCGGGTGTGGGGGCGGGAAAGGGTGCTTCTTTACGGACAGGGTTTGGAACAACAACGAGAAGGCTTGAAGGGGTGGTGGTTTTGTGGGTTGAGAAGCCACCGGTGAAGGTGGAATTAGACTTGGTAATAGGACGAGACCCGCCGGTGTCTTAATGTTCTGCAGGTTTGAGACCCACTCGTACTCCTTGTATATTCGTGAGGATCTGTTCGAGCATTGACTCAAGTCGGGTGAAATTCTCTCGAGTTTTATGTTGGAACTCAACGTCATACCCGTGGTGGAAATCCATGGATCACAACCGCTCTGATACCACTGATATGGATCGATCGGGTAATTCAATGGCCTAAGAAATTGAGAAAGGATTGAGAGAGATATATAGATAGAGAATCAAGACTTTTCTTAACTTTTCTGGATATCCTTTCAAGAAAGATAAACCCCATTTAAATAAGAGTTACAAGAACAATTAATAACTACTCCACTACTCCTAATAGTAATCCACATAGAAGTATGAGCATCCCCACTACCCTCATTATTTATCACATGACAAAATAGAAATAACTAAAACAAATAGAAACCAAAATAAACTTGCAGACTATGGGTTGCTTCTTCATGCAATGGCATAAAACATGCCGTGGATTTTGAACCTCCCTCACGTGAGTAGCACGGTTGTTTATCCGAATGATGAGACACATAACAAAAGCTTGAGTTTATTAGGAGAATAATTTAGAGCAACATTAACCTTGGTCTTACCTAGTTTTTTTTAGTAATTCATTATTCAAAGTTTAGTAGGAATGAAATTACCAATGATTTCTAGCCTAAGTGGTAGAGGTGAGGTATCAAAAGACATTGAAAATGAGAGGTCTTAGGTTTAAGTCTCACCTAGTGACATAAAAATAGGGATTCCGGGTTGGGCGGGGGTTTTCTATCTTATGATGAGTTTTCCCCTAATGGAAAATGAAGATGATTGGGTGGTGTCAGTGGCCCGTCAATGATCCAAATTTACCGTAAAAAAAAAGTAGGAATGAAATTGGTCTTGTCTTTGCCCTTATAAACTTCTCTTGAAGATCCGAACTCTTCTCAAATTGTGTTGTTAACGGTTACAACCCAAGTAGTAAGAGGAAAATTGTTTAGAAGAAGGACAAATGAAAGTGTAACCAAGACAACTCAAGATTAAGCCAAGACAAATTTATGCGTCTTCTGAAAATGCATAACTTTTATCAACGTCTTTCGTTAAGAACTTTTATCGCCGACGTTAGAGATATTCAAATATAAAAATTGATATTAACGTGTCAATCTCATGTTTATAAAATTAATGTCTAATTTTGTTAGTTGGACTTGAAAACATCTATCTTGAATGAATTATCAATTAGGCTAATCTTATATAACACTCCAATACATAAATCTCAACCTCTCCCTCCCCTCTCTAAACATCCACCTTTACACTGACAAATCAAGATGAAGACAACAGTCAAACTAAACCTCTGCTTCTTCTTCCTCTTATTTATGTCAACCTCCATGGGAAGTTATATTCATTTCCTTCTCCACCTTCTTTCATTGTCTTTTATCTTATCTTGTTACTCACTCCAAGAATTTCACTCTTTAGTGACAACATATGTTGTGGCTAATGATTAACCAATTGCGATGACATATTATAATGGTAACACTTTGACAAAACTTGACCTTGAAGGCCTATTGCAACAACTTGTTATTGGGATAATGAGAGCGGGAACAATGAATCCGAGTGCCATATTGAAACTCTTTGGTGAATACATGTCATCGCCAGTGACTTATCAATTTACATTTTTTATGTTTTCTAGTGCTGGGGTAATTTTAATTTTATTATTTTAGTTAAAGTAGACGTGACGGCATATTGTAGCGATTGAGTAATATTATTTATTTATTCGTGACGACATGTAGTCCTGATAGATCTTAATAAAATGTTTATTTTTTTTCCCAAAAAAGTATGCCGACAAGCAGGGGTGAAACTAGACAAATATTTTTGGAGGTCCACAAAAAAAATCTCGAACATTGATATATAAGAAAAAAATGTTAACATTACGAGTTTATTAGATAACTACAAAGTACAAACTAATTCAAAGTTGCATTAATGCTGATAGTCGAGTTCGCCAACTTGTGACCGACCACTTCCCAATTCCGATCGGCGATCAAGATTCCATGAGACGTGAAGCGGTGGAGCACTGAAATATGTATTAATTATAAGGGTACGAGGTATTCCGATTTCCGAGCATCGATCAAGATTCGAAAAGAATTTTTTAATGGGTATAATGGTATTTAGTTAGGTAATTTTTTTTAAATGAGTATTCAGATAGTAGTCTATAGTTAGATAATTAGCCAAATGATAAAATAGATATTTAGTTATGTAATTGACTAAACGTTTTTTAATGTCTAACATGGGTCTGAGATTTATTAGAGTGAAGAAACAAAAAGTCTCGCTCGGGTGATATTAAAGTGATTGTGAACGAAGCCTAAGACGAATCACAAATTTAAATGTAAAGAGAATGAGGAAAAGTATTTATTGAGAGAACACACGTGTGATTACACATAGTAAAGGTATAAAATGGAAACATCCCTAATTCAACTGACTAACTGTCTATTTATAAGAATCAAATGTTCTTGAATCTCATCGTGGACATCCAGCCCTTGCTCCGCAAGTGTCATTCTCATGCCCATAGAAAATGCTCATGTGTTACTTGCAGCTTAGCACCTGCAATACTTAACCAGGACGGGACTTAATTGCGATGGTGTCGGATGGGAAACACATCCGACACCAATATAGTGTAATCAAGTCCCCCTAGTCTATTAACTGCAAACTTGTCAAATCAAGTTAATAGAATACAAAGCCTTTCTGATATCCAACCGTTTTTATGCTTTAACACCTGTACAATACAATTTACACGAATCATTACTGTTATACCTTGAATTCTTGTCCTATATTCTACTAATAGTCTCCGACGAGTTGGGACCCTTGGATGTTAAACATACAGGGACTGCGTTTTCGGTAGCCAAACCCAGGATTTCTACTTATATTTTATTTAATTATTATCCCAGGATGTAGTGTACTCTGAATCTATTTGACAACTCAATCCTAGCATCCACGGGTACCCTGCATGCTAGGAAAGCATTAGTAATCTTTTTCTTTGAGTCTATGTGTTTAAGCCAAGAGCGAAGAGGAAGGTAACGGTCATATGGACCTTGTCAAAGTAAGAGGCACGTGTGGAAGAAGAGACCCGCCGCTAAACTCGGTCAAATAATGGCTGAAAGTGGTTGAAAGAAGATCCCAGGAATCTCGGGATGTTAGTTAGGTTTCCTATGTATTTATACGCGGCATATGACTTAGTTTTTTCACTCTCTCGATCACCTGTATTCACACTACCACATAGCAATCAAGCCGCAAACACTTGTACTCAGAATATTTTACTTAGCAATAAATAGGCAACGTGTGTTATCGTTGCCGAAGGGGTTTTTTATGCCGGCAATCCTTGAAGACATTTAAGGATTAAGGGCTTTTCTCCCTTTCAAATCTCGCTGTTCTTAGCTGCATTCAGGGAAGTGTTCACTAATGTTCCATTTATATAAACTAAACCTTGAATTTCAACAACTAATCTGATTTTCAATATCTTACATTCAGGGCACCATACCTCACAAACGAATTTGGTTACCTAATTTAGCTTCATAAATTTTGACCAAAACAATTTGGCGCCCACCGTGGGGAAATTGGCGTCAATATTTTTCCAAACTCCTGTTAGATTTATTCTCTACTTGATCTTTATGAAGATCTATCAAAAAACGGTAACACAACCAAGTACCTCGAATGCAACTACCCCTGCAAGCACTTCTACTACTACTAGCAATGTTCTTCCTCGACCACCGACACGGGTGACCACGTCAACAACTACTAACATGAACCGCAATACCAGTAGGGCTACCAATCAAGGTGTCACGGGCACAGGACGTAGTGGAGAAATTCCACTAATGGTCTCCAACGATGAACTCCTTACCATGTTCGCAAAAGTACAACAGAAAGTGAACCAGGACATATTTGGAGAGGTAGCCAAGCTAAGGTCAGAGATGAACAGGGTGGATCATACACCCGTGTCTCCTGTTCCGGCCAGAAGGCTGCAATACGGCAGTCCTGGGAATGGATCCAGTCTAGCAGATGACATCCAAATCATTATTCCGAGGCCTACATATGCTACTACTCATACTACCTTGTCTGATAGGCCCAGGATGTCTACATTAAGGGATTCTGACTCGAATCCTGGGGGCACCACTACCCAGGATACTGGTAACGTCCTTGGAACCCCTAACCTTAATGCTCATACTAATGAATCTGTGCAGGATACAGGCTTAAGCCCGATAGTGGCAAAGGAACTCAAAAAACTGAAGGAGATGATCTCGAGTGTTCCTGGGGTGGTCCAACCTATCCCTGAAGTAACACCATCGAGCCATCGACTTTTGAGGTTCACTTCCCCAATATGTGACGTGGAGATACCCAAGAGGTTTCAGACTCCCAGTATGAAAATGTACGATGGAACGACTGATCCGGAGGAACGCGTGGCTTAGTATATTGAAAGAATGGAGGTGATCTACATGCTCCCTGATATCAAGGAGGCATGCTTATGTAAGGGCTTTGGGTCAACACTAACAGGTTCAGCCTTAAAATGGTTGCTGAGTATTCCGCCCTATTCTATCCCATCCTTTTCTCATTTAATTAACTTTTTTAATAACCAATTTTCTTGTAGTCGCAGTTTTGAAAATCTGACGAGTGATTTTTACAGGGTTACCCAAAATGCTAACGAGTCTATCAGGGATTATGTAAACAGGTTCGGCAAGGAGACCCTGGATATTCCCAACATGGACATGTCTACTGCTGTCCAAGCATTCAAGATGGGTCTCAAGAAGGATTCGCCCTTCTATCAAGATCTTGTAATGAATCCCTTTCACAGACTTGATGAAGTAAGGCATAGGCCCTTCGATTCATCAGACTTGAAGAGGATAGGAAAATATAGGAAAAAGCTGACGTTGTCCTAGGATACGGCTCTTCCAACGGGAAATCAGAACCGGCAAATCCAAGGTCCCAGAGGCCTAAACCCTATTCCAAACCCGATAATCCAAGGGTTAATAGGGTCGATCAGGGTGAAGACGAGGATGATGAAGAGTATTCTACTTTCAATGAGTTTTGTTTTGCTACTGATATTGCAGGTGTGATTAATGCTATGTTGGACCTGGGGGACAAAGCATGGTTGCCCAGAAAGACAGACAAACAAGCATCCCGGAAAGATAAGTCCAAGTGGTGTATACCATGAGGACTTTGGCCATGTAACCGAGGATTGCATAGCTATGCGGAAGGAAATCAGTTATTTACTGAGCAAAGGCTTCTTGAAGGAACTCCTAGGGAGAAAGAAAGACAAATCCAAGGGCGCTGATTAGTCTGCGAAATCCAGGGGCACTGACCAGACCCAAGATGCAGACAAATCACGTGGGCATCATGAATGGGTAGCGTCTCCATCCTCGGATGCAGAGGTAATTTATTTTAAGTCTGGTGGATCTGATATATGTGGTACTTCTTATTCTGCAACTAAAAGGCATGCAAGGGAAACCAAATCAGACGTACCCAAGAAATCTGTCAAAGCCTCAGAACAAACAGACGTGAAGGATGTTACCTTCGGTGAAGATGACAGATGCAACATCATGGACCCTCACCATGATGGGCTCGTGATCACACTTTACATAGCCAACAATTTCGTGAAGAGGATCCTAATTGACGGAGGCAGTTCTGTCAATATTATTCAACTTGAAACGTTGACCAAGATGGGGATACCCCAGGATGAAGTTATCGCCAAATCCATGGTCTCATGGGTTTCAGTGGGGAAACAAAGAATACCCTAGGGGAAGTGAAGCTTCCAGTTTATGTTGAGGGGGTGAACTCGATGCAACGCTTTTGTGTCATGGATGCTCCGTCCGGATACAACATTATCCTAGGTGGACCCTGGATTCACGACATGAAAGTTGTCCCCTCTACGTATCATTAGTGCGTCAAGCTGCCAACACCCTGGGGAGTGGTCACTATCCACAACGACCAACAGAAAGCGAAAGACTGCTACACCTCATCCATGAAGATTTCAGCCAAAGCCCGGCAAGGATAACAATTTAAGAAAAAGGCCAGGGACATCCTAGAGGCAAGGGACCAGGATGTAAAGAAAGTAGTCCTAGACCCCTTGAATCCTGGGAAAAAGGTATCAATTGGCACTAACATCCCTGGTCCTATTGAAGAAGAACTGGTGAAATTTCTCTGGTCCAGAATGTCAACATATGCGTGGAACATTGAAATTATGACAAGTATATCCAAAGATGTTATAACATATAAACTTGGTATTGATCCTTCTTACAGGCCCGTGCATCAAAAGAGGAGAAAGTACGCTCCTGAGAAGCATGTAATAATCCAAGAGGAAGTAGACCGTCTACTGAAGAATAAGATGATCAGAGAGGTTAAGTTCCCAAGATGGTTGGCCAATGTGGTGGTAGTGGAAACGAAAAATGGCAAATGGAGGGTCTGTGTAGATTATACAGACGTGAACCGTGCATGCCCTAAAGACCCTTTTCCTTTACCACACATTGACTCCATGGTGGATGCAATGGCAGGTCATGAAATGCTAACATTCATGGATGCCACCTCTAGATTTCAACAAATTCAAATGGAACCCAGTGATCAAGAGGATACATCCTTCATCACACCAACAGGTATTTATTGTTATATTGTTATGCCTTTTGGATTGAAAAATGCAGGGGCAACCTACCAAAGATTGGTGAATATGATGTTCAAAGAAAAGCTAGGAGAGACTATGGAGGTATACATAGATGACATGGTGGTAAAGTCCTTGGATGTCAGCACCCATGTCGAGGATGTTAAATAATCTTGTGACATCTTAGACAAGTACAATATGAAACTGAACCCACAAAAGGGTCATTTTGGAGTGGGTGCTGGCAAATTCCTGGGTTACATGGTGACCAAAAGAGGAATCGAAGCTAGCCCAGAACAACTTCGTTCCATAATGAACCTGAAGTCACCAGAGTCAACCAAGGATGTACAAAGGCTAACAGGTCGTGTTGCAGCCCTGATTAGATTCATTTCCAAATCCTTGGAGAGGTGTCGGGATTTTTATGATATTCTAAGGAAAAATAAAAAGTTTGAATGGACGTCCCAACATGAACAAGCCTTCTAGGATTTGAAAACTTATTTATCCTCGGCACCCCTTGTAATGAAGCCGAATCCAGGGGAGCCTTTATCATTATACCTTGCAGTCTCAAGAAACACCGTAAGCGCGGTCCTAACCAAGGATGCAGAAGGTCAACAACACCCAGTATATTACATAAGTAAAAGTCTTCTTGATGTTGAATCCAGGTACTCGCATTTAGAGAAACTTATATTAGCCCTAAGTATGGTCTCTACTAAACTTAGAGTCTATTTTGAAACTCATACTATACATGTGAAAACTAATTACCCTATAAAGTCTGTCTTAAGGAAACCTGAGATGCCAGGGAGGATGGCAAAATGGTCTCTGAAGTTGAGTGCTTACAACCTGGTATATGAAGCAAGAACATCCATAAAATCACAAGCTCTAGCAGACTTTGTGGCTGATTTCAGTAATGATATCCAAGACGAAGCGGACCAAGAATTCCAGAGCCTACAGCAAGAAGAATTCTCAGGATGTTGGACCCTTTTCACAGATGGGGCCTCCAATGTCAGGGGAACAAGCCTTGGAATCATACTAAAATCACCACAAGGGGAGATGATACCCCAGGCTGTTAGGTGTGGGTTCCAGGAAACCAATAATGAAGCGGAGTATGAAGCCTTGATTGCTGGCCTACAATTAGCTCTACATCTTGGGATCCAGAAAATCCAGGTATACGTCGATTCCCTACTTCTAGCCAATCAATTTAATGGAACTTATGCAGTGAATGGGGAGAAACTGGCCAAGTACCTAGAAGTCGTGAAAGCCATATCCCAGGATTTTTAAATTTTCAATATTCAGTAAGTAACCAGGGATGAAAATGCTGAAGCAGATGCACTAGCAAACCTAGGGTCGGCATTCAAAGCGATGGAAGATACATATATCCCCATAATCCACATACTAAGTCTAGCAATCAATAGACAAGAGAACTTGGAAGACATTGATCCTGGGGGCATGGTTTTGGCATCCAAGACCCAGGATGCACAGTGTCCCGACACCCAGGATGCACAGTGCCCTGATACCCAGGATGCACAGCGTCCTAAGTCCGAGGATACCTTGTCATCCTAGACCAGACCTATCGTAGAATACCTACAAAACGGCTCCTCCCAAAAGAAGAAAAAGATACCAGAGCATTCAGAACCAGAATGGCCAGGTACGTTCTTATTAAAGGTGAATTATATAGAAAATCTGTGGCAGGAACATACCTAAGATGCTTGGAGAATAAAGAAGCTCAGGAAGTACTCAAAGATATCCATGAAGGCGAATGTGGCAACCACACAGGGGGCAGGTCTCTAATGTCTAAAATCTTGAGAACAGGTTACTTCTAGCCATCCTTGAGAAAAGATGCCCAGGATTTTGCCCTTAAATGTGATGCTTGCCAGAGACACGCCAACATTCCCCATCAACCTACCGAACCCTTGCATCCTATCCCTATATCCTGGCCCTTTATGAAATGGGGAATGGACATTGTGGGAAAGCTACCCAAGGTGCCAGGAGGCAAAGTCTTCATGTTAGCTATGACTGATTACTTCTCGAATTGGATAGAGGCCGAAGCATATGTGCAAGTTAGGGAAAAGGAAGTTATTTCATTCATCAAGAGGAATATCATAACTAGATTCGGCATACCCTCTGAAATAGTGTGTGATAATGGGTCTCAATTCATTGGTAAGAGGACTACTGGATTCCATGAAAGTTGGGGAATAAAGATGATAACTTCTACACCACTGCATCCTCAGGCTAATGGCCAGGCGGAGTCTAGTAAAAAGATTATCATCAACAATTTGAAGAAAAGACTCAAGGAGAAGAAGGGAAAATGGGTAGAGGAACTACCATTAGCATTGTGGCCTGATAGAACCACATCCAAGAATGCTACAGGCCAAACCCCTTTTTCCTTGGTTTTTGGTATGGAAGCAGTCATTCCAATGGAAACGGTTGTCCCAACATTCAGGGTCATCAGGCAGACCCAGGATGCAAATAATGAGTCCCTGGCTGACGATCTTGACACCGTGGATGAACTACGAGAACAAGCTGCTTGGAGAATGGCCACGTATCAACAAAGAATATCTAAAACCTACAACAAACGTGTAAGAATCAGAAGGTTCAGGGTAGGAGACTTGGTTTTAAGGAAGGAATTCCAAAACACGACAAATTCAGGGGAAGGTAAGTTGGCTCCCAAATGGGAAGGCCCCTACTTAATCGACTCAGAGGCAGGTAAAGGGGCATATTGGCTTGCCAACATGGATGGTGAGTTACTACCAAGACCGTGGAATACAATCCATTTGAAAGCTTATTTCATGTAAGTATCGTACCCAGGATGCTGCACGTCAGGTATGTTTCCTAACTAATGAGTTGATCGAGGTATTTCTCTTATATTTTTTATTATTATCTAATGCTTTTGCTACATTCTTACTTTACCTGTTTTTATCATTTCCTATGAAAATTACTAACTCCTTTGGTTGAGATACTTGGATGAAAACAGATAGCTAACCCTGGATGCATGAAGCCAGGGATATGTTTCTCCTAAGTTAGAGACTGGCCATCTCTCCTCCATTCAAGGTATCTAGTATACCTCCTAAGCTTTGAGAGGATATCACCCCTCCTACGTTTGGGTAATCGCTTGTAGCGCACGACCCCCGCCTATAGCGCACGTTAACCCACATATTGGACCCAGGATTATGGGACCGACCTGAGTTGACAGCATGGGCGACAACCTCATGATTTATGGACATATGAGGGTTCCTTAAGGTTTTTGGTGTTTTCACACCAACATAAGACATACAAGACAATACCCTAGTCTGTCGGTTTGGCTCGAGGTGGACCCTAGAATTCGCCAGTACGGCACTGGGCATGACCCCAGTTCGTCGGGTCGATACCGAGTTTAACCCCAGGATTTTTGGGATTGACCCAGGATTTTTGGGCTTGACCCTAGGATTTTTGGGCTTGACCCCAATATTTTTGGGCTTGACCCCAGGATTTTTGGGTTTCACCCTAGTATGATGGGATCTTTCCCTAGGATTTTTGGGTATAATCTCATTTGTTAAAATTTATTCTTGACATGTGTAGGAACTACCTGAGTAACCATGGCCTAGGATGGCATGGCAATACCAAATCCTAGGATTTCGATGTCGGTTAAGCAACAACTTAGGTTGTTACGAAGCAGTCAGAAGCCGAATTACGCTAAGGACAGAAGAAATTATTGGTTTGCACAAGAAAGAGTTTCACATTCAGGGTTTATCCCAGGATGCAAAAGGTATGGATTGATTTCTTAACATTTTTGTGTTTTTGTTTGTGCAGAAGAGTTAAAGATATCATGTAAGCACACAGTTCAAAAGCAAATATTTATAAAGGGTAACCACCCCTTGGTCGGAGCAAACTGTCCAACCACCTCATGGTGCCCGTGGGTGGGGCATTGTAACACTAGGAATTAAACCTCCGGCAACCATACAAAAGACATTGTTTCAAAAAAGCTTCACAATAAAAAAGAAGAGATAAAAGACCGTGGATTATTGAACATTATCCACGGCTGCCGCATCATCGGCACCTTCACCTCCTTCTTTCATAGCTTCATCACGAGCACCCTTCTCGTCCCCAGCATCCTCGGCCATCGGCTGTCCTTCTCCAGTCCCAGATCAAGATACGCCAGCAAGCATGGTCATCTCAACACCCTGGGCCACAACAGTCTCGTACCCTTGGGGAGCTGAGCCACCCAGGGCGCGTAACTGCTTGAGCCATAAAGGCACAGTCCAGTTGGCGCAGGTGTGACCCTCATTCTTGGCTTCTTTGGCCATCTTCAGTTTGGTCTGCAACACCGAGATCATGGACAAGCTCTAGGACGTCTCCACGTACTCCTTCAGGGTCTTCTCATGCTGGTCCCGAGTTTCCACTACCTTCTTCTCGTTTTCGAGCGGCAACTTCTGAACCTTGTCATGCTGGGCCTTGGCCCTGGATGTTTCTTTGTTAGCCTGAGCGACACTGGATTTCATGGTATCGGATTCAGTGGTGCGCCTCTCGGTGGCCTCGAGCAGCTCCAGAAGACGGCAGTTAGCCTGTGAAAGGGTAAATGCAGGATAGAAGTTAATTTCGTATCAGACTATGAAATGAAAGAAAAGCGGAAACAACCAGGGGTACCTGATGGGCGACAACCTCAGCATGTTGCAGTTCCTGGGAGACATCTCAGCCAAGGGATGTTGGACAGTAGCGGTGCTGGATCCTCGGGTCTTCCTCTTTATACCTGTTGCCATGGATGTGGTAGCCTTGGATGCTAGAGTAGGCTCGGCCTTGACAGTGCTTAGTATTACAAGATCCTGGTCATCGGCTAGCTTGGAGGAGAGGGCGGCTTTAAGGTCGTCGATGTCGTAAGCGGGGGCAGCTGCAAAAAGAAACATGACCCTGGATGTCAGCAAATCAGGTACGTAAAAAATTAACAAAATGCAGGGTAACTTACAACTTGACATGCTGACGGAAGGCTGGGAGAGGGCTGGATGCTCAAATGCTTTGAATGCACACTCAAACTCTGGAATACCCAGGAATTTCTGCAAATTGCTCTCTGTTTCTTCTTCCTCAGGACCAATCTCTCTCAAACTCTTGGTTGCAAAGAATGACATTCAAGGTCAGATTATATAATATTGAATAAAAATCCTAACATCTAGTGCAGGTATGCCTACCCTCTACAATCCAGGATTGTGGAAGCTGGAAACCACCGGGAATGCTGGAACGCTTGACAAAAAAGAATTTACCCTTCCATTCACCATGTTGGGTAGCAATGGGGATAAGTTGCATGTCTATTGAAAGGGATTTGAAGAGAAAACAACTTGAACCATGGGAGTTTAGTTCATAAGCCATGGCTATCTCCGGCAGCCCAATCAGGTGTTCGAAAGAACTGTTCAGGCGATCCAGGGTTCCCAGGATGCGCCATACAACAGGAAGGGTTTGGGCGAATGAAAGACCCGTGGCTTCGAAGAACTCGGCGACAAGACAAGAAAAGGGGAAGGATAAACCCATGCTAAATGGGGTGAAAGGAAAGCAAACCCAGGTTGGAGCAACGAAGTCTGATCTCAACCTAGGATCAAAAGCCCTAATGACAGCAGAAGAGGGAAGAAGACCGGAGTTCTTTCCCAACGCGATTTCATCGTTGGTAAGGGTGCACCTTTCCTGTTCCGGATGGAGGAGAAATTTCTGATCGAGAAAGTCCTCCACCCCGGCGAGAGAAACTGTGGGCTCGCGATGGACTCGACGCTTGGTCATAGTTCGAAAAAGGAAAGAATGATCGGAGAAAAGAGAGTTACCTGGCCGGAATGGGTGAAAAAGATGATCGGAGCTTGCGAATTCTCGACTCGGGTGAGGTAAAACGCTGGAGTAATGAGGTATTTATGGGCGAAAGAAGTTACAGAGGTGAGATGACTTCAAGGGGTGAGATTGAAACTGAAAAAGCAATTCTTGCGGATGAGATCAAACCAAGAACAATGACTCATCTAAATTTGAAAATTCACAGCTGTAAATCTTATCTACAACCTGCGAATTTTTGGGGTAATTGTTATTCCCTGAATTCTGGTCCTATATTCTACTGATAGTCTCCAACGAGTTGGGTCCCTTGGATGTTAAACATACGAGGACTGCGTTTTCGGTAGCCAAACCCAGGATTTCTGCTTATATTTTATTTAATTATTATTCCAGGATGTAGTGTACTCTGAATCTATTTGATTCTATGTGTTTAAGCCAGGAGCGAGGAGGAAGGTAACTGTCATATGGACCTTGTCAAAGTCAGAGGCACGTGTGGAAGAAGAGACCCGCCGCTAAACTCGGTCAAATAATGGCCGAAAGTGGTTGAAAGAAGATCCCAGGAATCTCGGGATGTTAGTTAGGTTTCCTATGTATTTATACGCGGCATAGGACTTAGTTTTTTCACTCTCTCGATCACCTGTATTCACACTACCACATAGCAATCAAGCCGCAAACACTCGTACTGCAATAAATAGGCAACGTGTGTTATCGTTGCCGAAGGGGTTTTTTATACCGGCAATCCTTGAAGACATTCAAGGATTATGGGCTTTCCCCCCTTTCAAATCTCGTTGTTCTTAGTTGCATTCAGGGAAGTGTTCACTTGTGTTTTCATTTATATAAACTAAACCTTGAATTTCAACAAACTAATCTGATTTTCTATATCCTACATTCAGGGCACCATACCTCACAAACGAATTTGGTTACCTAATTTAGCTTCATAAGTTTTGACTAAAACAATTACTTGTCAATCGCGTCAGTTTTTCCTGTCATGAATTTTTACTTATTATTATTTATTAGGGGAATTGGTTTTAATTAATCCAAACTATTGGTAATTGGTAAATAATAATCCCAACTAACGAATTGGTATCTAAAATTCCCAAATTTACATCATTATTCTTCTACTAAACCTTTTCTAACTTTTGTTAAACCCCGTTAAATCGTCGCTGACTTGGCATCCACGTGGACCTTTTTTTAAATCCTTTTTATAGATGTGGCATCCATTCCCCTCTTTAAATCAAATCAGCTCTAAAATCCCTTTCTTCAATTTGGAGCCCTAAATCTCAATCGGGATCCCTAAATCCCGTTTTCTTCAAAATTCGAACCCTAATCACACTCTCAAACCCAGCAATGAGTGCTTCTTCTTCATCTAACTACACGAGAAACTCGAAAATCATCAAATTGATATGCGTGGTAATCTGTATTGTGAGCACGATGTAGTTGTCGTTCGTAGGGTGGTGGGAGTTGGAAAAGCTCGAGCCAGCTGTCAATTTAATTATGGATATCCACACTGGCCGCTAAGTTTTGATTTTTCAATTCAGATCAGTATGTGTATTAAGGTGCGTTTGTTGTTCGTTTTCTATGTGCAGAGGAATGGTTGCGACTTTTTTATGTGGAAGGATGGTCTTGATAACGTTTTTAAAGAGATGGGTTACGAAAGCACACAACTGAAGAATGAAAATTTCGAGCTCCAGAACTTTATATTGAAAGAGGATATCATGAAATTGAATAAGAAATGTGCAAGCCAAAAGTTTAACTTTCAATGCTTTTGCTGTTTGGTTGTTGTTGTAATTGCAATGTGGATTATGATGTTAGTCTCACTCTCATGTACTTTTTTGGCTGTTGTTTAGTTGTTATTGTAATTGCAATCTGATATAATATTTAGCTGTTGCTACTGGTTGTGTGAAATGAAGGAATAGTTTGGATTACGATGTTGATGTTGATGTTGCTGGTGAAACTCTAAATATTTAACTATGTTGCTGTACTCATTTGACCACGAAAATGACACATATTTTGCTGCTGATGTAACATTGACGGTTTACCTTTGGGCACTTATTTGACCATGAAAGTAAAAAAAAAAAGTGTTACCAATTAAACTAACTGGTAAAGAACCAACATTGAACCAACATTGAAAAGTGAAACCAACTAAACTAACTGATGTAGGATATGACCCGTTAACAAACCCACAAAATCTACGCCTATATTAACCAACTTAATTAACCATTTGGGTCACTTGTAATTTTGCAAAAAGTTTTGGACCATTTGGAATGATCTGATTCATTGTCAAAATAATCAACATCATGTTTTCATACATCATCTTCATTATCAGAAATGTATTCTTCATATTCTGAATCAACTTGTACATCACCTGAGTTATCTTCTTCAGTTTCTGATTCACTCTCAGATCCGCTGTTTACAACTCCATCACTCTCATATCTGCTGTCCACTAGTTCGTTATGTCCTAAAGTAGTTACTAGTTGGTCAGATCCATTGTTTACAACTCTAACATTGGGTTGGGCTTTAACTGGTGGGCTAGTTGACTGGGCCTCAGATAGAAGAACATTGCAAACATGGGTCGGTGAACATGAAATTGATCCATATTGAATATACAGTTCAAGATGCTGATTTGAGTTAACATGAACATTCTTAACCATCTCAAAAACATCATTGTCACCAAGCAAAGGCTTGAATACGTTCTCATCAGATCAATAGTAGTAAATATGAAAGTCCTTCGACGTGTAGGTACCAGTCTCCATAACATAATCAACAATCTCAAAGAAATACAACTTATCTGATTCATTTTTTATGCTTGAACTCTTACCGCCCAGATATATCAATGTTGGAAATTGACCTTCATCAAATGTACCACCATGAGAAATCTTGAAGGGGATGAAATCATCCATGGAAGCGACTGCCCCTGTTCTCCTTTCGATTCAGATTATGATGTTGTGAGGTCTATGAATCGTGATATCGTGAATGTGGGAATGAGGATCTCGTGAATTAGGGCTCAAAAGTGGAGTTATGGGGATGTCGTGAATTGGATGCCACGTCTATAAAAAACGATTTAAAAAAAGAAATTCCACGTGGATGCCAAGTCAGCGACGATTTAACGGGGTTAAACAAAAGTTAGAAAAGGCGTAGTAGAAGAAAAATGATGTAAAGTTGGGAGTGTTAGATACCAATTCGTTAGTATGGGATTATTATTTACCAATTACCAATAGTTGGGATTAATTAAAACCAATTTTCCTATTTATTATACATTTTATACTCCCATATATATATAACCATTTCACTTTTACTCTTTATAACCATATCTTCTTTCCCAAAAAACTTCGCAAAAAACCTATTCCGCCATAACTCCAAAATCTCAAGTTCTACTCACCATTCTCAACAGGTCAGTCCTTCTTTCTTCTTCTCTATTGTTCTTATGGCATTGTCTTCTTCTAAATCATCAAAGCACAATATGCATCTATGTTTCTCCACCATTACCCTAGAAACCCTAACTGAATTCCTTGAAGATTTTCACATACCTTTATCGCTTCACCTTATTATTCCTGAAAAGAAAAGAGCTATTCAGCCTCTCCCCAAGGGTAAGATCGACTTATACCTAGATACCATAATATTGGCCAATTACCGAATTCCTTTCTCTCCCTTTCTGATTCAAACCCTAAAATACTTTAAAGTCCACATTTCCCAGTGTAACCCACTCGGTCTAGCCACTCTAAACCATTTCGAAGTTTCTTGCCGCGCTTTGAATTTAACCCCAAATTTGTTTTTATTTCATGCTTTTTACAGAATCACCATGTCCGGGGACTGGTACACTTTCGAAAAGAGGCGATCCCTAAACCCTTTGCATGATAAAAAATTGCCTAAAAACCGATACTGGAAGCAGAATTTTATCTTTCTAGATCATACCTTCTTTCCTTAAGAAATTAAATGGAGAAAGAAAGAAGATACCATTCGTGACGAACCCCCCAAAAAGGAAGAGATTAATTCAGACCACTTTACCCTTCTTAGCAAGTTTATCCATCCATTAAGAAGTACCCAGAGGAAATCTTAATTTTTGCTCAAATTAGTAAACACATCCCTCATCCACACTTACGTCCCATCCTTCTTATGGACGGAGTGGGTGAGTCTCATGGACCATGCACGACTTTTCCCCTCCTTTTTTTTGAAAGAAGGAATACTAACTTGTGACTTGTTCTGTTTTCAGAGATGAATTTGGCCAACGTTCTTAAGCTGAAAAGCTTTTCCACTGTTCAACTGGGAAACACTAATTCCATCCCCAATGTTTCTACTCATGTCGCAAGTTCACTTATTACTGAGGTCGCTCCATCTTCTACCCTACCGATAACTCCACAAGTTGATGTTGATCTAATCGCTTCTCCAATGGTTACGCCTGAAGCCCATCTTGCCCCTCCTCTTCATAACAAGAGAAAGAAGCATGCAGAAAAACCTACTCAGAACCCTGCCCTAGAAGCTGAAGGTCACAAAAGAACAAGAAGATCTCCCAGAACTCGAAAGGCATCCGCTACTACCTCAACCATTGACGTACTATCAGATCATTTAGAAGGTGCGATGTTAGAGAATCCTGACCTTTCCGATCATGAATCTCTTGTCACCAGCACTATCAGTCCCCCAAGCCTTTCCCACTTGGTTACTGACAACTTTAATGTGAATAACTACTTCACCAACTCCCCCTATGACCCTTTCGAATCTCTCTCCTTTCCGGCTGCTAATAAAAAGGAAAGCAAGTCTCCTACTTGGGTGAAAAACCCTTCATGACCTCATCTTCCACTAAAGTGCATACACCTATCTTGACTTTGCCACTCTCATCCTCATCTTTCGTCCACTTGTCAACCCTCTTGCTGACTGAATGAAGAAAGAAATGAAAGAAGTAGCTTTTAGGAACACTTCTCAAGAACATCTGGACGAACTATTCATCCTTTCCTAGATTCTAACCAACCGAGATAGCTTTTCTGACTCCATGATCGCAAGAAGCCTTTTTTCCACCAAAGCATTCCTCATGACACCAAAGCTCTCCAAGAGACACCCACCATTGACTTTTCCAACAAATTAATCATGAATTATACTGAGAGCCAAAACTTAACTCCTGAACTTTATTGTCGTTGGATTACTACCGAAGAAAAAGCTGAAAAGATACTTCCCCTTGTTGCCCCATCCGTTAGAACTCTATCCCTTCCAAGTCCTCCAGTAAGTGTTGCCTCCCATAAAGCAGAAATTTCAAAACTACTCAAGAGAAAATTGCTATTGAATGTACCATGAAGACCATTCAAGAAGAGAACCAGACTTTACAGAAATCTCTAACTGACCTGAAGACCTCCTCTTGCTCTACCATTGACCAACTCAAGGCTGAGAATACTTCCAAAGCTCAAATGATCCACAACTCCTTGGATGGTAACTTTATTTTTGTCATAGGTCCGTTCCGATAATATACTTAACTAACTACTTTACTTACTCTTTTTTAGAATTGAAACAACTTAAAGCAAAAGAATCATACCATGAAGAACAGCTGAAAACTTTACAGGAAAAGCTCAACAAGATTTGTGAAGAATTTGCCCAAAGAAAGAAAAGCATTACTGATGAAAAAATGGTGCTTCAACACACATGTGAGGCTTTAAAGCAAGAAAAAGTGTGGTTGCTTACTTCCAGCATTAGGAGTTTAGCAAGAAACATCCTTTCCAGCCCTTCCCTTCACAACGCTATTGGAAACATGATCAACGCCACCAATGCATGTGGTTTTAATGAAGGAATAACGGCTGGTCTACACTTTTTTAACAGGGAATGCAGATGATGCTGAGAAGGTTCCCGGCTTTGATGCTACTGCTGACAACTCCTACGCATAAGCCAATCAAGCTTTTAACGAACTATCCTTTCCAATCATCGAATCCCTTCCCGAAATGGTCGTAGCCCCCCCCCCCTCCCTAAGCACCATTCAAGTGACTCTTGGCAATGTCTCTGACCCTTCCGTCAGTAAGTAACTATCCATTTGCTTTTATGTTATTTTAAAACAAAGATCTTGCTTTTGGTGATGTAATCAGGGTATGTACCCTTAACAATTTATCACTTTTTGTTTAGAAGGGTTTGTGTCGGCCCTTCCGTTGTTGGTATGAACTTTAGTTATGTTATCTCTATCGGCGTTATTTTGATATTCCCTTGTTTTTTGCTTGACCTTTTCTAACAGATTCGCTAGTAAGATCTGTAGCTTAAACAATTTTTCAAAACTTTGTTTAATTTTCCTTTTTTTAAAGGATTGTTTATAACCCGAATTCTCTATGGCTAGATGTATTTCACAACTTCACCATGTAAGCTCAACATCTTTATAGGAAAACTATTATTTCCTGTTTTGTACTCAATTGAGCACCAACATGGATGTATATTACAACTTAGCTGCTTTTTTGAACTTAAACGTTTAGTTCAGGTTCAGTTTGATTAAAACTTTAACCTATGCGACTTTGCCGATCATACTTACATCACTTGCAATTGCATTCGTTCTTCCTATAATTTTTCATATTATAACTGCATTTATATATTTCATACCACGATGCCTCCTTCTTTTTAAGAAATCAAAAACAACAATCCAAAGTACCTTTATGAATTATAAAAAACAAAAGATCAAATTTACATCACCCTTACATACAGTATTTCCGAAGATGAACTCCATTCCAAGTCCTTGGCACTTTACTCCCATCACTGTTTCCCAAGACATATGACCCTTTATCCAACACTTTAAAAATCTGATAAGGACCCTCTCAATGAGGAGACAACTTTCCACCGGGTAATACCCTTCTTGTCTCATTACTCCTTAACACCAAATCACCTTCCTTAAACTGAAAATTCTTAACATGCTTATCCTAAAATTTTGCCATACTCTTTTTATACTTTGCTTCTTGGATAGCAGCTATTTCTCTCCGTTCTTCTAAGACATCCAAGTTCTTCCTTAACCTCCTCATTGTCATCGATTTCTACCATCCTTCTTGTTGGAATTCCTACCTCTACTGGGATAACCGCCTCCATACCATAGGTCAGACTAAAAGGAGTCTCCCCTTTAATTGTTTTTGGCATTGTCCTTAACGACCAAAGGACATGCAACAATTCATCAATCCATCCGCCACCCACTTTGTCCAACCGAGCTTTTATCCCTTCCACTATGCTTCTATTCATCCTTTCCACCTGCCCATTCACTTGAGGGTGAGCCACTTAAGTAAACGTTTGTATAATTGACAATTCCTTGCACCATCCTCGGAAGGGTTTATCCGCAAATGGCTTTCCATTATCTGACACAATATGCAAAGGCAGCCCAAAACGATAAATTATATGCTCCCATATGAACTTTTTTAACTTGCTGACCAGTGATTAAAGCCGGTGGTTTGGCTTCTACCCATTTTGTAAAGTAATCGACTGCTACCACCAAAACATTTAACCTTCCAGCTGCTTCAGGAAATGGGCCAACAATGTCACTACCCAATTTTTCAAAAGGCCATGCCGATACCACCAAAACCATAGCATGTTTTGCTTTCAAACTTACAGGCGCATGATGCTGACACTCATCACATTTTCCAAGCTCACTTGTTACAGTTTTGTGCATTCCCGGCCAGTAGTATCCTAGTCCAACCAACTTGGTCACTACCAATCTTGCCCCTGCATGACTTCCGCAGATTCCTCGATACACCTCCTGTGTAACATATATTGCTTCCTCCAAAGTTAGACACCTTAATAACGACCCTAAAAAGGTCTTTCCATATAAAACACCATCTCGAAACTGATATTGAAACGAATTCATGTATATTTTCCGAGCCTCATCGTTTCCCTCCGGCAACACATTATCCCGAAGATACATCAAAATAGAATTCATCCATGTCCCTTGCGACACTTGAATATCCGAAACAGGAAAAACCAGGACATATGGTTTTTCCAAAACTTCCACCCGAATTTCTTTTGCAAGATGCTTAAATGGTGTCGAGGCCAACTCACTTAACACATCTGCCTTCTTATTTTGATACCTTGGGACATACATCACTTCACAGCTTTGAAACTCCTTCATTAACTCTTTAGCCAGAGCCAAGTACAAAACCATGGTTGCTGCTTTTGCTTCACAATCGCCATTTATTTGATTAGCAACAAGCAAAGAATCCACATGAGCCAACACCCTTTTGGCCCCTAACTGCTTTGCAAGACGCAACCCTGCTTTCATAAAATCTTTTACTATAAATCACAAAAAACAGACAACTACATCTAAAAAGGTTATACTTCTATTAATTTTATTAAAACCTGCTAGGAATGCCTCATACTCTGCTTCATTATTAGAAGTAGCAAAATTTAATTTCAACTCATGTCTCAGTTCATCCCCTTCCGGACTTACCAACATCAAACCTGCTAATCAACACAACTTTTAACGTTTCTCTCTCAAAATGCGTGACCCCTCGTCCGAAAATCCAGGTCACACCGTTTACTTTGACTTTTAATTAAGTATTAATTGTGCATTAACTGATCTAAATTACTGTTTAAGCTGTTAATTACTGTGTCTGACTGTTAACTAATGACGTAAATCAAATCCCGCGTTTGTACTAGAAGCGTATACTCGTTAAATGCATAGAGGGTTCATGTATTAATCATGGAACTTCAATAATAAGAAATATAAATAGAAAGTGTATTTTTATATTTATCCGGAACTAGTGTCGAACGTTTATATAATCGACACGGCAAACTGATAAGCAATCGTTTGTCTAAAACTATTCGGTTTAAAATTTTAAACAATCTGAAGGGTGGAGCTTAAAATTGTCACGAACTGATAAACTGAAAACGTTAATCGTAACCCGTGCGAAAAACTGAAAACTATAACTGATAACTGAACAATTGTTATAACCGACTTTAACAATTGTTTTATGAAATAAAAACATAACAAGCTGAAAACGTTGCCAAGACTGGATCGTTAACCGCCACCGTTAACCCCTTTGGGCCCAACTTGGCCCAATAGGCCCAATGAGCCGAAAACTATAAAACCGAGCCCGAAACCTTAACCAGCTACATAAACTTGATAAATCGAACGATCGTGGTGATCCGTAAACCTAACCGACACATAACGGGCCCGGGCCAATCACACTTTTCTTTTAAATGTTTTGGCCCAAACGCAAGCTCAATTCAAATGGGTTTATTTTTATTATTCAATCCCATCAACTTTGCATTAATTATTATAAAATTGATTAACACCTTAAATTTTTATAAAAATTAGTCACCACATTTTATAAAATTTATACTTTCGAGATTTATAAAAGTTATGATTTTAATCAACACTAAAATCTATATATTTTATAAAAGAACTACAATGCCTAATTAAATTTATAAAGCATGACACCTTTTAATAAAAAGTCACCTACATGGATTATTTTTAAAAAAAATAAGTTAGTAAAAAGGATGTGATAAATGTCATGGCCACCTCTCCTAATCTAGTCCCGTAAAGCTAGAGATGATTACCAAATAGTGAGGGGATGATCTAACCATCACCATCACCACTCCCTTCACCCACCAACTCTCTCCCCCTCTTGCTCCTTCACCAGCCGAACACACCACCTTTCCCTCTCCTTTTTTTTTTGGTTAAATCAAGCAAACAACCACCCTCCATCCTCTTTTTTTTTCATCGAAAGCAAGCAACCACCTCGACATTGCCTCTCCATCCCTTCCATTCTTTCTCTCGGCAACCAAACAACCACCACACCACCACCCAGCTGTTGCGAGTGGCTACTGCTGTCGCCACCTTACTGCTGCTGCTGCCGCCACACTGCTGCCGCCACACTGCTGCTGCTGTGACTTGCTGCTGTGAACAACCCGAGCCACCCCCTTCTCATTTCTCTTGGTTTTCTAACACTCTCACTTTGTGAGTTTTCTTTTGAATCATTTTCCTTCTATGATTTTATACACGTTGAATCATCCCAAATGATCCATACGTCTTGACAACTAGCAATTTAAACACTTGAGTTTATGAAGCTTATGATCATCTAACTAGCAATTCTTTCCTTTCTTTGATTTTATAAATCATAGGGTTGTAAGGTTTGAAAATATGGGTTACCAAATGATTTTATCCATGAAAACCTATGGATATATTCACTAAGTTGATGGTTTGATATAAATCATTTATTGAATGCATGATGTTAATGTATTCTTGCATGGTTAGTTTGAGATAAAATCATGTTATAGCCTATCATAAATTGCTAGATATATTATTGAAATTCTTATTGTTAATCATCAAATATATATAGACTAATATGTTACTAATGACTATTATCATGGCCTAAGATGATGTTTAGTGACACTTGGAATAGTTGTACATTAGGAAGTGTTACTAATTTTTTGGACATAAAATGATAACTTAGAAACATTTAAATGAATTTTCATGGTTAAATATTAATTTAGTAATTTTATAAGAATTACTTGCATAAATTAAACCATAAGCCATAGAAATTGTAAAATAAAAATGGCCTTACTTTATAAAAATATGATTTCTAAAACACAAGACTTAAAATGCTTGTTTGGATTTTATAAAAATAAAATGAATAAAAACAAATTATATTTTTATATAAAAAATGGTAAAAGAACATATTTATGACAAATGTCTTAAAAAGCATAAGTCTTGGATTTTATACAAAAATAGAAATATATTTATGTTGGTGAATATTTCTATAAAAAGGCATTAATTAAAAACCTTAGCTTTATTTAATAAGTAAAGTTATTTAAATATGATTTTATAATATAAAATCAAAAGACTTATAGAAATTATGAAAAAATAATTTAAACATTTTTGATTATTTTAAAAGAATCAAAATAATCAACACGTTTTAATTTGACCAAATATTTTATTTTTAAACTTTTGGAATTGAAACGAAATCTTTAAACGTTTTACGACGTAACAAAACGTAAAAAATTATTTTTCGACAAATAATTATCCATATGAATTTCAGAAACCCAAATTTGAGTTAAACTCATTATGGTTTATTAATATAATCATTTTAATAATAATTATATTTATAGTAACTTAAAACCCTAATTTTTCCTAACACATGAGTTGAATATTAAAATAACCTTTAATATTTACCTACTTGTGTTTAATCATTTAATCTTTAACTTGTAATAATTTAATAAAATTATTTTGACAAGTTAAAATAATTATTTCGTTAACAATTGTGAACCCTAGTTATATATTATAACATCACGCGATTAATTATTCAACCGATCGAGCGAACTTAAAAATAATAATAAATATTATTATTTAAAAAAATGTTCAAGACTTGATTGAAATGGTCTTCATGATACATTATTGCATGTTTATTACTTGTGTAAAATTTACATTAAATGCCTATATACGTGAACATTTGCATTTACTGATTTTGTAAACTAATTAACTAACGGGTTTTCAAACGCTACAAACGGGATTATACGTCAAGACTTGACCGGTATCATTTGGGTAACGTTCATTACTCAAATGATTGTGTGGACCCTTTTGCATGTTGTATTATGTTTCATTAGGACTTTACTTGCTTGTTGTCACTCGGCAAACCATCATCATCACTGAATCAAGAGAGTTTCACGACCCCTTTTCTTTATAACTATTTTACACTTATTGGGGAGAAATCATAAACTGATAAATGTTTTTACTTAATGTTATGGTTTACGTGTTAGCTGTATGATTACATGTTCCTTTCCATATCCCAAACTCTTGTACATTATCGTTATAAACATTTGTACAACCAAATCCCACTATTAATTGAATTCGATTAGTTTTGCTCGAAAGGATAACTAGTGAATAGATCTATTTGGGTTGACAACCCTGTCCTGATTGGTCGCTCCAATTCTGACTTTCGGACATTGTCTTGGGGTACACGTCAGTTATTCTTCTCTGTTCGGTATTCTTGGGATAGAATACCATGAGTGGGTAATCCGTTAGTATTCGAATTTGAGGTTCATGTGAGATCATACAACCACAACAGTAAGCCAACGTAACATTTTAAGTTTTCTAAAACTGTTTTACAATCTTACTATCGAGTCCTAAACCTGTGAACCTCACCAACTTTATGTTGACCTTTTAAACTCATGATTTCTCAGGTAATTAAGCTGATCATGGAAGCCGTGAAAACGGGACTTCGCCTTTACATTCGGACCTGCTTCGTTGGAGTCCTAGTCCCTATCTATCCTAAATAACTACTTTATGTTTGTTTTGGTCAAAAACTGCCTAAGCAATTAGTTGATCAAACTTTGTAAGTGAGGTAGAGTGTTTGATGGAAATAGAGATGAAAATGTAAATTTGGAGATTGACACGAGGATGTAACGAGGGAAAAATCCAGGAATCCTTGAGTATCCTCAAGGAGCCTAGCAAAAAACCTTGGGAGCCGGCTTAAAGTGCCTACTGCCTGAAACTTTTATATAAACATAAAGTGTTTCAGTACAAATAAAGTGAGCTCGAGTTCTATGTGTTACAGAGAATTCTGATAGCAAGTATCGTGTGTAGTGTGTAAGCCTAGAGCTCAATATATAAATATTACATCGCAACTAATCTTCCTAAAAACTAGCAACTAACTCCACGTCTTCCCACTAGCCGTTAAGGTCCATCTGGTCTACGTTTATTGTTAGTTGACCGGGTCTTTAGGACACGTGAATTATATCGGAGATAATCTACAAAAACAAACAAAGAGGATATAATTGTTAGTTAGAAATAAGTTTCAGGATCCTTACAGTGAAGTGCTTGCGAGCTGCTCAGCCTATCCTGAAATCCGGTACCAACAATTGCCCCCAATTTTTTTACAGATGGCGCATGCAAGCCAGCAATCAAGAATTTGAATTTTGATCTTATCGCTAAGTAATCATAATCTGAGAGAAGTTAGTTCGGCCCAACTTCCGAGGCGAAGTTCTCGTCAGTATATTCAGCCTTAAAACCTCCTCTCTTCTTCATATTTTCGCACAACTCTTTTTCGGAAATCCTAGAGCTCCTCCGATCTTCCACAGGTCAGTTTCTCCTCCCTTCTTTTTGAGTTTTCCTTTAACGATGAGCAAGAAAAACCTTCGCTCTAGCGCCACTGTCTCCGACAATGTGGCGCAGGGTTTCACTGATCAGGGCCTTCTTCCGGCAACGGAGGAGGAGACCTGCAACTTCGACGATCGCTATATCGAGATGTTGCAGCGATTCTCGTGCTTCCCTGACAGAACTGAATTCCATCCTTACGATGCTCGTCTGAAAGCCGATCATATCTCTTCCGACTGGGTTTGTTTCCTTTACTACCCTTTCCTCATCGGCATGACATTCCCGTTTCCTCCATTGGTGAATGAGTTCTTTTCAGTCACTCGCTTAGCTTATTCTCAAGTCATGCCAATGATTTGGCGAATTCTTTTCTCTCTTCACCACTTGAACCAAACCCGTGATTTGAACATCAGGGTCGCTGAAATCTGCAAGGTGTATCGGCTTGGCACCCATGGCAACAGTCGGTTTGTTCTGAAAACCAAAACCGGAGAAGCCCAGATGATTCCCAGGGCTTCTTACAACGATCATGATTGGAGACGCCAGTTCTTCTTTGTCAAAAGGGAAAGTCTATACGGTTGCAAGAACCTTCCTACCCAATGGGTTGTTAGGGGTAGGAAGAGTTTTCTGAACTATTTCTACTCTGTAATTTCTTTTACTTGTTTCACTAATTTTTGTATTTCATGTATCTGCAGCTCCCAAGTTTGAAGCATTGATCAATCCTTCCCAGGATTCCACCAAGAAGCTCAAAGATCTTTACAGCATCCCAGCCTCTGAAAGAAGCTACCTTCCTGAAGGTGTGGCAAGTGCTCGGACCACTTCTCAGCAATCCCTAAGCCCATCCAGGACCATGTCTGCAGGTACTTGTAGGAACTTGTTTCTATTTTGTTTCTGGCTACATCTTGTTGTCTCATGAAACTAATCTCTAATTGTCTCTGATGAAGCTCCAGGTTCAGCTTCCAACTTCTCTTTCCAAGACCTCGAGCTCCTAATTGCCAAGAAGGAAAAGACTGAGGAAACCAGAAGCAAGGCCCCTCAAGACGCTTCAGTTCACAAATTCCGGCCTCCCAGCACTCGGTCCAAGACTTCATCTGCCAAGAAGCGCAAGGCTTCGGATACCACCATAACCGTGGACAGCTTCGAGGGCCTTCTTCATGTTGCAGCAGCCAACAATCTGCTCTCTCTGCAAGCTGTGGTGAACATTATAAATGCACATAAATAACATAGAAGTATGTTCAAATTA
>JBCNJP010000007.1:86627122-86642936 GCA_039602395.1 Deinandra increscens subsp. villosa | reverse complement strand
TTCCGTGATCTCCTTTGTTGGTACTAGAATTCAGGAGACGATAAGCAGCTCGCATCAGCTCGTAGGCACTTCATGGTAAGGATCCTGAATAATATTTACTTACTAACGGTTGCTTCTCTATTGTTTGTTACTCACAGGTTGACTTGGTCATTCATCACGTGTCCTAAAGACTCGGTCTATCAACAGAATCATGGGTCGGTTGGGATTCAAACGGCTAGTTGGCGAACGTGGACTTAGTTGCTATTTCTTAGGAAAGTTTGTTGCTATGTATTTCGTATTTAAACAGAGCTCTAGGCTTACACACACACACACAATCTTTACGATTACAGTTCTCTGCAACACTTAGAATTCGAGCTCATTTACTTTGTAACCAACACTTTCGATTATATAAAAGTTTTAGGAGGCAGGTACTTTGAACCGGCCCCCGAGGTTTTTTGCCAGGCTCCTTGAGGATACTCAAGGATACTTGGATTTTCCCTCGTTACATCCTCGTGTCTATTCTAGCAATTACATTTTCATCTTTATTTACATCAAACACGCTACCTCACATACAAAGTTTGATCAACTAATTGCTTAGGCAGTTTTTGACCAAAACATCCTTCATCATTTTCTCGATGGTTTTGGCTTGCTCATCCACGTGAGTCTTCATTTGCCTGATCAAAACATACAAATCGTTATTAGAAATAGCAGGGTCAGCAGACATACTTTGTGACCAAGTAAAAGTGGGATATTCCATTTTCTTAGCATCGGCGTTAACCATTTTCTTCGGCATTGGGGGAAGACCAGTGCTAACAAGTGGTTTAGTGGATGAAATAGAAGTCGAAGTACTCTTCGGTTGGCTAGACATTTTCAAGAATCGGTTATAGGAAGAAGATAAAGGAAAGGCTCTTAATTAAACTCAAACACCGTTTGCCCCGCGGTGGGCGCCAAATTGTTTTGGTCAAAAACTGCCTAAGCAATTAGTTGATCAAACTTTGTAAGTGAGGTAGAGTGTTTGATGGAAATAGAGATGAAAATGTAAATTTGGAGATTGACACGAGGATATAATTGTTAGTTAGAAATAAGTTTCAGGATCCTTACAGTGAAGTGCTTGCGAGCTGCTCGGCCTATCCTGAAATCCGGTAACAATAACGTTTTTCAATAAATGAACAAGACTTTTAAGTTCAAATGTAAGTCAATATCGTTTACCACTCTTTCCGTTGCAACAATTAATTATATTATGTTTTAATTAACGTCTGAATTTAGTAGTAGTTTTTCTGTATATCTGTGACTATAATTCCATCTCGCTCACACCCAAACCTTTGACCGGGGTGTGACAGATTGGTATCAGAGCCGTAGTTATAGCGAACCAGGTTAAACACTTTAACTAAAACCAAACCTGGACTATGACCGGCACCGAAGCTTCTGTTTGCACGCAAGACCACTTCCTTAGTTTATTGATTATGTTAACTTATGCTTTATATATACATGAGTTATTATTTCTGTTATGCATTTATATCTTTGTTTTAAATGCTATTATCATGGTACTAACTTTGTTCTCCGGTGGAATATTATCGCAGAGATGACTTCCTCTTCGGATGAGGTTATCTGCATTTCTGATTCTAGTGGAGACGAACAAGTGGTACCTGACTACACACCGATGCCGGAAGACTATGTGCCTTCCAACCCTGAGATTGAGATACCCACCGTCGGTACTATCCGACGATCATCCATACCCTCGAGCTTCCTGAGGCCCCTCCGACCAAGGGTCTCAAATGACTCATCTGAACACCCCCGCCCACCGCTATTACTGGCGGTGCGGCTGCTTCCACTTCTACTGATGTCGCGCGCACCGTGGACCCCTTTGCGCTCAGGGAGCGTTCTGTTCACACTTTCTGGCCCTTTCGAGGTGCCGGAAGGCGGGGGTTCACCCCCGGGAGGTAGTATGGCCCCTCCCGGTGCCGGACTGCTAAGGACCCTGCAGATGAGCCAGTGCCCAAGCGGCACTGCGCATCTGACTACCCTTACCTAGCCTGGATTCCGGGGCAGCTGACTATGTGGAGGACCCTAGAGGGAGTGCCTAGCTTGTATGAGCCAGGTGAGTCCTCTGCCAGGGACGGCGCCACTCACCGCCCTATGGCCGGCTACTCCATCCTTACTGGAGAGCCTATCGTGGATACTGTTCCGCTACTCGTGGCACGTGCTCGTTGCCACGAGTAGAGTCTCGCCGTTCTGGATGACGACATCGCTAGGTTCCCCACTCGGGCTGAGCTGACTGCATTAGTGGCCCGCGTGGCTGAGCTAGAGCGCCTCCAGGTCGTTTCCCAGGGAGCCATGGAGTCCCTGCATGCTCATATGAGCGATGTGTGCACGGTCAACATTGCTCTGGTATTGGCCAACGAGTCTCTCTAAGTCAGGCTTGTCGTCTTGAAGGAATTCTCAAAACGAGTGTTCACCTTCTTGGACCTCACCTCCAGGATCACTACCTCTTTGACCCGACCCCCTGGACCCCCTGGACCACCTCCACTCTAGGTGACTTACCTAGTATCTAGACTTTTGACTCACCGTTTTAGCGATGAAACATATATATATATATATATATATATATATATATATATATATATATATATATATATATATAGTGAAAAGTTCATTGTAGACACCCCCATAAGTGTAGACAGGTAGACACCCTTTTTCACCATTAGATCTCTTGATCTAATGGTTATGATTAATTTTTTTTTCTTCTTTTTCCTTTTTCTCATTGTTCAGAAAATTTCACATGTGAAAACACATGTGAAATAAAGTAATTTCACATGTGAAATAGGGTGTCTACCTGTCTACACTTATTGGGGTGTCTACAATGAACCTCACCCTATATATATATATATATATATATATATATATATATATATATATATATATATTGTAGTGATGTATTATGGGACTGTGTGCCCAAGACATTGAAAAACTTGTCCTCTTTTGTAATTGTAGGTTTTAACGGATAATATGGTGGAATGAAATGGTAGTATGTTTATGGTTATGACGTGTTGTTTATGTTTGCCATGGTTACGATTGCTGTTATTTATGTTATTATATTGATATTTCGTAATTGTCCACTCGGGAACCATACTCCTTGCTATCTCCTGTTTCTTTGTTGTGCTTGTGCGTGTCGTATCATGGTACTACAGATGTATGTCGTGGCTATTATTCTCGCGCATTTAATAACCCCACTTACATATGATCTAAACTCTTCCTTTATGTTTCCATTGTTAACTTAAAGCGAAAACATGTCGCGTAGACGCCGAGCCACCAGAAACGTTTCACCTCCTCCGGCCATGACTGCTGCTAATATCGAGGAGATGATTGCTCAACGCGTTGCAGAAACCGTCGCAGGTGCTACTACCTAACGTCACGCTGACACTGGAGCACACGGTAAGAACAAATTAACCAATGTTCGAAAACACTAGACTACAATTTCGCAAAATTGTGATCACCGTTTTCACTTAACATTGCAAGCCCTCGTGAATGTTCTTACAATGACTTCATGAATTTCAAACCTACTCACTTTAAGGGTTCCGAAGGCGCTGTTGGTCTAATTCGCTGGTTTGAGAAGCTAGAGTCAGTCTTCCGTATTAGCAACTGCCCTGAACAGTACATGGTGAAATATTCCTCTTGCATGTTTACTGATTGTGCAATGACTTGGTGGAACTCCCATGCTGATGCTATGGGAACTGATTTAGCCTATGAAATGTCATGGGATGAACTCAAACAACTGCTATGTGATGAGTACTGTCCTAGGGAGGAACTGCAGAAGCTTGAATCTGAATGATCACTCCACCATATAAGAAGATCGAAGGTACATCTGGGGACTTGAACCACACATTCAAGGAAATGTCCTTTCCTCGAACCCTCAGACCTTTCAGGATGCTGTGCGCATGGCACACCAAGCTAATCATCAAGGTGTAAACCTTGGAAAGAAAGCATATGAGAACAAGCCCTCTGATGTTGGTGTCATTCCGTCATCAAGCAAAAAACCCGATAACAAGAGGAAGTGCGCATTCTGGAAGAATCGCGATGATAAGAATCCTGAGAAAGCCCTAGTTAAGGAAACCACACCGAAAAAGGTCTATGCCGCCATTGCTCCTGCATATGCTGTCCGCAAAACCGGTTACACTGGTACCGCTCCTCTGTGCTCTAAATGCAACCTTCACCACACTTTAGATTGTGGTAATGTCTACTATAACATCTGTAAGGTTAAGGGACATGTAGCACGCGACTGCCCAAAGTGCACTTGCTATGGTTGCGGGGCTATTGGGCCTCACTACAGGTATGAATGCCCGAAGGCGAAGAATCAAGATGCTAACCAGGCTAGGGGAAGAGCCTTTGTGATCAATGCCGGAGACACCCGCCGTGACCTCAACACGGTAACGGGTAAATTTCTACTAAACAACCATTATGCTTCTATTTTATTCGATACTGGTGCCGATAGAAGCTTTGTGTCTACTGATTTTAGTCAATTGCTTGAAATCACCCATGTTGCCTTAGACACTAAGTTCACAGTAGAGTTAGCGAATGGTGATTTGATAGAAACCGGAATCATCTACCTGAACAGCCCGTTAGAACTCTCCGACCATCCTTTCTGTATCGACCTGATGCCTGTTGATTTAGGTAGTTTTGATGTAGTCATTGGAATGGATTGGTTAGCAAAGAATCATGCAGAAATTGTGTGTCATGAGAAGATGGTTAGAGTGCCATTAGCAGATGGAAACAATCTGAACGTGCAAGGCGAGAAGAGTGGAACCAAACTAAATATCATATCGTGTATGAAGGCACAAACATTTCCTTCGCAAAGGATGTCATGCCATTTTAGCTCATGTCACTAAGAAGAAACCGAAGGAGAAGCGTATTGAAGACATTCCTGTTGTCTTCGAATACCCGGAAGTCTTTCCAAAAGACTTGCCAGGCTTACCCCCAACACGACAGGTAGAGTTTCACATTGACCTAACACCCGGAGCCGCCCCCGTTGCCAGGTCCCCTTACTGACTAGCACCATCTGAAATGCAAGAGTTATCTAGCCAACTACAAGAGTTGCTAGAGAAGGGCTTTATTCGTCCAAGCCACTCCACATGGGGTGCTCCCGTGTTATTTGTGAAAAAGAAAGATGGAACGTTCAGGATGTGTATCGACTACCGAGAGTTGAACAAACTGACTGTGAATAACCATTACCCGCTTCCAAGGATTGAGGACTTATTTGATCAACTTCAAGGATCATGCTTCTATTCAAAGATCGATCTAAGGTCGGGGTACCACCAACTTCGAGTTAGAGATGAAGATGTCTCGAAGATAGCGTTTAGAACATGTTATGGTCATTACGAGTTACTCGTTATGCCATTTGGTTTGACTAACGCACCGACCGTATTCATGGACTTGATGAATCGCGTGTGCAAACCATACTTGGATAAATTTATTATCGTGTTCATTGACGATATTCTTATCTACTCGCGTAATAAGAAAAAACACGAAGAACATTTGAGACTCATCTTAGAACTGCTGAAGAAATAAGAGCTTTACGCGAAGTTTTCCAAATGTGACTTTTGGATTCGCGAAGAACACTTTTTGGGTCATGTGATCAACTACCGAGGTATTCACGTTGATCCGGCTAAGATTGAAGCAATTAAAGATTCGAGTACTCCCATGACCCCAACCGAGATTCGACAAGTCTTAGGTCTTGGTGGCTATTATCGCCAATTCATTGAAAAGTTTTCCAAGATAGCCAAGCCTCTTACCACCCTGACCTAGAAAGATAAGAAGTACATCTGGGATAACAAAACCAAAGCTGCTTTCCAGTTGTTGAAGCAAAACTTTGCGACGCCCCAATCCTATCCTTACATGACGGAATCGACGATTTCGTCGTATACAGTGATGCTTTGCATCAAGGCTTGCGTTGCGTACTGATGCAGTGTGAGAAAGTCATTGCTTACGCCTCTCGAAAATTGAAGATTCACGAGAAGAATTACACGACTCACGACTTAGAACTTGGAGCTGTTGTCTTTGCCCTCAAAATATGGAGGCACTACCTCTATGGGAATCGGTGCGTCATATTCACCGATCACAAGAGCCTCCAGCACATCTTTAACCAGAAAGAGCTGAACATGACACAACGATGTTGGGTTAAACTGCTTAACGATTATGAGTGCGAGATTCGTTATCACCCGGGCAAGGCTAACGTTGTAGCCTATGCTTTAAGCAGGAAGGAACATGCCAAACCCCGTCGTGTTCGAGCTTTAAGTATGACCATACGCTCGAATCTCACATCACAAGTTCGTGATGCTCAAATCGAAGCTCTCAAGCCTGAGAATCTAGAGAACGAATGCATGCATGGCATTGAGAAATAACTGATTGAAAAGCCTGATGGAACCATGAACTTAATGGATAGACTATGGGTACCTAGCTTTGGAGGTTTGAGAAAGCTAGTGTTCGATGAAGCCCATAAATCGATATATTCCATCCACCCTGGATCAGACAAAATGTATCATGGTCTGCGGGATCAGTTCTGGTGGCCGGACATGAAAGCAGAGGTAGCTACTTACATCGGTAAATGCTTGACATGTTCGAAGGTCAAAGCCAAATACCAGAAATCAAGATATTCCATCCACCCAAGATCGGACAAAATGTATCATGGTCTGCGGGATCACTTCTGGTGGCTGAACATGAAAGAAAAGGTAGCTACCTACGTCAGTAAATGCTTGACATGGTCGAAGGTCAAATCCGAATACTAGAAACCGTCCGGAATACAGACAAAACCGGCCATTCCGCAATGGAAATGGGAAGAAGTATCTATGGACTTTATCACCAAGCTGCCTAGAGCTAGATTAGGTTGTGATGCTATCTGGGTAATAGTGGATCGACTAATGAAATTCGCTCACTTCCTGTCGATTAAGGAAACCGATTTTTATATGGAAAGACGGACTAAGATTTACATGAAAGAAGTCGTCTCTCGTCACGGTGTGCCTATATCTATCATATCCGACTGCGATAGCTGTTTCACTGCGTACTTCTGGAAGTCCCTCCAGAAAGTGTTGGGTACTCGCCTTGATATGAGTACCGCGTATCACCCCCAAACCGACAGACAAAGTGAAAGAACGATCCAGACGCTTGAGGATATGCTACGAGCATGTGTGATTGACTTTGGACCTAACTGGGATGAACATCTTCCACTTGCCGAATTCTCTTATAACAACAGTTTAGCACCCAAGGCGCTCCGTTCGAAGCACTTTACGGAAGAAAGTTCAGATCTCCACTAGACTGAGATCGGTGACAGTCAATTGACTGGTCCTGAAACTGAGAAAGTGTTTCAAGCCCGTGACCGACTGAAAGCTGCTAGGGATAAACAAAAGAGCTACGCCGATAACCGTCGGAAATCCTTGTCCTTTGAAAAGGGCGACCACGTCATGTTGAAAGTGTCACCTTGGAAATGTGTCATCAGAATCGGCAAACGAGGAAAGCTTAACCCTCGTTACATTGGTCCATTTGAAATCACTGAGACAATCGGACCATTAGCTTACTGTCTACATCTACCCGTAGAGCTAAGCAATGTGCATGACGTCTTTCACGTCAGTAATCTTAAGAAATTCTTATCTGATGAAACGCTTATCGTCGCAGTTGATGAAATTCATGTTGACGGAACACTTCACTTTGTCGAGGATCCTGTCGAGGTACTTGACCGAGAACTCAAGAGACTGAAGCATAGCCGCATTCCCATTGTCAAAGTGTGGTGGAACTCTCGAAGAGGCCTAGAGTACACTTGGGTAAGCGAGGATCAAATGCGTCTGAAGTATCCTCATCTTTTTGGAAACATCGCAGTCGACCAGTGATCAAGAACTGAATTTTGGGACGAAATTCTTCTAACTGGGAGAGAATGTGACACCTCGTCCGAAAATCCAGGTCAAACCGTTTACTTTAACTTTAATTAAGTATTAATTGTGCATTAATTGATTTGAATTACTGTTTAAGATCTTAATTACTGTGTCTGACTGTTAACTGATGATGTAAATCAAATCTCGTGTTTGTACTAGAAGCGTATACCCGTTAAATGCATAGAGGTTTTATGTATTAATCATGGAACTTCAATAATATGAAAAATAAATATAAAATGTATTTTTATATTTATCCGGAACTGGTTTCGAACGTTTATATAATCAACACGAAAAATTGATAAGCGATGGATTGTCTAAAACTGTTGGGTCCCGTGAGGGGCTCTTTAACAATGTTCGCACAATTCGATTTAAACAAGATAAACAAGTTGCGGAAAGTAAATCAAATTGGAAGAAAACAATTCATAAAAGGGTTATTCTGTATATCTCAAATGTAAATAATGGTTTACACAAGTTTATAGTATAACTATGTATCAACAGAATAACTTTTCTATGGGAGTGATGAATTAATTGCTTTGTGAAGATATTGAATTGTATGCTTAATGTCTTACTTTGTTTGGTGAAGTCAGCTTGCTATTTATAGGAAGATGTAGCAAGTTGCATTTGGATAAGGTGGTTTAGGACGATTGATTTTGGAGTGTGTCAGAGTATATAGAGATAAATTGAAGATATTCAATTTATCTCTTTTTTCAACTATCTTCAACTGCTTTTGTGATCAATGCCAAGTTGACATTCATTTTGCTTGTTCTTCACACAAAGGTAGAATTTGTTCTTCTTGTAATCTTTATCGTCTGATAGTCCAGAACTCCTTCAGGACTCTTCTTTGAAGACTTTTGATGCTTCCCATTAGAAGCCTTCTACAGAAATGAGGATTTCTGTATGAGTACAGAAATCATGCAGAAATCTGTAATTCATACAGACTTTCATATCCTTTCTCTTTCAAGGATATATCTTGTCTTTTCTTCTAATACTTGACTTTATTGTGTTACATTTACATTGTGTTCTAACATTCTCCCCCTAAGTACTTGAAGAAAATAAACAAAAAGAGAAAGTAGCATATGCATAGATCATTTTCATTGATCTTTTTAAAGAAGACGTAAGAATTCTTGTCTACCATAATTGAAAATTTACAAGTCCTTTCCAATTTTTGCCCTACCAGTGAGTTAATTTCAAATTGTACTCTGTAGTACATTTTTCCAGTAGGGTTTTAAAGACAATTCTTTCTTTTATCAGGGCATCAATTTTTGCTTTGATGACTTCCATGGTGCTGCTTTTGTTAGTCTTGCATTTCTCTTGAATGAATAGGAGGAATTCTAAGGCTAGATTTGTATATTTCTGTTTTTCTTTTAGCCTGAAGAATCTTCTTTCTTCAGAGTGATCTCTGAAGCATATACCAGAGATTGAGCTGAGAAATGTTGTACCGGATCCTCTCCATGAGACTTCAGGAGGGATAGCCTCATTTGGCTTTGTTAAAAACAGTAGAGGGATGTTGGATTCTTTTGCTAATTCGACATCCACCTGTGCTTGTCTTCTGAACATCTTTTTACCAGCTTCAATTCCTTGGTATAAGGCAGTGCTTACCCTTATAAATGACACCAACTGTATTGGTGTTGGATCGTTATAAGTTAGAGTTAAACTTAAACAAAGCCCTGTACTTGCAAATATAACCCTGCGGAATTAAAGTTATATTTCACTTTACTTAAGCAATATTGAGTTCTTGTGTATAATGTAAAAGCTTGATTTGCAGAATTATAGTAACAACAAAGTATCAAATACTCGGCACTATTTGCATTAACTCAAAGCTACACTATTACAAGGTGTTCAAGAACTGAGTACTCGTACATGTATATATGTAACTATGAGCTAACTAATGCTATATATAGTGCTCATGAGATCAATGACAACCATTGATCACATGCGATCTAATCTAGACCGTAAACTAAAAAGTCAAATACAAACTATCAAAAGAATAAACATCGGCAATTGGAATATCTTGTGTGTTTGCAGCACAATACTACTTTAGGAGAGCGGCTTGAATCAGATATAGAAGCATACGAGAAGCTTTTGCAGGATTGGACTTGCTGAAAAGACATCTCAGGAAAAGTCCGGTTGAACTCGTTATCCGGTGGATAATCGAGTTCACCCGGAATATTCGCTAAAGGACAAAACTGCTTCTTTCCGCTTGAACTGCCAGTTCCGCTTGAAGTGAGAATTCCGCTTCAACTTCAACTTCAGCCGGAACATAGTAAGATTGGCATTCAGCCGGAAATCTTCCAAGCGCAATATTCCTTACAATCTCCCCCTAAGCTGTCATTCCAATGTTTATCTTCAAAAATTGATTTGTACCCTAAAATTTTCTTCTCCTTGACCTACTTATCAAAGACCTTATCCCCTGCATTCACATCTTTTGAGAGATCACTCATGCTGGTCATGGTGGCCTTAGCATGTTGCAGAGCTACCCAATCTTGTTCATTCCACTGATCTTGAACATTAATTTCTTTATGGGTTGTGAAGCTGCTATCTGCCCTGTGTACATAGAAGAGTTTTTCTTCTTCTTCCCAAATCACAAATTTTATCGGACTGGTTGTGTTTTCTTCAATGTCTTCATCAACCTGAGTTTCAGAGATCAGTCCATGCTCGAGCACTTTTGGTTCTATGCTCATTCTTAGCAGGAGCTCAGCTCTGGACAAACTCATTATCCCATGCATTTTCGCATAGATATCCGATAATTGGAAGATGTCAAGCATTCTGGTGGCAAGATAAGCATTCACTACTCTGGTGATCCCACTTAGGCACTGGAATTTGAAGTCAAAAGTGTCTTCATTAACTGTCCACCCAACAATTTTGTTTTGCCTGGGTGGGCCTCTTTTCCTTGGCCTTTGCTCTCTTTTTCTTTTGTGATGCAGCAGTCTTCTCTTTCTCAATTTGTTTTCCTCATTGGAATCATCAGTTGATTCTATTACTTTTGGAGATTTTCCCTGTGAGGATTGAGAAGAGGGATCAGGTTGATCTTGAGTAGGTTTGGTGGTGGTGGAAGGTTCTTTGATGGTGAGTGGAGGAAGGGAGGTTTGTGATGGTGGTTTACTGGCTTCGGGAGTTGGGCTTGAAGGTGGAGTAGGAGGGAAGATGTCAGAGAAATCCATGGTAGGTGGAGGCCTTTTCTTAAGAGGAATAATGGGTGTAAAGTTGTATGTTCTGTACTTGGGATTGGCAAGTTTATTGGAAACTTTCTTGGAGATGGAGGGGAGGTTTGTATGGTGTGATGGCAAGTGGCTGTAAGACAGATGGAACTGTTGTAGGCATTGGGTTTGGGTTGTAGGTAAAGGAAGGTGGAGGTGGTACATCTGCAAAATCAATAAATTCAGGTTTAACATTAGCAGTTGTTGTACCTGAGATCAGCTCTGAAGGTGAAGGCATCACCAAGTTAGGATTGACAGCAGCAATTTCTCCTTTCAGTTCATAAAATATTGCATCTATTAAGCTGCAAAGTCCCCTAACTTGCATCTGAGCTACCTCTTCCTCTTTCTTCAAATTTCTAACCACAAGTGCCCTTTTTACCTTTTTCAGCAGTAGGTAATTCTCATCATTCTTTATCAGCTTGGTAGGCAATTGAGAAGCAATGGAAATTAGCCTCTGCCTATCAGCATCAGACACTGCATCCAAATTGTAATCCTTTAGTCTCCAGTTGAAAGACCTAGTCTTTGCCTCTTCAAGTAGATTTGCAAAAACACTATCTTGCAGATACAAATCATATTCTTCTTGAAGCTCTTTGGCTAGCCTCTCATCTTCCGCTACCCTTTTGGCTTCTTCTACCATCTTTACTACAGCCTCAGCTTCAGGAGTCTGAACCACCTGTTGAATGGTTTTTAGAATATCAGTTTGAACAGGTGTTTCCGCTTGAACTTGTTCTGAGCTCCTTAAGGCAATCAAAGTTTCGGCTATGTCTTCTGCTCCTTCACTCCTTTGTTCTTCCGGTTGAAGTTCCGGTTGAACTTCCGGTTGAACATGAATTTGCCCTTCAGTCACCACTCGAGGTTTGGTGACTTCAGGTTCTTTGTCGACTATTTCCAGCACCTCAGTTCCTTCTTCTTCACCGATCAAATTTTCATCTTCCCCTTCAGTCATTGTAGCAACTGCAACAGTTGCAGTGCTTTCTTCAACATCATTTGCTACCTTGCTGGTGGAGGCAATATTTCCTGCCACTTGATCACTGGCTCTTTCAGCCGGAAAGATGACATCCTTGAGGAGTGTCGTGATCAAATTGATGTGCTCAGGGAGAGCACCAGCAATCAGCATGGATGACTGTACAAGGAAATTCATGGCTTCTTCAATTTGAGGGTATGTTGAGATGAGGAAGTCTATGATCAAACTCAACAGTTTCAAATTGTGACACAGGATCTGAGACTCCAACTGATTCATGAGAATTGATGTCTGAATTGTAGGTCAGATGCTCTAAACTAAGCTCATTTGATATGCTATCATTTGAATTTTAGCTTCATTTGACCCTGATTCAGTATTCTCTTCAGTTTCTGAAATTGAGTTTTCCGGTTGTACTTGAACCGGAGAAACTGGTTCAGCTTGAACTTCGACCGGAACAATTTCTTCTTCAATTTGAATTATTTCAGTCAGTCTCTTGTCATTTCTTGGGAAGATAGGTTGAGAACTCATGGAAGAGAAAAAGATTGGCTTCTCATTTGCAGTTTGATTGCTCTTCCAATGCTCATCAGCAGACCTATGAGAATTTTGTTCCTGCACTAAAGAGCTTACAGGCTTATCAACAGTTATGTTGAAAGCAGTAGTTAGTGCATCAATATCAAATAACCAACTAGGCTGAGACTTATAATTGTTGGGAGATTTTTCATTGAAAGATACATTTATGGTTTCCTCAACAATCTTAGTTCTCTTGTTGTATACTCTATATGCTTTTGACACACCTGAGTATCCAACAAAATAACCTTCATCTGCCTTTTCAGCAAATTTAGGCAAGGATTTATTGGTTATTAAGATAGTGACAGGACAACCAAATGGCTTAAAGAAGTAAGATATTTGGCTTTCTTTTTCTCCAAAGCTCATAAGGTGTTTTATTCTTTCCCTTGACAATTAAGATCCTGTTTTGGACATAACAGGCAGTATTTACTGCTTCTGCCCAAAATATCACAGGGAGCTTGGAGTCTGCTAACATGGATCTAGCAGCTTCAATCAATGTCCTAATTCTCCTTTCAGCAACACCGTTTTGCTATGGAGTTCTAGGAGCACTGAATTGTCTCACAATTCCCTTCTCCTCACAAAATGAATTCAGAACATGATTTTTAAATTCTGTGCCATTGTCACATCTGATTGTTTTGACCTTGAGGTTTGATTGATTTTCTAAATTAATTACAAGAGTTTTCAACAATTCAGCAGTTTCATCTTTTGTTTTGAGAAAGAAAACCCAAGTATATCTTGAAAAATCATCAATTATCACAAACCAGTATGATCTTTTTCCTAAACTCATTACTCTAGTTGGACCGAACAAATCCATGTGCAAAAGCTCTAGAGGTTTTGAAATAGAAGACTCAACTTTTGGCTTAAAGGAGGTTCTGTGTTGTTTGCCCTTAAGACATGGCACACAGTTTTCAGAACATGCGAAGTGCTTGTTAGGAAGACCTGTTGATACCTGAAATGTGCGTCGTGTGAAGTATCGAGCGAAGATCAAGTTCAAGCCAATATAGGGTTGGCCGAACTAGGTCCGAACCTGAAGTTCGGACCGGCCGAACCTGGGGTTCGGTGGGAGTTCGGCCGATCGGGTATATATAGTAGTTTGGTCTTTGTGTTTAGGAGTTCTGAGCGTGTGAGCAAATCTTAAGTGTGTGTTTCTGAGTGTGTTCTCTGTGTCAATTCTCTGTGGTTTACTGATTGTAATTGTTCTCGTTTGATCAATAAAACAATCGGTTATTTACATTTTGATGTCCGATTAGCTAGATCGAGTAGACGATCCGATGCTCACGCATTTTCAAGTGGTATCAGAGCTTTCTGGTTCACTCTACTGATCTGTGGTTGCTATTCTCGGATTATTGAACGTTTTTGAAGTTTTCTCGTGTTTCATTTCGTGTTTTCTATCATTTCTGTTTTTGGTACATCTGCAACAAAAAGTTCTTTGATAAAAGAGTTTTGATGAATTTGACTAATCATCAAAACAAAAACGTTTTGTTCCAAAGTTTTCAAAGGATCAAAATGTAGATTCATTATCACAGTCACCTGTGATTGTTCATCGAAACTGATTTACCAAAACAACAGGAATGGAAACCTAAGGTGGTTTCAAAGCAAAATCAGGACACTGGTCGACCAGAAGCGATTCGCTCGGGTCCTTGGTTGTCCAGTGTGCAGGCTTCGAGACCTATCGACGATTGCAAAGTTGTTGATGAGGAGTTTCTGCTTAATTTAAAATTCATGACAAATTTTTCTCATATCAAATTTTCTGAATTCTAACTGAAAAATATCCGTGTTGATTGATCAATTTTCTTTGCTTTTACGTTTTTTTCTCAAAAAGCCAAAAATAGAAGTCGTATTTTTGTGTAAAATGGAAAATACCAAAAATAGATTTTTCATTTTAAGGGGGAGAATTGTAAGTAAGGGGGAGTATGATTGAGAAGATCCATGCGTATGGGGAGAATGTGAATACATGCAAAATATAAAATTGGGCGAGAAATTGATCATTGGGAAATGATGGTCACAGTCGCCATATCGTATCTGACTCATGGATGAAGTAGATGAAAGGGCCATAAGATCATTGATTAGATGTGCTTGGTAGGCTCGACTAATCAGAAAGTATTCAGATGTGATATACATTAAATTCTAATGCTTGATCAAGTGGACAACATCTTGATGCATATGTCATGACACAAAAAGAAAAATAAGTGTGACAAAATGAGAAGTCACTGGATCGGACTTTCTCTGTATCGAAAGATCGACCTGATCGTTGTTCGTTTGACGTTCTGCTTATTTCTTTTGTTTCGATAACTCATCGGACTTTCTCTGCGTGTACGGATACCCTATTTTTGAGTTATACAACTCAACTTGTTTTATTTTCTTTATTTTGTTAAATCTGAGGCTTATCTGCGTATCGAAAGATCGACCTTAAGGTAGACGATTTAACGTTCTTATTTCTTTTTGCATGGAAACAGTTGACTTATATGAAAAATATTATGCAATGTGAAAGTTCACAAATGCAATCACACAAAAGAAAAAAAGAAAAACAGAAAATGTCTGAATATGTCTGATATTGTGGGGTACACTAAAGCAAATTTAATCAAACCTTAACATATCCAGATGTTATGAGTATGATTTTGTCTGAGCTTAAGATGGAAATTATCCAGCATACTAGAGTCATCAAGTATTCAAATCAAGTACGATTGAGTTGAGGAGGAGTTTTTCGAAGATTCATTTCTTTGGATAAATGGATTCTACTTGAGGGGAGCTTGATTGAAGATACATATGATGATGTGAGAAGATAGAGATTATACTGCACACGACGAGGGGAGTTTGTTGATACCTGAAATGTGCGTCGTGTGAAGTCGAGCGAAGATCAATCGCCAATATAGGTTCGAACTAGGTCCGAACCTAGTTCGGACCGGCCGACTGGGGTTCGGGGAGTTGGCCGATCGGGTATTATAGTAGTTTGGTCTTTGTGTTTAGGAGTTCTGAGCGTGTGAGCAAATCTAAGTGTGTGTTTCTGAGTGTGTCTTGTGTCAATTCTCTGTGGTTTATGATTAATTATTCTCGTTTGATCAATAAAACAATCGGTTATTTACATTTTGATGTCCGATTAGCTGATCAGTAGACGATCCGATGCTCACCATTTCAAGACCCTTAACCTAGCCAAGATTCACAATTCTGTTCATGTTTTTGTAGTTCACATGACC